>JADXDR010000107.1:183851-235012 GCA_025026875.1 Chlorella ohadii
GYAAMGYKANRGRGMTSRCGAKSRKCAGCAGGATGGCTGGAGGCGTGAGAGACACGCAAGCGGCTCTGCACTGTTGGGCGAGAGGCTGCAACATTGGAGTGTCGCAACGAGGCTGCCCCAACTCGCAGCAACTGTGGCGCAGCTGCAAGGCCCGTCAGCTGCAGTTCCGCCCCCTGCCCACCTGCACGGGTCCGGCCCCCAGCGGCGACAGATCCAGCGCGTACATATCTGCGCAGCCGCTGGTGTTGTTGCCGCCGCCCACAATGAACCAGGTGTCTCCCAGGATGGCGCCCGCGTGGCCTGCAGAGATTCGTGGAAGGAAACGAGGCACAACTCAGCTCAGCCCACTTGCTGGCTATCACATGCTCATTGTGGGGTGGGTGCGATCTGGTCGGTCATGGGCTGTGTGTGTCCCCAGCACCGGGAGCTGTGCCTAGGCGCCATCTTTTCCCTGGCAGCACGTCAAGGTTCCGCATGCAGCTCAGCCCGCCGCACCTGCGCGTGGCGGCGGCACGGGGCCCTCAGCCTCCGGCTGGCTCCATTCCATTGTCTCCGTGTCCAGCATCCACAGCTCGTTGTTGCAGTGCGCCACTGTATGGGCAGCAAAGCAGGCAGGGCAGCAAGGAGTCAGACCAGGGGCAGAGATGGAGTCTGCCAACCAGCAAAAGCACGTTTGCGACAATGCAGGCGAGATGGCACACTCTGCCAGCAGCGCCCGCCAGCAGTGGTAGTACAGCAGCGTCCTACAAGGAGTGCTGTGGTGCGCAACATGCGCAAACAGGATCCACACCTGAGCCGCCGCCAAAGACGAGCATGTAGCGGTCGGAGTACAGAGCCGCAGCGTGCGCAGAGCGCGGGCCCGGCGCGGTGCCTGCGTCAGGGCAAGCAAAGACGCAGCCCGGTTCATATGCCAGGCATGCATACGACGTGCACCGCTTTGTTCGCAACACAGCGGCAACACAGCAGCAGCAGCAGCGACGTGCACCGCAGGTTTGTTCCAGCCGATCGTAACCTGGAGGCCATGCTGCTGTGCTCGATTACTGCACACCCTGCATGCAGGGCGCTGCCCAACACAGCCAGCAGCACAATGCTCAATACGAATCCACAGCGCACCGCTGGTCTCTGGGCGGCTCCACCGCCAGGTGGCCAGGTCCAGCACCAGCAGCTCGCCCAGCGGCCGCCGCATCACATCCTCTCCACCGAACACAAACAGCCTGCTGCCCACCAGCAGGCCCTGCAGCGATGCAGATAGGGCGAGAAAAGTCTTGAGGACACAGCTGGCAGAGGAGGTTTGTGCACACCGCGCTGCGCCCTGCTTGACAACGGTCAAGCGCAACCGCAACGCAAATGCCGCACCCACCGAGTGGCCGCCGCGCGGCTTTGGCAGCTCCTCCCCTCCTCCGCGCTGCACTCCACCTCGTTGTGAATAAGGCAATAGCATGATAGCAACAGCAGCAGCGGCAAGAGCGCAGCAACAGCCACTCACCGAATGGCCGCCACGCGGTTTGGGCAGCTCCTCCCCCTCCTCCGCGCTGCACTCCACCACCGACCAGGTGCCAGCCTTGGGGTCCAGCAGCCGCACCGGCATCTCGGGCAGCGCATCCTTGGCCTGCAGTGGTAGCTCCAAGCACATCAATGTGGCAAAACTGCATGCACTTCTGCCGCAATGCTCAAACCCCGACCACGCCTCTGCAACACCCGCCAACGTGGGGCTCTTTCGGTGTGCCCAACTGGCGCTCAAGCCGCCCAGCCCCGCGCACCTTCATGTGGCCTCCCACCAGCACCAGGCTGCCGTGCCAGGGCACCACCACGTGCCCCGCAATGGGCGTGAGCGGTGCAGGGGGCGGCGGAGCGCCGCCTGCCGGCGCCGAGGAGGCGGGCAGCGCAGCGCTGCTCTTGCCGCCGCTCACAAACGCCTTCCAGGTGAGGTTCTCCAGGTTGAGCGCCCAGGTGTCGTTCAGGTAGCGCCCGCCTGGTCGGGGGCAGGGTTGAATAATGCAGTGCAAGTTGCAACCGGCCACACCTAGCTGCCGCCCCGACGCCTTCAACGGTGCAGCCATCGACCAATCAAGCTTGCAACCAATGCAGCAAAGCAATGCACCCTTCAACCCGTTGAAGCCTGTGACGCCACCCACCGTAGTTGCCGCCGATGATGTAGAGCTCGCTGCCCACCAGAGCGGTGGCGTGCTCGTAGCGCGGTGGCGGCCGCTTGTCGCTGCTGATGTAGGGAGACACCCAGGAGCCCTCCACAACCACCTCGGCAACCGAGCGGCTCTTGGGGCCAGACGGCGCCGGCGGTGGCGCGCCCGCCTGCGGCGCTGCCGCCGCTGTGCCCGCTGTGCCGTTGGCGGTGGGTGCCGCCCCGCCCTCGCCGCCGTTGGCGGCGGCCGCCTCTGCAGCCGCGCCAGTGTGGTGCGCCCACCAGCCGGGCAGCTCCTCCTCAAGAGTGCGCACATACAGGCGCATGGCCTCCACTGCAGCACGCACCAAAAAGGCGACTCGGTTGGGCAGCACCCAGGTGGTGAGTAGTGCAGCGCGCCCCACAGTCAATCATGCAACACCTGGCGCAAACAGGTGCATGGCCTCCAGTGCAGTGAAGCAGGTAAGAGCCGGGAGGGCCAGCACCCACGTCAAGTACAGCACGCACAGCACAGACCCAAAGCAAGTCACAGGCTTGTTCAGACAGCCTGATATGCTGTTCGGCCATGGGCACGCTGACCGCTTTGCGGCGCAGCACAACAGCAGAGCTGCCCACCTGCCGCCATGTCGCCCAGCTGCTTCCACGACTGCCACTTTGCATTGTTCACCACGCTCCACCCCCAGGGCTTGGGCTCGTTGCAGGGGCCCTGCAAGGGCGACCACAGCTTCATGAGGTGGGCCACACAGTGTGAAGCCGAGCTGGCCAGTTCCCTGCGGCCGTGGGTAGCAATGGCGCAGGCAGCCAACCGACGCCGCCAGCTGCTGAAGGGCGGCCGGGCGGGCAGCTGCGAGCGCTCGGCGGAAACCCACCACAGTGGCCTGCTGGTGCAGCGAGTACAGCAGCAGCTTGCTCTCCTCCGACAGCGAGTCGCCATCTGCAGTGCGGCAGGCCGGGGGGCGAGAGGAGCGGCTGAGCGCAGGGTGGGTTGGCGGCGGGTGGGCGGCGGCGGCGGCGGGGCAGCGGCTGGGCCTGGCACTCACGCTGGGCGACGTAGGCCGCTGCTTCCGTGAATTTGTCGGGGAACGACAGCGGGCAATGCGCCTCCTGCGTCTGGGGAAGCGAGCAAAGAACGCCAGGGGTGAGCAGGAGGGGCTGGCTCGCGCCGCTCCGGCTTGCGATCGCACTCTGCTGCTCGCAGGAGCGTGCGCGCGTGCCCACGGCCGCCCTTCGGCCCCACCAGTTCGACCGAGTCGCCCCAGGGACTCACCATCGCGGCTGGCGCGGCGCCCGGCGCGCTCAGGGACGTGATCCAGCGATCGGAGGCGCCACAGCGGCCCGGGCCGGCCAACTTCAACCTGCCATGCGGGCGGCGGCAGGCGCTCGTACTGCGCCCAGGCGGACGCATCGAGCAGACTCAAACATGCTTCCACGCTGCAGCTGCGGCGCACCCTGCTCATCAGGGCTCTCTTTCTTTCACACATTGATCCACACTGCTGCCCGACTCGCGTCCCCAAGCTGCCTTGTTGCTGTGTGCCAAGACGGCGCCCGGTTTACAGGAGGGGTGGCGGGGTCAGAGGCCTATGGTCAGAGGCGGGCGCACGTCCGAGGAGGGCCGATAGGGGGACAATTGACTGGGGGCTGCGGGGCCCTTGCCTCAACAGGGTGGGCGTGCGGTCACCGCCAGGCCGCCGGCCTGGGGCGCAAGCAAGGGGGTTGGGAAGCGTTAGGGGAACGGCGAGAGAGAGAGCGGGTGCACACAAGGAAGGGCGGTAGGCTTCGTGCGAACTGCAGGAATCAGACACAAAACGTGATACGCGGCGCGCGGCGGCCGGATGACAAGCGACGGGTGCAAAGAAGAGGGAATGGGGCGGTGAGTGAGAAACAAATGCGGGAACTTGGAGCGAGAGGGA
Source organism: Chlorella ohadii (assembly GCA_025026875.1). Lineage (NCBI taxonomy): Eukaryota > Viridiplantae > Chlorophyta > Trebouxiophyceae > Chlorellales > Chlorellaceae > Chlorella > Chlorella ohadii. The sequence goes on from JADXDR010000107.1 coordinate 187,902, forward strand.
GATCGAGCGGGAGCCGAGGCATGCACAGGAGGGGAGACGGTAGCGAACACACAGCGGGCAAAAAGGTATACAGTGCCGCAGCCGGCGGCTCTCACAAGCGGAGCAGCGGGCGGGCGGCGGGGTGGGTTAGGCGGCTAGGCGGGCGCGGCGGCCGGCAGGGCGCGCTTGCGCMGCGCAACGGGCGCAGGTGCAACCTCTCAGCCAAGCAGCTTGGGCAGCCGTGCACTGTCTGGGGTAGCGCAGCAGCGCATGCAGCTTGCAAGCGGGCGCCGTGCACTCGAGCTGCTACCAGTGGGGAGCAGCAAGCAGCGCTGGAGCAGCCCGGGCGTGAGAYGCTGCATCACCGGCTGCACCTGGCCGGGATGCTGCTTCCAGCGGCATCACAGCTGCATCTGGCCGCCTGATGCATAGTCCCGCGTGAGCGACAGCTCTGCAGCAGATGTGGGGCAGGGTAGGCAGGGCAGGTCGGCAGAAGTGGGGCAGCGTAGCAGGGGCGGTGCCAGGGGTGAGCTGCAGTGCATGCGTGCCAGAGCAACCATGTGGCGCCAGCGCAAGCAGACGCGTTGACAGCAGCTCGAGCAGAACGCATGCACTCGTGCACAGCAGGCAAAGCAGCCACTCGACCTCCAACAAATCAGAAGAGACGCCGCGCACCCTCCAGCAGGTCGTCTGCCTCCTCCTCCGCCAAAATGTCGTCCGCCATCTCGTCAATGTTGTCGGCATCGATCACCCGCATGCTGCCCTGCGCCTCGCGCACCACACTGCGCACCTCGTCCTCACTCTGCGAGAGGAAAAAAAGGGAATAATGTGTGGGGACATGGGGTTTAATGCACACACAAAAAGAGGCCGGAGGGGCACAATGGGGTGGCGGACAGCGTGTGGGAGTGAAGACGAGTGAATTTGATCTTGTTGCACATACGGCCAGCCTGGGCAAGCTGTTGCTGGCGAACTCAGGAAGAGCGCACCTGCCGCGCAGCGGACTCGGGGTCCACTCTCGAGTTGAGCTCCAGCAGGCCGGCAGGCATGTTCTGCGGTAATTGAGGTGGGCAAGCAGTTGAAGCGCATCAGGGGACCAAGCCCACCAAGCAGCCAGCAGGGCAGCCACGGATGCACCAACAGGGAGCCAGGCAGTTCGCTGCGGGCACAACTGCTGCCGCGTGTAACCAGTGCTCACCTTCTGGAACCAGGGGTGCGCCATGATGCCTGGCATGGTGATGCGCTGGCCCGGGTCCTTCACTAGCATGCGCCTGCGGAACAGGAGCGGCAGTGGCAAGGGCCCAGGTGAACAAGCCACGCAAGGCAAGGCAAAGCTCCCAGGCGCAGCTGGCCGGCTGCACTGCCGCAGCACGCACAGCAGGAATGCAGGGCGCTGCAGGGCAGCCCTTGCAAGCTGCTGCCACGACACAATTTTGGATTATAGGCTCACCCCAGAAGGTCTTGCAGTTCCGTGGACATGTTATCAGGGATCTGGTACTCTACTCGCGCGATGCGGGACAGCACATTCTGCAGTACATGCGGGTGCATACGGGGTGCATGTTCAGAGAGCTTGCTTCCAGCTACAGTCATGGTCATGTTCAGAGCGGCTAGCGGCGTGGCCGACGCCAGAACGGCGCAAGCCATGGAAGCCACAGCAGAACTCACAGGCATGGGTGATGATAGCAGAGAAGATGGCTGGGAGTGCAAGCACAAGCGCCTGCCACCACCCACTGTCACAGCAGCCGTGCAGAAGCGCAGCACAGTGCTCACCTGCACCGCTGTGCGCGCATCTGCCGCATCTTCCAGCCGCTCAAATGGGTACAGCCCCACGCACATCTTGTAGAGCGCGACACCCAGGCTCCACACATCGGCCTGGGCAGGGCGTGAGGAAACGAGGGGGGTGAGCTCAGTNGGGGTGGTGTGTTGGCGCGCTCGAACGGCAGCTACGCACCCAGACTTGCAAAGCTTGGCACCCACATGCGCAAGCGGCCATGGAAACACAGCGCAGCTCATGGCAGCGCGGCCCCCGCAGCACACAAACAGCCCACTGGCCCGCTGGCCCACCCACCTGGTGCCCGTGCTTCATGGTGTTGCTCAGCACCTCTGGCGCGGTGTAGGGCAGGCTGCCCAGCGCGCTGTTGGGGTCGCTGTTGATCTGCTCGCTCTTGCTGCAGGACAGAGGAAGCAGCCGAGAGGAACAGGATGAGCACCGATCAAGCCATGGAGCAAGCAAAAGTGCTCGCCTGTGCCATCGGGGGGTGACTGGCCAAGCCACAGTTGCGATATTACACTCCCCACGGCCATGCATGATCCGACCAAACTTCAGCCCCAAAGGGGCCCACCTATATGTGAAGTCGTTGATCTTCAGCACCGGCCGCGTGGCCTCCCCCGTCAGCAGCTTGTTGTTGAGATTGAGCTCCCGGTTGTCCACGCCTGCAGGGAAGCAGACCAAACACAGAGCAGGGTACAGTAAGCAACTAAAACCAGCCTGTTGTTCAGGTTGAGATCGCAGTTGTGCACGACCGCAGCCAGGAACCAGCATTCGGCCAATCAGACACGCCGCATTTAACTCACGGCCACGGCAGTCATGCCGCCCCACACCTCCTAAGTAGAAGCAGGCCAGGGCACAGCAGAACCCCGGCACTGCCCACTGACCATGCGTGGCCAAAGGGCGTTGCTGTACTCACCAAGGTTGTGGATGTAGGCCAGGCCCAACGCAAGCTGCTGAAACGAGCTTACCGGGTTGGCCCCTGAAGCTGCCAGCAGCCCAAATGACAGCGTTAGCAGCGCACATGAAGCATTGCAACTCACCAAGGTTGTGGAAGTAGGCCAGGCCCACCGCCAGCTGCTGGAAGAACCACCGAGCCTCGTCCTCTGCGCCACAGGCACAGGAGAGAGCAGGAGGGCACAACATCAGGCATGCCGTACGTAGCAAGGCATGGATGGGAGACAGCCAGCGGCGGTTGGTCACGGGCTGAGCCACGGTTTGGCTGGGGCTCATTGCCACTAGACAGCCATCCAATCCAGTTGGGCTGCTGATGCAGCTGCGAAACCGGCATGTTGCCACTACAGCTCCTGCCTACCTGAGAGGTGGTCCTTGGACTGCACATAGTCCAGCAGGTCACCGCCGGGTGCATACTCCAGCACGATGGCCTGCATAAAGGGAGGAAATAATGTGTCATGAGAATGGGCAACGGGAACGCCCTCACAGCCGTCGGCAGGGCGCGGCGGGCGTCCTGCTGCCATGGTCTCAGCAGCTTGCCAAAACCGCAGCATTGCACAGCAAGTGTAGCACAGCGCAGCAGGCACAGCGCACCAGGTATCGCGGCGTCAGGAACACTTCTATCAGCTGCACAATGTTGGTGTGCCCTGTGCACTTCCTGCGCAACACGGGGCGGCGGGCGGCGGCGACATGCAGCGGTGAGCATCGGTTGGGGTGCAGCATGATAAGAAAGCAGACAAAACAGCAGCAGCAGCAGATGCAGTATGCAGGGGCAAGCGGCAGCTCTGGTGCCAGGGGCAGCACAAGCAGAGCACCGCGGGCAGGTGCCCCTGCCGCTGCAGCCGACAGCAATCAGCAGCAACAGCAACAGCCGGAACAGCGATGCTTACATTGTGCAGTAAAAGCACAGGCAGCACACACATCAGCACAGAATCACCAGCAAGCAGCAGCAGCAGCAGCAGCAATGCAAGCCAGCAGCTCAGCACACGTGGATCAGCAGCTGCTGCTCCACCTGCTTGCTTGCACCGCCTGGCCAGGCGAAGCAAACAGTTTTTGCTTTTTGCTGTGCAGCTGATGAGTAGAGCTCTCAGCACACGCACCTGTGGATCAGCAGCTCGCTCTCCACGTGCTTGCTGACCNGCCGGCCCCCGNTCAATCATCTTGATCACCACCTCCTGCCCTGTCTCCTTGTTGCGCGCCAGGTACACCTGTTGTCGTTGTGAGCAGCAGAGCAGCAGCGGTTTGGTTGCAGCGAGAAGCGCAGCAGCAGCAGCGGCTGTGGGGAAGGGTCACACAGCAAGGGATCGACGACGGCGGCGAGCAGGCCGCGGCTGTACCCCGGGGGGAGCAGGCCAACGGCTGCTGGCGGCGGAAGCGACAGATCGAACAGCAGCACATGACAGTACATCAACCAAAAGCTGCAGCTGGCAGTCGCATTCTTGCAGCAGTGCGCACCTGCCCAAGCGTTGTCCGGAACAGCTCCCGAATCGGCTCGTAGTACCTGCAGCCGGTAGCAGAAATGGTCAGCAGCGTGCCAGCCTAGCAGCATGTGGGACTTCCACAGTGCAGCTTAGCAGCTTTGATTCCCCGGCACAGACTTGCTCTGGCCAGAGAGCCACATGGGCGGCGATAGCAACTATCGCCGCCTGGCCGGAACCACCGCTGCTTGCCTGTGGCCTAGGAATGGGCACGAGGCATCGACGGTGCCCGAGGTAGCGCCGTCGCCCCCTGTGTCTGTTGTTGCTGTGTCTGCCGTGTTCCTGCAGCAGCGCAAGGGGGTGCCAGCCCGCCTGGAATTAGTGCGGCGCCGCGGCACCAGGCGGCAGGGGCGGGCGCTGTCGCAGCGACAGGCCAGGGCCGCACCGCGGCCCCCTGGCTGCCAGCATGATCGTCACTGACCGGCGGCTGCCCTGGGCAGCGGCGGCCGGCTCAACCCGGCGAGCAGCGAGCGCGGACTCACATACTGTTGTCTAGCGAGTTGCCGGCGCTATCCTTGCCCGGCTGCGGCCGCCTGGAGAACACGCTGCGCAGCTGGTGCATGTTGACCGCCCCGCGCTGCTGCTCGGCCTGCCCACGCCCCGCTCGCACGCTTGCTGCGGCCTCCGGGCGCCGCTGGCGCCCCCGGCGCGTGCTGCCACTCCCGAGCTGCTGCCTGTGCTGCACAGCTCCTCGCAAGGCCGTGCGCGCAGCCCGGCTGGCGGGTGCTGCTTGCTGTCTAGAGGGACGAGCTGGCAGGCCACGCTATGTTCCCGCAGCGCTGACTCTACACGATGGTGCGCCGATCCGGCCCAGAGGCCGCGCTGCCCCGTGGGTCGCCAGCACGCCACAGCATGCGCTGTCCCGCACGTGAAGAGCTGACTGATCGCAATTTGAGTTCGCGGCGGCCATGTCCCATACCAACAAGGAGCTGTCCAGGCAGCAGTTTGTCTTCGGGCCGCACACCCTGCAGGTCCGCCCCGCTCGCACCGCTGGGAGTCGTTTGGGGGGTGCGATGCTCTCACTGATGTCGAGCTGTGCCACCTGCATGATGGGACGGCGCCATGCTGCTCAGTGCCTCCTGCCGCCACTGCCTGCCGCCGCTGCCGCCTGCCGCCTGCTGCCCACCGCCTGCCCATCCTCCCGCCTGCCCATGCTACCAGGTGGTGTGCCGGAGGCTGCCTGAGGAAGTGGCACGTGTGACGCAGACGCTGCAGCTTGATGTGGAGGAGCTGTTTGCAAACCTGCTGGACTGGGACACACCCAAGCCAGCGCCCAAAGCCGCGCAGCAGGCGGGGGCACAGCCAGCAGTGCAGCAGCAGCAGCAAGAGCAGCAGCAAGGGGAGCAGCAGCAAGGCACGGCAGCCAGCAGCGAGCAGCAGCCGGCGGCAGTGGACTCGAAAAAGCTGTGCGGCAATGTGGAGTCTGACCAGCCCGGTAGGTTGCAAGCTGGTCATGGCAGCTGATCATGGCAACTAACCGAGGTGGCCTGGTGTGCCGCCCAGCTGCCTTGCGCTGCACTACCTGCCCTCCCAAGCGCGCTTGCAACTGCACGACCCCATCCATCCGCACTCTGCACCCTTTGTTGTGCAGACCTGATTGGCCTGGATGTCTGGCCGGCCTCCATTGCGCTGTGCAGCTACCTGGCAGCCCATGCCAGCCTGGTGGCAGGCGCAGCGGTGTGCGAGCTGGGTGCAGGTGGGGCCCTGGGAGGGCTTGGGTTGGTGGATGCTGACGGGCACATGCCGCGCGAATGTGTGCAAGGCAAGAGGCAGCTAACTCACCGCTCTTGCAAGTTGCTAGCAAAGCCTCCATGCCTGAGCCCTGCAAGCCTCCCGTGCCGTGCACGCTCTGCCTGCCGCCTCACACCAGCCCTGCTACTTCTGCCTGTGCAGGCATGGGCCTTCCTGGCCTGCTGTGCGCCAAGCTGGGGGCTCGCCACGTGCTGCTGACCGATTACGAGCCAGTGGTGGTGGCCCAGATACAGCAGAATGCAGAGCAGAACGCAGTGGCAGCTCGCTGCGCCTGCCTGGCGCTCGACTGGTTTGACCTGGCGCCTCTGGCGCCAGAGCAGCGCCATGCATTTGACCTGCTGCTCCTGGCAGACGTGATTTACGCGGCGGCCGTGGTGGGGCCCCTGGTGGCCACGCTGCGCACGCTGCTGCGCCCGCAGACGGGTGAGAGGCAGCGGGGGCCTGTGACAGGCAGGGGGTGGGCGTCAATGTGCATGCAAGTGGCATCCTTGCTGCTGGCGCGTATGGCGCAATGGCCTTCATGGGTCCTGTGGTCTGGCAGCCACGGAGGTATAGCCATCGCAGAACTGGGCCGTCCCCCGCTGGCCAGGGACTCAGCCGGCCCCTGCCTGCCGCCGTCCTTGCCCTGTTCCACAGGTGTAGCGCTAGTGGCGCACCGCATTCGCCGGCCACTGATATTCGATCGGGAGGAGAACATAGCCAAACTGCAGGTGTGTGGATGGACGGGGGTTGAAGGAGCTGGGGCAGGCTGGGCAGCGCTGCCGCTCCTTGGCTTTTGAGGTGACATTTTGTGGCAGCTGAGGCAGCATGGTGCGCCTGCTGCAGGCTGCATGGCGTGGAACCATTGCGCCGACAGCTCCTACACTGTATCTGATATAAGGTGCACTCCATCTCAGAACTGATGCACCCGATTCCACCCTCGCAGGAGCGGGACGAGATTTTTGAGGACTTCAAGGCGGCCTGCCGCCGAGAGGGCCTGCACCTCCGCTTCCTGAACGGCGGCTCAGCGGCAGCACAAGCAGGCGACGAACCGCTCCTGCTGGTCATTGGGGAAGACGCTGAGCAGCTGCAGCGCTTCCCTGCGATAGACGGCAGCGAGGGTGCGGCAGCGGCTGCGGAGCAGGCGGGCAGCGGCAGCACTGCGGCAGCGGCGGCGGCAGGCGAGGATAGTTGAGCGGCAGATGTGGTGTGTTAGGATGCTACAGTTGCCACGTGGCATTTGTGAATCACAATGAGCTTGCATTGCATTTTGAGAAGGGCATACACGCATGCGGTAGCAAGGGTTGGCGGGGTGGAACACAAGAGTAGTGTGCCTGTTGCCGCCGGACCTGGGAAGTCGGCAGGGCACCCCTCCCGCTGTGGCACTGCCAAGGTCTGTAGCACGGCCATGCGCAGCAGCCCACTCCCCACTGCAGTTGCATGCAATCAGAGGGTGAAGGCTGGAGTGAAGCATGGGCGCATCTGCTGCAGGCACCTGCGCGAAGCTAGCGCTGGATTACTTGAACGTGCGCTCATTGGCTGTCGTTTGTCTTCTCTCGTCCCCCAGTCGAACTAAGGACACGTTGAGTGGGCGCACCCCGACTGGACGGGCCTTACTAGTCTGTTCGCCCTAGCCACCCCCCACCCCTTTCGCGCCCTGACCCTTGGTCAGTGCAGCGTTTGGCTGGGCTGGAGAGCCAGCTTGTGGAAGTGACCTGCGATGCCGCCGCCGTCGCCGCCGCCAGTCCCAGGCCGCACCCAACCTGCGCCGCTGCCGCCGCCGCCCTTGCCGCAGGCGCCCAACCCATGGAGCTCACCTTCAAGCTGCTGGCAGCCCTGCCCGCTCGAGCCGAGGGCCTGGGCGCCACGACCTCTACCTCCATTTTCCGGCCCAAGTTCTCGGTGCAGTGTACTGTGCTGGGCCCAGATGGCTTCAGCCGCAGCCAGACCAGCAAGGAGATTTCCCTCAGTAAGGGCGGCGGCGGCGGCGGCGGCGCAAGTGGCGCCAGCCGGCCGCAGCCGCTGGGCCATCAGACCCTCACCTTCACACTGCCCAGCGCCCAGCGTGGCAGCAGCCACTGCAACTCATGCGGCAGCAGCGGAGGGCACAGCCGGGTGGGTTCACCTGCCGGCAGCTTCACCACTGGCTGCGGCGGCTGCGGCTGCTGCGAGCGCTGCGCGGCACAGCGGGCGGCAACTGAACTGCGCTTTGGTGTGCTGGGCAAGCTGAGCGACATGACCACAGGTGTGCGCAGGGCATGAAAGACTTGCATCGCAAGCCAGGCCTGTCGGTTCGGTTCCCCTGCTGCTGGCCCGCGTGCACTTCCCGCCCCTAATCACCAGCCCACCGCTGAGGCATGTTTCCTTGCCCCTGCCCCTTTCTGCCGCAGATGTGCTGATGGCCCAGGGCTCCATCACCCTGTCTGACGTGCCGGCAGACGGCCAGCCCCACCCAGCCGCCATCAAAATGCGGCGGTGGTGCGGCGCCAACGCCGGCCAGCCTGCTGGCGAACTTGCGGTGGAGATTCGCCTGCGGCCGCGCCGCAGCGGCGGCAGCCGGCGCGGAGGCCTGNCTGGCGCGCTGCCCCAGCGGCGCCGGCAGCGAGAGCGGCCTGCTGAGCCGCAGCACAAGCGGCAGCAGCCGCGGTGGCGGCGGCAGCAGCAGCGGGCTGAGCTACACTGCGAGCGTGCCACGTGAGAAAGGACGCAGGTGAGGCAGGTTGCAATAGGAGCAGGAGTTGAGCATCGTGCATGGGTGGGCAGGAGCGCCCTGCAGCACAGCAAGAGTGGCGAACAAGTGCCGAGCTGAGTGCCTGCTCAGCTCCCTCCAACCGGGGATGCTCCTCCTGCCAGCCAACGACTCACCTGACACATATGCGTCTGGCCCTGTACCCCACTGCCGCAGGCCGCTGCTGAGCCGCCTGCTGGCCGCCCTGCAGCCGCCCTGCGCGTGCACACAAGTTGCGCCCATGTGATGCCTGATGCAATGCCTTATGCCAAGCGATGGCCCAGTGCGACGGCTAATGTCAAGCCAATGCGTTGCCTCTTTGCGATGGCCCATGCGTTGCCCCTTTGCGATGCTCCATGCATGTTGATGCCGGTGCACAACAGCCCGCTCTAGAGATTCATGCCAAGCTGCGGCGCTGCCTCCAGCTGTGTTGAACGTTTGGCTCCAGCTCTTTTGCTCAACAACAATCGTTCAGTAGCCTCACTCGCGCTTCTTTGCCCGTCGAACCCAATGTACTAAAACCCTGATTGCCCACTGCCTCCCTGTTGCCTGCCCATCTGCGATCACTGTCTGGCACTATCACCTGCATCTGCACACCAGTTCTCTTTCGGCGCTACCCTGTATACCAGTGAACATCGCCATCTTGTGGCGCCCATGTAACGCTCAAGACTCACAAAAGAAGGCCACTTACAGAGGAATGCCGTTTACAGACTACCTGTGCAGAGTGCTTTACAGCCCTGCTGTACACATAGCCCAGAAGGGTGCTCAGCTGTCCAGCCGTGCTCGCTTCGCACGCTCCTCGCCGCCGCCGCCGCCCTCGCTGCCACTATCCCCTGCTCCAGCCGCTGCCGCCGCCGCTGCTGCTGCATCCCCCTCTGTCGCATGGAATGCATTTGCCGCATGCAGCTCAGCTGCTAGCCCCGCTGCTCCGCTGCCCTCTGCATCTGCTGCTGCTGCGGCCGCCGCCTCGAGCGTCCACAGCTGGCGGTTGGCGCCCGAGCGGTAGTCATCTATGGCTTGGTTGGACAGAGCATCTGCCACCTTGTTGAACTGTCGCAGCACCTGGGCGGGGCACAGCGCGCAAGGCAGGCGAGCATAGTCAGCCAGGCGAGCACCAGCAGCTAACTTGCACAGCAATGCACGATCAGCCAAGCCAAACATTGGAGGTGCACCCCTGCGCCGTTACAATGCGCTGTGTGCCCCACCTGCTTGGCTTTGAAGCGCTCAAAGCGGCGGGCAAGCCGCTGCAGCCACATAAACACGAACCACCTCGCGCGCACCTTTTCAGAGCCCAGTGATACGATCCCACTGCAGCAGGCTGCAGCAAAGCAATGTTTCAACCACAAAGGCAGTCCTCMCCTGCTTGGCCTCAAAGCGCTCAAAGCGGCGGGCCAGCTGCTGTGCCAGGCGGTGGTAGGGGCGCAGCCCTTCGTTCTTCACCTGCCACTGCCCCAGCACCTGCAGAACACGCAAAGGTTTCCAAGCCATTCAATAAAGGAAGGAAGGTCCAAGGGCGCAGCCCCTCGTTCTTCGCCTGCCACTGCCCCAGCACCTGCACACCAGGAGGGGAATGCACTGTGGTGTATGGCGAAAGCAGCCCAGCCGCGTCAATGAAACGGGCAAGCCGTCCACTCTTCACTTGCCAGTGCACCAGCGCCTCAATAAATGTGATACACCTACGAAACCCACCTGATTGATGATCAGCGTGCTGTCGCCCTGCACCTTGAGCCGGCTGCAGCCAAGCTCCAGCGCCGCAGCCAGGCCCGCAATCAGCCCCGCATACTCCGCCTGCACATGTAGCGGAAACAGCATGTGAAATCGGATGCAGGAGCTCAAATAAAGCCATGCCTGTGACAAGGGCAGCTGCCAGTTGGCTCTTGCACCAAGCCTCCCACTATGCTGCCTCCTTCCCAGCACCATGCGGCATAGCAGTGCATGCAAGCAGGCAGACTCGGTTGCCATTCAGTGCCATGGCGAGGGACGCGCCTGGTTGTTGGTGTGGTGGTCCCCAATGTACTGGCACAGCCGCGCCACCTGCACACGCCTCGGGCCAGGCAAATTACACCTCAGCGGCAGGCAGACGGCAGGCATGCACCAGCTGAACGTTCCACAAGCACTTGCAACCAGGCCGCCAGCACATGCATGGCGGCCTCAATAGAGCAGCGAGAGCCAGGCCCCCGCTCATCCAGTGCAGTGACCGCAATTGTACTACTGCCAGACGAATGTTATAAATCCCTGCCACTCGCACCTCCACCCCTGATGCCTCGTCATACAGCACCGCCCCAAATCCCGCGGGCCCCGGGTTGCGCTTGGATGCGCCGTCAAACTCCTGCACATGGCACCAGGGTGGATGGCTAAGCGAACGTTGTGGCCCACCAGTGCCTTGCTACACCAACAATAAGAACAGTACAGCCAGCTCACCAGGCGGAACACTCGGTCGGTGGCTGAGGCTGCAGCTGGGCCCGCTGCTGCAGCCGCTGCCGTGCCCACCGCCGTTGCCGCGGCAGGCGCCGCTGCCGTGCGCTTCTTGGCACTGCTGCTGCCGCTTGCAGCCACAGCCCGGCGCTTGCGGGGCTGGGCTGCTGCTCCATCTAGGGGCGGTTGTCCCACCGCCGCCGCCGCTGCTGCTGCCGCCGCTGCTGCCCCACTGTGGGTGCTGCCGCCGCCGCCGCCAGCAACCTCGATGCCATGCTGCCTGAGATATTGCCGCGCTTCCTCCTCTGTCTTGAAGCCCTTGAACACAGCCTTGGGGTAGCCATTCACCTGCACGCGTGCGGTGGGCAGGCTTGAGCAGGGCAGCAGCTGGCTTGCACGGTCGCACACATGGCCGCCGCCGCCGTCGCAACCGCACCTGTTGCTGGCATTGCTCCCAGCTCCTGAACAGGCCGCGTTGGCGCCCTGACGCCACAGCATAGAAATTCTTGGCCATGGCAGCGGGCCTGGCCGCGCTGGTGCTCAGGGAGCGCACCGCCGAAGTCAAGCGGAGCGCAAAGAGCATAGCAGGTCGTGCACTACTGCTCTAACTGTAGGATGAGGGCTGCTGAGGAAATCGAAATAACGCCGGCGGCTTGCAGTGCCCTCTTCAGTGCGCAGTGAGCATGCTCGTCTCAGCGGCAGCGCGCCGCCGCCGCCAGCAGGTATGCACACAGCGCTCACATCTTGCTACATCCTGTCGCGCCAATCTTTGTCTCGACGATGGCATCCTCAGCGGCAATCCGGGCGGCCCCAGCTCGTCAGCCGCACTCGTTCCGAGCGGCTGAGGCGCCGGGAGGGCCTTGCTTGGCTCGCCCATACGTGCCAAGCCGCCAATGCGACCAACCAAGCGCAGCTGCACGGCCCGCAAAGCCTGCACGGCCGGCGGCAGCGGCGGCGGCGGCGAGCGGCAGCAAGTGGCGCCTGCACGCCGCGGCGAGCCAGGCCCAGTTCGTTGAGGAGCGGCATGGCGACTGGGTGCTTACCGTGCAGGCGAGCTGCCAGCCGCTGCATGCTTCCAGGCAGTTGGGCGGTTTGCTGCAGCTTGCCATGCGGCCGCAAGTTCCGTCTTAGGCTGTTCACACTCGCGTGCCCCTTCTCTGCACACACCTCCGCAGACCGGCTATGTTGAGAAGGCAGTGGCGGTGAGTTGATGGCGCCATTGCTGGTACAGCTGAATACACTTTCGACGTGCTATGCCAGCCGCTTGCTCACGACTCGCCGCTGCCCCCCTCCCCCTGCCATGCTGCTTCAGATCTCCCGCTTGCTGGCCCAGTCGTTTGCCGGCTTTGAGGAGCTGTACGACACTGAGGCCCCGCAGCCCAGCCCTGCTCAGGTCCGTATGCTGACTCGGAAAGCGTGTGTGCTTGACGGACTCAGTCACACAGTCTTGGGGCAAACTAAGACTCGCTAAGATTCTTGGGCTAACCCAAAGAATTGAGCTTCTTGTTGCAGGTGCTGCAATACCAGCTGAAGCTGCTCGCGGCTCTTCAGTGGCGCGCCAGCACCCTGGGCCGCGGCCTGCTCACAATCACAGCTGTGGATGCGCGTACCGGCGAGCTGGCGGGGGCCGCCAATGTGACCACTGGGCTGGGCCTGGCCGAGGCAGTAGAACATGTGGAGCTTGAGTCGGGCCAGGCGGCTGCTACTGTTAGCAACATGTGGGTGCTCAGATCAGCTTGTGCTGGCTTGCTGCGGAGAGAATCTGCTGTTGCGTGCATGGCCGTGGAGAGCCACGGCGAGATGGCCAACATGGCTGCTGGTCCTGGCTGCCGCCGCTGCTGCCGCAGTTCTCGGTCGGCTGGGCAGCTGCCTGGCGCTCTTGTCTACAGCCCCGTGCGCTTGCCCCTTAGAGTCTGCCAACCAGAGCACTGCGACTGCCGCAATGCTGTACCCCTGGGTCCCCAATGCCACGAAGCTTACTCCCTTCTCGCCAACCCATTCCTTCCCATCTGCCGTTGCAGGGCGGTGGCTGAGAAGTACCGCCGGCGAGGCCTGGCCCGCCTGCTGCTCGAGGCGTGTGAGCGCGCTGCTGTGCAGCTCAGCCCGCCTGCGACCCTCATGGGCCTGGTGGTGTACCGATACAACGACCCAGGTGCGTGCTTGCAGGGTGTTGGGTGCCAGGGATGCTGCCTGCACGCCTGAGGTGCTTGTGCTGCTTGGCTTTGTTCGGCTGTGGTGCGACTTGCATTGATGGCTGCTGTTGGGTGCTTGCTCAGCACTCAGGCGGTCAGACAATCCGCACATGTTTCCCAACCACCTGCTCTGCCTCCTCCCCTGCCGCAGCCATCCAGCTGTACGAGACGAGCGGCTATCGACTGGATGAAACCTGGAYGGACCTGAAGTGGGCAGAAGCAGCCGAGCGCGGGCGGGCGGGCGGCGCTCGGAGGCAGCTCATGCTGAAGCCCCTTGGAGGGTCACCCTGGCCCCGCACGCGCCCCGCGCTCGAGCGAGAGAGGGAGGAGGAGGAGGCGCGGGATGCGGCGGAGCGGCGGCGGCGCGAGGCGCGGCAGGCGGAGCGGCAGCGGCAGGCGGGGCAGCGCGGGCGGGCGTGAGGCAGCCGCTGTGTTGTTCAGTCTAACCCCTCACAGTTCAGGCATCGCTCGTCTGTGTAGTGGGAGTCCTACTCTGTTCCGGCACTTTGGCACTGATCCCTTGCCCTCTAGTGTGCATACTGTTATCTCATGCAAAAGTGGGCATTTACAACATAAGCACGCTCAGCATTGCTAAGGTCTGTGCAGAGGCAGCAAATCAAGGCAAGGGGAGATCCGATGATTTTAATGTAGGACATAGAACCTTCTGAATCAAAAACACAAACGCAGCAACAAAAAAGAACATACAGCTGCCCAGAGCTCCACACAGAATCAACACCTCACATCCACTCAACCCCGCCGCTTGGCGGGCTCAGCCGCCAGTGCGGCGCAGCACTGCTTGTGCCCACCCAAAGTCCATGCTTCTCGCTGGCATCGAGCTGAACAATAGCGTGCCGTGCGGCAGCCTGCACACAGCTTCAATTTGTCTGCCTCTCCCAACCAGTCAGGGCAAGCCAGGTTGTTGCAGCCGTGGCCCGCAGCCAGTGCCCGTGCCATCTCCAGAGCATCAGCTGCCTGCTGCTCCTCATCTGGTGCACTCTGTTCCGCCAGGGCAGCTGCAAGTGCAGCAGCCTGCTGCAACAGGGCAGGCCTAGCGAGCGACCGCAGCTGCTGCACCGCATTGTCCTCGCTGCCGCTGCCGCTGCCGCCCTCAGTGCCACTGCTGCCCTCGGTGCTGTTGCSSCCCCSSCTGCTGCCCTCGGCACCGCTGTCTCCCTCTGCAGCACTGATGCCTTCAGCACTGCGACTGCCGCTGCCCTGAGACCGGCTGTCGCCTGTGCTAGGCAGGGAGGCCAGCAGGCTGTTCAGGCCAGCGGCAGCTGCTTGCAGCTCAGGCAGGCCACTGCCCTGCCCCTGCTCCCCTGTGCTGCCGCTCTCGGCAGCCTGGCTCGCCAAATCAGCAAACAGGCTGTGCAGTCGTGTGACTATGTGTGCCGCATCCTGCACAGTTGGAGGACAGGTTTCGAGCACCACATTACGACATCAGCCTTTGTAGGCTTACAGACATCAGCCTTTGTAGGCTTACATCCAAGGACTGTGCTTGTGCCAGATGTGGCCGCCCATGCGTGCACAAGGCACATGCATCACCTTCAACAAACGCAACTCCTGGCACCTGCCCACCTGGCCGCCTTCTGCCGCACAGCGCTCCAGCAGCGCAGGCAATGCCGGGTGTCCAGGCAGGCGGCCGCTAGGCGCGGGCGGGTGGCGGCCAGAAACAGCGTGTCCTGCAGAACATGCGCTGTCTTGGGCGGCGTTGCTTGGCCAATTGAGTAGGGGTCCTGCACGGCCAGGCAGCAAGAAATTGACCATCACAACAACGCTGCACATGTTGCAACGTTCAGTTGGATCCTACCATACAGCTGCCTGGAGGGAGTGTGGTTCAAGCAGAGGCTGGTCAGAGCATGCTGTTCAGGCTGAGGCGCATGCACACCTGCAGCCAGCGCTCAGCCCCCAACTCTCCAAGCCTGGTCAGCTGCCGCGCCACCGCTGGGTCATTGCTGAGGCTGTTGGGGCGCGAAAGCCACATCATGGCAGTGCAGCAGGCCATGCCGAAGCCAAAAGCAGGGACAGCGGGGCCCAGCGCTGCGAGTGCGCTGCAGGTGGTCGCGATGGCCAGCAGCGCCTGCTGCCGCCCCTCAGAACTGCACAGGGGGCGCACTTTGAAGAAGCTGAGGTGAGGAAGATGCCAAGGTGACTGGAAAGGAATTCAGGGGCATATCAATGGTCCAGGGGCACGTTCACGGCCATTTAACACCATCCCGGTCAGCCTGGAGGCCAATTTATTCCCATGTTTCGATTACCGTCTGCCATGTTGTGTGCAGCCCTACTCCGGCTCACCTGAGGCTGCTTTCCTTGGCCAGCAGCCGCAGCAGGAAGTTCAGAAAGCTGCCAATGAAAAGTGGCATGTTGGCTTGCACCAGCGCGAGCGCGACCGGCGGTGCGCAGCCACCTTTCGCCACAGAATGGGCAGCCCGGCACAGTTGCCGGCTCAACTGCAGCAGAGGCTGCGGCTGTGCGTCCCAAGCAGGGCGGGCTGCAGTGCTCGCTCCTCGCCGCCGCCGCACCCCCCTGTCGCGGAGAAATGCCACAGGCAGTGGCGGCAAGCAGTCGCTCACAGCCATCTCAAAGCAGCGGCTCAACTCCATTGTGGCCATCAGTGCTTCAGACCGCTGCTGTTCCGAGAGCTGCGGTGTGGCTGCCGCGATGGCCAGCAGGCGCCAGCTGGCGCCGACGAGCTCGCACCACTGGGCCAGCTCTTGGGGCGAACTGAAGGCCATTGGGAAAAAGATGTACAAGATCATGAGGAGCTTCTCGGCCGTTGAGCCGCACAGGTGCACAGTCATGCTGTCCCCCAGCTGAGCCGCGGCTGTTGCTGCCTGCTGCAACAGGGGTGCCAACTTGGCGCAGCTGGCCAGAGCGTCCCAGTCAGCAGGGAGCAGGATCGCAGCGGGGTGGTCTCCAGCTGCCGGCGAGCGGCCGTTATGCGCATAGATGGCGGCCAGCACGCCAGCGGCAGACAGGCACGCGTCCAGGGCTGTCTGCAAGGCATCACAGCTTGCGGCGATCTTGCGGGGAAAGGCTGCCACAGCCTCGGCCAACAGCTGCGCCACTGGTCTTGGCGTTTCACCGCCGCTGCCACGCAGGCTGCTTCCAATTGTGCGGGCTGCTGCTGTTGAGCCGTCGATGCACATCCGGCGCAGCACATTGAGGGTCGTGCTCAGCAGGGGCCATCCCTGTGTGTCTCCTGCCTGCAGGGCAGCTGTGCCAACTGCCACGCCGTGCAGCAGCAGCTGGGTGACAGCCGCTGCATCGTCAGCAGTGCGCAGCAGCTGGGTCGGCACGCGAGCAAGCTCCACACCCACGTGCATATCGTACAACACCGCGCAGTAGGTGTGCAGAGCTCCAACCCGCACATTGTGCAGGTTGGCAGCATCTGCACGACACCAGGGGGGAGGGGGAGGGCCTGGTTTGTGATGCCCAGGCAACACAGTTCAATGCTTGCTCACATCTCACAGCATGCGCACAGCTGGTGGGGCAAGCGTCGATACCTGCTGTGGTCCGCAGCAGGCGCTCCAGAAGGTGGGTGGTGGCTGCCAGCCATTGCGCAATGTCGCGGACCGGAGCTAGCCGGCCCGCAAACTCGCCCAGGATGCCGCCGGTCAGTGCCAGCTCCCTTAGGCGAGCCATCTGCATGCCATGCATCCAGCGGGCGAGAAACTGCAGTTGTGAGTACATGCATACAGGCAGCTCTTCACATGGGCGGTCAGGAATACGGTCAGGAAATCGGCCAGCATGCATTCAAGGTACGCTGCTCACCGCGATGGTCTGCGCCATGATCGCGCGAAGTGCGTCTGCGGCTGCTGAGGGCTGGCCTGACAGCCTGCGCAGCGCTCTGCGTCCAAAACCCAGCACAACAGACGCCGTGCGGCAGACTTGTGCTGCCTGGGTGCCATCCAAGCGCAGCGATGTGCCCAGCTTGCAGCATGTCGTTACTACAGAGAATGACTGTAACAGTATGTCGTCTTTGTATGTTCTGCTAGTCTCGTCTGCCACGGCCCAATCCGTCGCGACCACCGCGTCAGACAGGCTCAGCAGGGACCTGCAATGTGCAGTTGGGAGCCAAGGGGAGGTTTGAAAAGCGTAACTGCCTACCCGGGCCGTTGTCCCAGAATGGGCGCAAATCAACACTTGCCTGGTCAGCTCCTGCCAGTCCTCGACGGACAGCTGCTGCGGCACGCTATCACACAGATCTGCCAGCTGGATGCAGTCTGCTCCGACTATCGATCTGGCCCGCAACTGCCGTGCTATGCGGTCCAAGAGACCCACGATTTGCCGGGCGGTGGCCGGCATGGCAATGCTTGAGACTGGTGGGAGCTGACTGGCAGGTTGGCGCGGCAACGGCTGGTTGGATTCCTGAAATGCAGGGGGTGCAACAGAGGGGGCCGGCGATGAATGGTGGGCTGCTGCCCGTGCCAGGCGGCGGCGGCGGCGGCCACTGCGGCAGCGAGAGCGGGCGTAAGCGCACGGATCGCGATTGAGACTCGCGCCCACCTCAGCAGGGGTTCCGAAAGGAGGGAAGGGCCCTTGCTTGCGGCGCCCTGGCGACTTCTGCTTGCCTCGGGGGCTGCGCGCAGCGTTTGGCAGCCTTGCAAAGCTCTGTTCAGGCCAATACTCTAGTACAAGCAATCCAGAGGTCCTGCCGCCGCCTGCTGAGGCCTGCCGTCGCCGCCGCCGCCGCCGCGCGCCGCCGCTGCGCCGCCTGGGCACAGCATGACCAAATTGGCAGCGGCCTTTGTTTCCAGTCTACACTCAAGAGAACCGCAGCACTGATCAAGCTGCCCGCAGAGGCCTTGGACGCCGAGGCCCCTGCGCCCTGGAGGGGAGGTGCTCGGCGGCCAGCTTCCGCTGCCACGCTTTGTCCTGGCCACACTCACAGTGCTTCCTCAGGTCTCTGGCATCGACCGGCAAGCAGCGCGGCAGCAGCGCTCACTGCACCGCCACCGCACCGCCGCTCTCCCGCTTGACGTATCGGCACCTGTCCGCTCATGGCCAGCAGGCGTAGCACCAAGACCAGCAGGCAAGGATATTGGAGCTGCCAACGAGACCCATGTGGATTAGTTTGTTTTGCAAGCCGCATTATCCCTCCCCCCATGCCTCTCGTGCTATCAGGCCGGCGGCAGCGGCGATAGTTGATGGCGACAGCCCCGCCGCACTGGCACGCAAGCATGCAGCGAGCAAAGACCAAGAGGGGCTGCCCAGCCCCTCCACCCCTACTGCGCTTCCGGATCATCCGGTTCAGCCAGCGGCAGCAGTGCCAGCGACCCCTGCTGCAGGCTTTGCAACCGGCTATGCGCAGCGGGCGCAGCGGGTGCAGCGAAACGCCCGCCCGCCGCCTGGGAGCCCGAGCGGAGCAGCGGCGGCAGCACGCCAGCCTGAGTGTGCCAAAGTGCACCCAACTGAGGGTGGAGCAGCGGTGGCAGCGGGTCAGCCCGAGTATGCAGAGGTGCTGCTGGCTCGCTTCCGGCTGGAGCTTGAAGAGGAGCGGGCAACGGCCTGGCGCCGAATGGAGCGGTAAGCACATATGCATGCGGCAGTTGAGACTGCTCCAGGGATGTAGGACCGTCACATGCACAGCCAGCAACTGCTCTGAGAGCAGCAGTCCATGCGGAGCAGATAAATTTGTCGGGATGCGTCGCTGGTACCAAACACATGCCTTCAGGCGGGCCGGTTCTGTGATCGATGCTCACATACCCCACCGCTTTGCTGCAGGCGTGTCGAGGGGGCCTGGTACTGGCTGGGCATCACCTGGGGGTTCTACATCATGGAACCATGGGAGACAGCCATTGTACTGGCCTGCGTGCTTGGCTGCCTGGCGGCGGCGCTGCACGGGCTGTGGCTGCTGGTCGGCTGGCTGCGCGCGGCAGGTCGTGCTGCGCACCTGGGTATGAGGGGCAGGGTGCCAGGCTGTGCAGTGTGCCAGTGTCGATCACTTTTGAATGCAGTTCTTCAAACCCAGAAATTCAAGCCAGCCGTCTGCTTGATGGCAAGCGAGTCGCTCGCTGGCATACCCAAGCACTCATCAACGGCTGCATTGGCAAGACCCTCCATGCTGCAGAGCAAAGCCTGGTCATGGTGGACGGGGGCTCTTAATTCTAGCAGGGCAGTGCACAAAGAATGTGCCTCTGGTGATTTGTACCTTGGCGGCGGTGCCGATCCATTGAAGCTGCTAGATTCAGCGCCCCGCCTGCACAGCAGCACAGCTGCCACATTGTTGTTGCAACATCGCGGCGCTTTTTCTTGTGAACCCAAGACGCAGCACGGCAAAGTGACTTGCCCTGTGCAGCACTCCCCTATGCACTGATTTTTCATATCATCTGTTCATTCTTAGCCAGCGTTTGCACCATTCTTGCCCAGCATTTTGCACGCAAGACCCCATCTTGTCCATTCTTGCCCAGCATTCACACCCAAGACCAGCCATCCGTTTTCATCTCAAGGTTCCTTCATTTAATCTCCACGTTGCCCGGGGTGTCCATGTCTTTACCACAAGTTTTCACGGTCAACAGCACTGACTACTTTCCGCAGCGAGCATCTGTAAAGTTGGGCAGGGTTGGCAGGTGACTCGAAACGGACATCGCGCCTTACTTTCCGCCGCCGCTTGCCGCTCCGCACGTCACGCTGCCGCTGCGCCCCAAACAGCCCGATGATGCCGCTGGCGCATGCCCGTCGCAGCTGTGTCACCACTAAGATCATGCAGCAGCGCACGTTTGCGTTTCAGGGCAGCGGCCCGACCGCAGCGCAAGCCGAAGTCCGCCTGTGGTGCCGGGAGCCGCCCGAGGCGCAAGCAGGCAAGACTCTCACGTGGCAGCTAGATAGTGGCGACGCCAGCGGCGGCCAGCAGCCTCCAGACGGAGCGCCACCGCCCGCCGCCGCCGCCGCCGCCGCTCAGCCGGCAGCAGCTGGATCGAATGTAGCACCACAAGAGGACCCAGACCTGATTGGCCTGGACGTCTGGCCGGCATCCATAGCGCTGTGCCGCTACCTGGCCAACCACCCAGAGGTGGTGGCAGGGCAGCAAGTGGTGGAGCTGGGTGCAGGTGCGCTCCCAAGTTTTGTGGGGATTTGCTCGACGCTGCATGTACATACCGCACTTGAGCAGTCTCATATCCCTCCCCTCCACATTACCGCCTTTCACTCGCTGCGGCTCTTTTCTGTCCACAAGCCTGCAACTAACAACAGCCTGCCTGCCCCCAACTGTGTAGGCATGGGCCTCGTGGGCCTGCTGTGCGCTGCGCTGGGAGCACAGCATGTGCTGCTCACAGATTACGAGCCACAAGTGCTGGCCCACCTCGACAAGAATGCAGCACTCAACGGACTGCAGAAGCGCTGCGCCAGCCTGCGGCTGGACTGGCGGCAACCGGCCGCCAGCTTGGCGCAGCAGCAGCAGGGCAACTGGCACAGGATCGTGGCAGCGGATGTGCTCTATGCCTCGGCCGTTGTGCAGCCGCTGATCGCCACGCTGCGGCTGCTGCTGCACCCGGAAGGTGGGTGCTGCTGCAGAGCGCTTTGCAGCTTGGCATGCGGGGCAGTTGCTGCGGAACGCTTTGCAGACTGGCACGTGGGCGGGCGTAAGGAGTGCGCAACTCGCTGCTTTGCTACAGGCTGCTCTCAATAGGCTGCTGTGCTCAGCTTGGGCTGCCTCCCCTCTCCTCCTCCTGCCCTCATCAGGCGTGACGCTAATCGGCCACCAGGTGCGGCGGGCGATTGTGCTGGACCCTGCCACCCGGCTGCCACGCTTGGAAGACTCAGACGAACCCTTGGAAAAGTTCAAGGCCGCCTGCGCTGAGGCCGCTCTGCAGCTGCGCGTGCTGAGCAGCAGAGAGACGTGCAGCAACAGGGACAGCGACCCAATGGTGCTGCTGGCGGTGGGCGGGCCGCAGTCTCGACTTGCAGACCTGCCGCTGCTGCCCTCTGAGTCGTAGCACTCCGCCCTGTGTGCCGCCGCTTCCCTCATTGTCCCACCACTTCGGTTTGCTGCATGCCGCTGCATCTGATGGCGCTTTCTCAATGCCAGCTGTGCTCTAGCACTTCAGCAAGCATTTTTGGTGGCTCTTCCTGCGCAAACCTTCAAATCTTATAGCAGTGCTGATTCAGGCCGTATATGTGATGATTGAGAGGCAGTGCACATCCTTATCACCTTGCAGTTGAGATTTCGTTCGTTTGGTTACAGAGGGATTGGGGGTTCAAGGGTCCGGTCAGGTGCAAGGGAGCGTTGGGCTGTGCAGGGAGGTTGTTGGGGTGCGCCCAGAAGACCGGGGGAAGGGGTGCGCCCAAGAAAGCCGAGGGGACAGGGGTGCGCCCACAAACCAAATGCAAGTGCTGGGAAGGCATAGCAGAGGGGAGATCGCGTGCAGGGAGGCTCAGCAGGAATAGAAAGCAAAACTGTTCCGCCGGCGCCGCATCAGCGGGCAGGGTCACGCGCCGGCGGTCGGTTAGCGTTGCGGCTTACGCGGTCGCCTTGCTGCTGGCCTTGGCGCTGGCGGCGGCAGTTCTGCTGCTGCTCGCCTCAGCGTCAGTCTCCAGGGAGGGCACCAGCACACTGTCGATCACATGGATCACGGTGGGGCAGCCCGCCTGCAGATGGGGTGGGGTGGAGGGATGTGTGTTAAGGGAGGCTGGGCGGTTGCTGCTGCAGGCGGGCCTGCCCGGGAGGTAGCCAGCTGTGCACACAACCGCCGCCAACTGCCCTGCTCCAGAGCTCAAGGCCTGGGTTCACTGAACAACTCAGTTGAACCCACCTGCAYGTCRGSCTGGATGACCATKGCGGAGGACTGGGTGGCRATCACAGTGATCTTCCAGGTGGCGGTTTTCTTCTTCAGGTCAATCACCTGCTTATGAGGTGGGTGGTGGGTGGGGGAGAAAGGGGGCGTGTGGGAACAAGGATAGCCGGCAAGCATGCATGCAGCGCCCATGGCGGCGCTTGCAACATCACAGCAACAGCAAACTTAGCCTGTCCATGTCCAGTTCTCAGCCACCGTCCCGTGCACAGTAAGGCCCAACCCCCACCCCCCAGCACCCACCTTCATCGTGTCGATGGTCAGCTTGCCGTCCTCGGGGGCCGTCTCGTTCTTCTTGCCCTTGCCGTGCTGGAAGGCCGCCTGCACCGCCTTCACCTGCTTCTGCACCTCAGAGGTCTGTTGCGAGCAGGAGCAGGGGGGCGGGGCAGGCGGGGTGGGGTGGTGTCAGCCATCGTGTGTGGGGGGCCAGCAGGCGGCACGGAGCAAGGCAGTGCATGCGCCAGCAGGCAGCAGGCGCAGCACAGCATGCCACGCCGACCCAACATCCCCCCCAGCCAACCACCCATCGCAACCAGCCCACCCACCTGGGGCAGCTCCGCGGACAGCAGGGTGGCGTACTTCTTGCCGTCGTCCAGGTTGGCGGCCACCACGGGGGCGGGCAGSACGTGGTACTTCAGGATCTGTTGTGGGTGGGTGGGTGGGTGGTGGGGAGGGTGGTTGAAGTGTCAGGCGGTTGCTATGGCTGGCATGGCACACCCACGGCCAGCCGCTCTGATGCAAGCGCTCCTACCCGCTCATGCCACCCTGCACCCAACCCCCACCCCCCACCACCCCCCAAACGCACCTTCTGCAGCAGCTCGGGGCGCGCCAGCAGGTCCTCCGCGCTCACGTCCAGSTCRGCCAGCAGCAGCGCAAAGGCGCGGTCGGTGGGGGCAAACAGCGTGGCGCGCAGGGAGCGGTCGGACAGGGCAGAGCCCAGGCCCGCGGCCTGAGAAGGGGTGGATAGGGGTGGGGGAGAGGTAACGACATGAAAGCAAGCAAGCTAGCACACCACACGAAAGCAAGCAAGGCCCACAGAGCAAGCGAGCAAACAGACGACAGAAGGCAAGCAAGCGAGGCGCCACAAGTCGACCAACCAGCCACCCACCCCCACCCCCACCTGTGCGGCGGCCAGCAGGACGGAGAAGTTGCCGGCCTGGGTCAGCACGTCGGCGGCGCTGAGGCACTGGGCGGGGACGGCGGTGGGGGTGCTCACGCCCGCCTGGTCRCCGTGGCCAAACACCTGTTGATTGAGGAGGGAGGAGAGTGGGGAGAGTGGGTGGAGGCCAGAGACGGGAGTTGAGCTGCCAGGCGGAGCGGAGAGAGCAGAGCTAGTCCAAACACCCACCTGGCGAGCGGCGGAGATCTTGGCATCGACGATGTCGCGCAGGCCGGACACCTGCTCAGGGCGAGGGCAAATGGAGGGAGAGAGTGGTGAGCAGCAGATGCAGCGGTGAGCAGCCGGGGCATGTTACCAGCAAGGGCCAGATCTGCAGCGTTCTGTGTCAATGCTCCTGCTGCTGGCTGGCCATGCCCAGCACCCAGCACCCACCTTGGCCTCGTGGATGTTCTTCACGCCCTGCACCCCAGCGTGCACAGCATCGCCCACAGCGCCGGCCACATCGCCCACGGCGCCCACGGTTGCGCCCGCCACGTCCTTGGCGCCGTCGAGCATGGAGCCCATCTTGTCCATGCCCTGCAGCTTGCGCATGCCGTCGCCGTGGTGGAACACCTGCAAGGGAGGAGGGCAGGGGAGGGGAGGGCAGGGGAGGAGGAAGGGGTGTGAGTTTGGAGGGCCGAGGGTGGGGCAGGGAGGAGCAAGGGGCGAGCAAGGAAGAGCAACGGAGGGGAAAGCAAGCAAGGAGGGAGCGAGCAAGGCGTGAGCAAGCAAGCAAAGAGCAAGCAAGCAAGGAGCAAGCAAGCAAAGAGCAACAGAGGAGAGCAAGCAGGGGCACCCACTGCAACCGCCCGCCAACCGCCGCTCCCGCCCCCACCCTGGCCCTCTGTCCCTGCTCACCTGGCGAGCAGCGGAGATCTTGGCCTCAACCACCTCGCGGATGCCGCTGATCTTGGCCTCGTGGATGTTCTTCAGGCCCTCAAAGCCTGCCTGCATGGCGTCGCCCACGGCGCCCGCCACGCCGCCAACTGCGCCGACGGTTGCGCCAGCCACGTTCTTGGCGCCATCGGCCATGGCACCCATCTTGTCCATGCCCTGCAGCTCGCGGGCTGCTGCTGCGCCGCACACAAGTGCGAGCAGCAGCAGGGGGGCCGCGCGCACCATGGCTGGCGGCTGCTAAGCGGGGTCCAGGGGGAGGGAGGGAGCCGAGCGGCGGCGGTGGGGCGGCGGTGCTTTGCTCTGGCTTGAAAGGAAGGAGAGAGTGGCCTGAACTGCAGCAGTCGCCTACTCATATACGCCCGCGCTGAGCTGGCGGCCCTTGGAGCTCCGAGGGGCGGTCTGGGCAGGCGCGTCTTGGACCGGGCCGGCCCGCATGAGCTGGGGCCCTGCCGGGACGCTGGACAGGTCCATGGTGATGATCGAAGGACGGAGCAGAGCCGGATGAGCTCAGAAACCCAGAAACAGCCGACGGGGAGAGAGGGGCACCGCCGCCTCATGCGGAGCCCCGAGGCAGCCACTGATCCAGCCCCTGCCTGCAACAACTGCACCCGCCGTCACATATCATTACACAAGAAGGGACGAGGACCCTCGCATGTCAGGAATACAGGTGTTTTCGGGTTAGCGCATTGCGGCCGGGCGAGCGGCGGCAAAGGGGGAGCAGAGCAGAGCAAGCGGGCAGAACGTACACAAGCGCAAAGAGTACAGGCCATCCATGGCGCCAAACAGAGAAGGGGAGGTTAGGGCAGAGGCATTTTGGAAAAGCACGCTGTTCATTTCAGGGTCAAGGTAACGGGCGCGGACCAGCGGGCGCCACGCGCGCCCGTCAGCAGCGGCCGGCCGCCAGCATAGCCGCAGAGGGTTTGCGAAAACTGCGCGCTACGCATACGACACAAAGAGAGACTATTAGAGGCTAATGAAAGGTAGCTAGTGAGGGGGCAGGGAGCGCAGCGTTATGTATCGTGCCTAACATGTCCTGCTAACCTAGAGCCGGCAGGGAATGGCCCTGCGACGGCTGCTGTTGCTGCTGCTCGTGGCGGCTGGCTCGGCGCGAGCCTGCAGCAAATGGTGAGCGTCACCAGATGCCCACTGCACCATCATACGCGCCGCTGACAACCACCGTGCCGTCGGCTGCCGCCAGCACGCGCACTGCATCATCATGCCCCTCCGCCTTGCGCACGCACTGCCACGAGGCGAGGTCCCAGAAGCTGCAGAGCGGGCGGGGTGGGTGGAGGCACGTTGTCAGGGGGGCGTGCGTGCCGGCAACGTGGCGCACGGCGCTGCAAACATTTGCGGCCTGCCCAGCCGGCTGGGAAACAGTCCTGCATTCATCTTCATGCTACTAAACCAAATGCAAGCTGCGCTGCACCAGGCAGGCACCATAGCACTGCTGCCGCCCCATGCCGGTACACCCTTGCGAGCTGCGACAGTGCGTCTCACCGAATGGTGGTGTCGTAGCTGCCGCTGGCCATGAACAGGTCGCCTACCGCCAGCGCCAGCACCGCCTCGTTGTGCCCCTCCAGCACCTTGGTGCACGTCAGCGTCTCCGCAGACCACACCTGCGGGGGAGGATAGGTGTGAGGGATGAGCAGGCTGAAGCAGTCAAATGCGGCACTCCATGTGCTGGCTCTCGCAGACCCACCCAGGCTCCCCACACGCTCCAGCCAGCTACGCCACACCCTGCAGCAACTGCCTCTCTGCCCGCTGCCCCAGCCTCACCCGCACGGTCTTGTCCCACGACCCCGAGAAGAGGCAGTTGTGCCCAACCGCCAGCACTCGCACGTTGTCCTCGTGCCCCTCCAGCGTGCGCAGGCATGTCAGCGTGTTGGCGTCCCACGCCTGCAGGGGATGGGGCAGGCGGAAGGCGCACACAAGCAACATGAGATTTGGCCCAAACAGAAGACGCAGACAAGCATGTGCAGAATGGCCAATCAGCGCTGGTCCGACAACTGACCAGCATCTCCAGCCATGCGCCCATGTTCCTGCACCAAGCGCGTGCCACCCAGCCCCTTGCTCCACACACCACCCCTGCATGGCTCTCACCCGTATCGTGGTGTCGTCGCTGCCCGAAAACACAATGGAGTCGGTGGCCGCCAGCGCGCGCACCGCGCCGCTGTGCCCAGCCAACGTTGCCAAGCAGCGGTGCGTGTGGACGTCCCACACCCGCACCTGCACAGGTTTGATTGCATAGTTGGAGGCAGGTGGGTGTAAGAGGAGGAGGGTGCAGTGGCAGCCAGCAGCAGTGGCAGCAGCAGCCGCTCAGGGCAACATGCAGGGCTTCTCAGCATCTCAACCCTTGATTTGCTACGTCACCAGCACATGGCCACGCAGCAGCAGCACGGCGGCAGCACCCACACCAGCAGCAGCCATTACAGTTAGCACGCACCGTCTTGTCGTACGAGCCGCTGAACACCTTGTCGCCGCAGCGCACCAGCGTGCGCACGGGGCCCTGGTGCCCCGACAGCGTGGCCAGGCACGTCAGGTTCTCCGCATCCCACACCTGCCAGGGGCATTTGGAGATGGCACGGCAAACAGTGCTGGTTGGTTGGAGGTTGTTGGGAGCAGCAGCTGCCCAACAGCCTTGGCTGGTCATCTGGCTGTGCTCTGCAGAGCTTCTCCACTCCAGCACTGCTGTGCTCTGCAGAGCTTCTCCACTCCAGCACTGCTGTGCTCTGCAGAGCTTCTCCACTCCAGCACTGCTGTGCTCTGCAGAGCTTCTCCACTCCAGCACTGCACTCCAGCTCGGCGGGCAAAGGCGCTGCCCACCTTGAGCGTGCCGTCGTAGCTAGCTGAGAAGACCTTGTTGCCCGCCACCGTCAGCGCGCGCACTGCGTCTGTGTGCCCCGTGAGCGTCTTCTCCCGCTGCACAGGCAGTGAGGGCACAGGAGCAGGCAGGTTAGCACAGTGGTCAGGGAGTCAATCCACTGTGGCAGGCGCAGCGCTTGAGAAGCAGACGGAGCACGGCTTGGAGCCGCAGCAAGTCCCCAGCCGGTGTTCTGCCTGCAGGGCTGCTTCTTTCTGCTGCCCCATCCTGTGGCCCTGATTGCATTTGTTAATCCCTTCTGCCGCACCTGCAGCGTGTCCAGGTTCCACACACGGATGGAGAAGTCGTACGACCCCGAGAACAGCCGGTTGCCGCAGATGGCCAGCGACAGCACAGGCCGCGTGTGGCTCTCCAGCACCTGCGGCCGATGGGTGAACAGCGGCACGTGCGGCAGCACAGGTTAGGGGCACAGCAGAGACTGCCAGACTGCCACTTCCTTGCTACAGCGAGCACCCCAACCTGCCTGCACACTGCCTGTGCAGAGCTGTGTGCACCGAGGCTCCCTCCTGCTCAGCCAATTCAGCGCCACCCGCCCGCCCACCCGCACCTGCACGCAGCGCCGGGTGTTGAGGTCCCACACCCGCACAGTCTTGTCTGCTGACGCGGTGTAGACGCGGTCGCCGTGCACCTCAATCGCCCAAATGATCTCCGTGTGGCCCTGCAGGCCAGTTGAGGTGGGCGGGTTGGTGGGTGCAGGGAGAGAAGGGTTGGTTGCTCGGTGGCAGCTGCGCTTGTCTACCGCACTTGAGGCACCCAGGAGCATGCCACACTGTTCCGCAACATCTGCAGCAGAGTGCAAACAGCGATGCAGCCGGAGCGCCCCACCGCCCCACCGCCGGCCACAGCAGCGGTCTCACGTGCAGGATGTTGCCAGCGCGGCCCTCGTCCCACTTGAACACGGGCTGCGGCGGCGGCTGCGTGACGCGCTCCGGCAGCTTGACGCCGTTGGCGGCCGCCCAGTCCAGGATGGCTGAGCGCAGCGCAAAGTTGGGCGTGAGCTCCAGGTGCCGCAGGCGCATGCCCGTCACCGGGCACGTCTTGTGCCCCTGCGCCAGCCACCGCTCGATGCTGGCGCGGTCGTAGGTGTGGCCGGTGGCCAGGATCACGGGGTCGGACTGCGCAGGTCAAAGGCAGGGGAGGTCAACGAGTGAGGGCGGGCTGTGGGCGACCAAAAGGGGAGGAAGGCGGCAGCACCCACGTGTGCACGGCGGATACCGCGGCTCCGGGACGGCCGCCTGCGCAGCACCCACCACCGCCGAGTGGCTGGCGCACCATGATCTCCATTGACACCGGGCACACGAACGAGGTGGGGATGGGCTTGCCGTCCAGGCTCTGCACGCTGGCCTGCAGGCGGGGGAAGCGGCGGCAGCTGGCGGCGGCTGGGAGGGCAGGCGGCGGCGGCGACGCGGCGGCAGGTGGGTGCGTGCGGCCCCCTGGCGGGCTCCCGGGCAGCTCCACCGCCGCGACATGATCAAGCCTAGGCCGAACAAGGTCAGCAGCAGCGCTGGCCCGCCTTTGGGCCGCTCACCTCCGCCGCAAGGCCCCCGGGGGCCGCGGCGCCGCTGCCGGGCGCCCCCTGGGACGCCACGGGGCTGGGGGCCGGCTGGGTGGGCATGGCCGGTGGAACAGCGCGCTGTGGAGGCTGTGCGTCCTCAGAAGAGAGACTCGGGGAGTCTGCACGCCTCAGCAGGCTGCTAAATATACCGCCTTGCTTTCGGGAGGCCATCAGAAGGCCAGAAATGGGCGGGAGGGCGCAAGTCCTGCCCAAAGAGGGGGCACACCCTGCCGGTGCGTGATGCAGCCTGATGCGGAGCTACCCAAGAGCCGATCAAGGTACTGTGCAATCGGGGTCCTGTTCGGGTCCTTTCCTCCGAAGCTGAGCTGGCTTGCAATGCAAGCAGGCTGCCAGGGCTTGCAAGCCCACCCAAGCACCCCTGATCACACTCCAGCACTGCCAAATAACATTCAGGCACAGCCCATGCCGCCCCAGGTGGCCCAGCAGCAACCCTAGCAACGCAACAGGTGTAGCCATGGCGGCAGGGCCTGTAAGGAAGAGCCCCTACGAGCCTGGTCTATTCTTCGTCTCTCCTGAGCCCGGCACCACCCTGCAAGACCACTCCACGCAATGGCAGGTGCGCCCAACCGGTGTTAATCGGTGTCGCAGCAACCTGAGGCCCACCCTGCTAGCTTGCAAGGCAGCCAGACAGTGGTCTAGGGTTACGGCAGGCCGGGGGAGGCCGCCAGGCGGCAGCACCGCCCCGTCCGCCCAGCCGCCGCCGCTGGCACGCTCGGGACGACTCGCAGCCTCCTTGCTCATGTCGGCTGGCCATGCTGCAGGTGGGGGAGCGCTATGAGCTGCTCAAGGTGCTGGGCTACGGCTCGTACAGCGCCGTGGTGCTGGCGCTGGACAGGTCGACCGGCGAGAAGGTGCGGCCACTGCCGCTGCACTGTATCATTAAGCAAGCGTGCTGGCATGAAGCAGATGGGCAGGAGCAAATGGTGCTGACGTGCCAGGGTGGCATGGCACTGCTGGCAACACATGGTAGGATAGATCATGCCTTCGACTCGCAAGCTGCTGTTGCCACAGGGGTGCCCACCATGCAGCCCGTCATGTTGCTCCTGCTTCGTAAGCTGCCGTGTGCTCCAATGCACCCTCCGCTGGCTGGCAGGTGGCGCTCAAGCGAGTGGGCGATGTGCTGCAGTCGCCCGACCAGTGCAAGCGCGTGCTCCGAGAGATCTGCATCCTGCGCCGCTTGTGAGTGGGCTGTTTCCTGGCCTTGGTGACTCGTGCCGGTTTTGCAGGGGACTCTGGCTACTAGCTTGCAAGCAGCTGGCTGCTGCCGACTGCAAACTGTAGACTTGCATGTTGACCCTCATCAGTTTGCTGCCTACTGCTGCCTGTAGGCGCCACCCCAACCTGATTGGCATTCGTGATGCGTTTGTGCGCCCCTCTGCCACGGGCCAGGTGGGCTGCCTGCTGGAGTGGTTTGGGCGGGCGGGCTTGCTAGGCATCAGCTGCCAGAGCAGGCAGCGGCATGACGATTCATGTATGCACAGCAACTCGCATGATCTTGGATGTCGCAGCCCGGCGAGCTTACTTCATGCTCCCGCCACACTCGCCTGCTGCAGTGCCGGCTCATCGGCGGCAAGCTGGTCAACCTGAGCGTGGATGTGTACATCGCGATGGAGCTGGCTGCTGGGGGGGACCTGTTCCACTTGAGGGGCCAAATGTCGGGTGAGCATAGGGGGGACCTGCTCCACTTGAGGGGCCAGATGTCGGGTGAGCATGGTGCTAGCTGGCGGATGGGGGAGACCTGTTCCACTTGAGGGGGCAGATGTCAGGTGAGCATGGTGCTAGCTGGTGAATGGCGCGAATGGCATGTGGAGTCTGTGCACGCTCCGAGGTCGGCATGTGCAGTCAGCGCACACTCCAAGAACGAACCCCTTTGGGCAGCAGCTAGGCAGCAGCTGCTGCTGCTGCTGCTCCTCTCACCCAACGCTGTTTATCTCCTCTTTGTATCCTGCAGCTGACGAAGTGAAGGGGCTGATGTGGCAGCTGCTCATCACCATCAAGTACCTGCACTCGCAGCACGTGTGGCACCGGGACATGAAGTCACAGGCACGTGGGTGGGGATTCATGGGGTGCATGGGTCATGACGTTGATGAGCCATGGCATGCCTGTGCTGTGGCGCATGTGTGACGACATGTCTGTGCAATGACATGCATTCACAGCAGTGCATCATGCAGAGTTGCGTGCCAGCGCGAAATGTTGCATGTTGCAGTCGACATGCTGGGCCAATCACACTGCCATTCCACCTTGCTCCCCACAGAACGTGTTCGTGGTGCACGAGAATGGCGAGCGCATCATCAAGGTAGGGCGGCACGTGCTTGGCAGAGGAGATATTGCCTCCGGTGCATGTGGACGAGTGAAAGGCAGCATGCAGCGGCCGCTCAGGCCGCCAAGGTACTCGCATGGCATGTCATGCCTGGCTGCATTCCGACAGCCATGGCATCAACAGCTGGCTTCATGAGCAGCAGGCATGACTGCGACCTATTTTCATGGCTAGCTGCAGTGCCAATGGCATTTACGGCTGGCTTTGTACAGAGCAGCCATCACTGCAATGTGCCTTCATGGCTGGCTACATTTGAACAGCATTAAGGAGTGCAACGCCACTTCATGGCCACCGTCTCATGGCTGCTGCCACATACTTCTTTTGCATGGGTGAATCGGCATGGCTTTTCATCTCATGTCTGACCCGCCCCTGTCCTCTTCCCTGGGCAGATTGGCGACTTTGGCAGCGCGCGCTCGGCACAGCCGCAGGGCTACCCCTGGGCGGAGCAGGTGGGGTGCATGCTCCTTTCCCTCCTTTTGACACATGGTTTGAGCATGCAAGACTGCCGGTGGGCGGAGCAGGTGCGGCGCATGCCTTGTTCGTACAATGGCTCCTGCCAAAGCCTAGGCATTGCAATGCTTCCGCCCTGCATGCCCATGTTAAGGCTCTCAATATCTAGCTTCCCTTCCAACCAACTGCTGCAGCGTGCGCCTGACAAGGCGGAATCAGTGGAGCTGCCGCAACGGCGGCTGTCGCCGCTGCGCCCCGCCGACAGCTACGCCCAGATGAACGAGGCAATGCGGGTGAGCAGGTGTTGCTGTGTTCCGCTCCTGCAATCCAGCCATGCAGAGATGCCATGCCAGCAACATGTGGGCCGAGGCCATGCTGGATCCCTGATGTGTGGTGCACTACAGGAGGAGCGACATGATCTATGGGTCTGAGCCTTTGGAAGGCTAAACAGGACTGCGGCCTCACCCTCACAACACTGCGACCGCCTCACTTCTCCATTGAACCTGTCTGCGGTTCTGTCCCATTTTTTTCACAGCCCGAAGACCTGTATGCGCAGCCCAGCGGCGGCCACAACAGCAAGGGCTCCGGATACAAGGCGCCCCTCACTCGCGTGGTGGCCACGCCCTGCTACCGGTGCGCTGGGTCAAATCATCAGGGCAGGGGATTGCTGCGCTCCTTGCAGGGCATAATGGCAGCGTAGCTCACCATGTACGCTGCCTGCCTTCCCGCTGCTTGCCTGGCAGCAGCCCAGAAGTGTGATGTTGCGCGACGCCATGCCAGTGCATGTCCAACCGACACATGCCTTCACAGCTAATCTTGTCATTGTGCCCTGCCGTGCAGCGCCCCGGAAGTGGTCATGTCGCGCGGCGGCTACACCGCCGCCATCGACATGTGGAGCCTGGGCTGCATTTTCGGCGAGCTGCTGCAGCGCATTGCGCATGTCGGCTCGGCGGCGACCCCCAACCTGCAGGCAAGGCGGTCTGCGCAGCCTGCTGCGCTAGCACTCATGCTGGCTGGTGCCATTTGTGGGACTGTATTGTGTGGCCACCGCCAGCTTGTGCCGTGCTACTGCCTGCCAAAGGTGCCCTGGGTGTGCCGATCCAGCATCATAGTTCGGTCCCGCCCACACACTGCCCGCAGGTGGCCCCGCTGTTCGCCATTCACAGTCTGCCCAAGACAACCCCTGTGCCACGCTCAATGCATCTTTACCCTTGTGCATCCCTTCCCCCAGGTGGCCCCGCTGTTCGCCATCCACGGGCTGCCCAAGACGCCTGAAGATGGAGAGAGCTTCCTGGGCGGTCCTGGCAATGAGATGACGCGCTCCGAGTTGCAGGCAAGTTGGTCGAGTCACAATTTGCACCTGCTTGTCTCCTTTGCCCCACATGGAAATCTAGATACATAGGAAATCAACACTAGGTACAATGTTTTAACATGTGCGCATACCTGCCCTTGCTGACCTGCTCCGCTGACCCAGTGCACCCACATGCTCTGCCAAGCTGACCCAGTGCACCCATCTTCCTCTCTTTTCTGTTCTCACAGGCGCTGTTTGCGGTCATGGGCACGCCCTGCTGGGCGGATGTGGCAGCTGTGGCCGAGTCTCAGTGGCGCCGATACCTGCACCACCTCCCCGGCCGCGCGCCCACCTTCTACCGCAGGCAAGTGTGCGGGGGAGTGCCCTGCAGGCCTGCTTGTGGGGCTGCGGCGGCAACTGGTGTGGCTTTATACTGATTGCCTTGCACTGTTGTGGGCGCGTCCAGAGCCACGGTCAACACATGCGGATTTGTTGGGCATGCTGTGGGCAACGGCCACTACCACTGCATTGGTAGCATTTGTGTCCTTCCTCGCAGGTTTGTGGCCGCCGGCGAGGCAGCAAGGGACCTGCTGTCGCTTCCGGCATGCTGAATAAAACGAGACTGCTAACTGGTTATCCCTCCCTGCAGGTTTGCGGCCGCCGGCGAAGCAGCAGTCGACCTGCTGTCGCGCCTGCTGGCGTTTGACCCCACCCGCCGCTGCTCACCGGAGGAAGCACTTGCTCATGAGTACTTCGCGGACCTGTCAGTCAGCGAGGGCGGTGAGCAAAGAGGGCGTTGGTAGGGTATGGTGGCGCGTCGACACCTGCCAGTCAGCGAGGGCCTGGCACTAGGCTTGGTTTTTGTGTGGCACAGCTGGCGTTGGCTGAGTGCCCCAGGAGCATTCGCCCTGCCCTTGCCAACAAGATGCAGCAGCCAGTCCCCCGCCTGCTCACTCCGCCGTACCACCACAAAGTGCCACTACCCTATGCCGCCGAATTTTACCACCAAGTGCCACCACCCCATGCCCCCCATTTTTGCCGCCCATGCAGGCAGCTTCGACGATCTGCTGCAGACCACGCCGCTGGCGCGCAGCCGGCGCAGCGGCGGCCTGCTGAGCAACGGTGCTGTTGGGTCGTTCGAGGATGTGCTAGCAGCGGGACTGGAGACGCCCCTCTCAGACCTGCAGCCCTACACGGTCCGCCCCCTTGCAATGGAGCCCTCGCTAGCAGCCATGGAAGAAGAGCCAGTGGCAGCAGACGAGGCAGCAGCGCCAGGTGGCACAGCAGGCACAGCAGGCGCAGCGGCGGCGGCAGCTGGGCAGGCGGCATCAGCAGCAGCGGGCGGTGAGCCTGGAAGCGCGCTGGCAGCACCCTTTGCTGCGCGCCTGCGCGTGGCCAGCGGCAGCGAGAGCGGCGGCAGCGGGCTGAGCGGGGGCGGTGCGGAGGGCGGGGAGGAGCCTCGGACATCGCCCTTTGTGGCCGCTGCGGATGCAGAGATGGCGGAAGCAGGCGCTTCGCAGCAGCGGGGCCAGGGGCAGCAGGGCCTGGCGGCCCTGCAGCGGCAGGCCCAGCAGACACAGCTGCAGCAGCCGCGGCGGGGCAGCAGGCAGTATTGGGAGGAGGCAGATCCAAGCAAGGCGCTTGGCATGCTGGAGGATGAGCTGCAGCAGATCACATGTGAGTGGCTGCAGCAGATCACATGGAATGCATGCCTGGGCATACTGGGTGTGTCTGCGTGTGGGGSSATGGCTGCCTGTGAGAGGCAAGCGGCCAGGGTTGCTTCATGTTGCAAGGCACCACAGCTGCCCCACCCTCACCACACTGCTGCCGCCTCTGCACCCGCTCGTCCTGCCCCCGCAGGCAACTATAGCACTGACAGCCCAGAGTCGGAGGGCTGCCAGATGATGCGGCGCATGCTGGAGGCAGAATGCGAAGCCATCCGCTCAGCGCAGCAG
Source organism: Chlorella ohadii (assembly GCA_025026875.1). NCBI lineage: Eukaryota > Viridiplantae > Chlorophyta > Trebouxiophyceae > Chlorellales > Chlorellaceae > Chlorella > Chlorella ohadii. The sequence continues at coordinate 222,462 of JADXDR010000107.1, forward strand.
AGCGTGGCGGCGGCAGCAGCAGCGGCGGGCTGCGGCGGCGGCGGTGGCGAGGGGGTCGGCGGAACCGGCAAGAAGCGTGCACGTGTGCCGCACCCCGGGGGCGGTGACTCTGGGATTCTGTCGGGGCTGCTCAAGCAGCGCGCAGGGCTGCAGGTGGGGCAGCTGTGGGCATGTGTTGGTAGAGCGCAAGTGGTGTACAGTATCCAGTGGCCGCCCCAGCTGGTGCTGGGCAGCACATTGTTTTGGGCTTGCATGGCTGCACTTGCTGTGGTTACAGAGCGCCCTGCCCTTTTCATGCACAATTAATGCACGACCTTGAAGCCCTGCCTTGCCTGCCGGCCCGCCTCTGCAGGAGGATGCGGCGGCAACCGGCACGCGCGACGCCGATCAATTTGGGCGGGAGCGCCTCAGCAATGTGGCAGACACGTGGGCAGGTGCGCAACATGTGTTTGTGGCCGCAACGTTTGGTGCTGTGCGTGGCTGCTTTTTGCCAGTTGTGATCCCTGCATGCTTTGGCTGACATTGTGCAGCTTTCGTGCCTGTACAACCTGCGCGCCTCCTCAGTGAGTGGCCCTCGTCAACAATGTCTAGGCACCAACTGGTTTTGATCTTCTGCAGGCCGGGAGCTGGACCCCTCGCGCATTCTGGGCCCGCAGCGCCATGGGGAGTGGTTCCAGCAGCAGAGCGGCCAGGGTGAGAGGGCTGGTCATGAAACCTGTTGCAGGGTTGTTGCAGAGAGTCTGTTGCAGGCTGGCCAGCGACAGGCCTGCCGGGTCGAGACTGCCGGGTTGCATGAGGATGAGGGGCAGTGTAGCAAGGGTCGAGGCTGGGTGGTTGCATGCCGGCATGAGCAGCTGGGGAGCTTAGCGAGCGACACGCTCAGCTCTTTGGCTGCAGCCGCAGCAGAATGAAAGTAGCCGCAGCAGACTGAGAGTGTTGAATATGAGACACTGCTGCCTGTGCCTCACTGTTGGATATGACTCCCTGCTGCCTGTGCCTCACACCCACTCCTGCCCGCATCCCCGGCTGCAGGCCCGGCGCCGGGGCCGGCCTGGGGCGTGACTGCTCTGCCGCCCGGAATGGACGAGTCCAAAATNGGATCCNAAAGCTNGCTNGGCAATCATNGCGGGCGCAGCAGGGCAGGTAGCGGCCAGCAAGANTNGCCTCCCGCAGCAGCAAGCCCACGCACCACTGTATCGTGTGCTGCCGCTGTGGCACACATGTAGGGGCTGCTGCCAGGACAACCTTAAGCTTGCAGTTTAGTTTGCAGACCGTATGTTGCAGCGCATGCCAGCCAAACGATGCATGCCTCATGTCCAACACGCCCATCCAATAAGTGCATTGCTTCCCCGCCTGTGCTTTCGCATCGGCTCTGTACCTGTTGTTGTTCTTCGAGCCGGTCAGCGTTGACCTTGGGCTCCCATGTACCACCAGCAGCCTGTAATCAATCTGCCCTTGCCGTCCAAGGCTGCCCACGTCGGGAGGCGGCATCGGCTGCCGCCCGCATCAGCATGGCTGCATGAGCCTGCCGGCGGGGCTTTGCCTGAGCGCTGAGGTCGTTCACAGTCACAGATCGCCCTCCGGCATATTCATCCCAGCCACGATCACAGCTGCACAGCCTCACTGCCGGCTTGGGCACGCCTCGCTGAACGCTTCACTCGGCTGCCACAAAGTGTGGAGCTATACTGATCGAGAGCAGAGGCCAGGCAGCCGCAGATTGGCTTTGCCACCATGCCTCCCAAGCAGAAGGCCCCCAAACGGGCAAGGCTCCCTGGATCACCGCTGGCTGGCACGATTCAAGTGACTTGCTACGCATCTGCTGTGCAGGTGCCTGGTGCTGATGCCGCCGCCGCCGCCGCTCTGCGCCGCCGCCGCCATTTTGCGCTACTCCACCCGGCACCCCTGTTTCATTCCCCTGCCTGCTCTTCAATTCCTTCTGTAGCGTGAGCCGGATGGTTCGCTGAGCCAAGACTCGCCATCAGAACCGCCGCCGCAGCAGCAGCCAGCCAAGAAAGACAAGAAGGTGGGCTCGGGCTCAGAGGAGCGCTCCGATCATCACGTTGCAGTGCATTGCATTCCATGAAGCATGCTGCATGTCCTGCCTCATGCCTCGCCTTCTTTACACGCATGCCATCCACTGCAATTCTGGAACCTTATGCCGAATGACGATTTGGCATGGTTGCAGGAGAAGCTGGAGTGCCCGGAGCGCGGGCCGGACGGCAAGGTGTGTAGACTCCGCCTGTTGCAATGTCCAATGCACATAAAGCAGTTCCTTGCAGAGCTGGGATGCTGCGCTCCAGTCTGCCTGCACCTGCTTAGCTGGCAGTTTGCTCTTCAACACCATCGTGCAGCAATGATGTTGTGCTGGCGGCTTGGCCACGCCCGCTCGACTCCCCGCTGCCGCTCAGCACACGCCGATGGCATGGCTTGGCACAAGCACGCAGGCAGCCAACCTACTATTTCCTTTTTCCTGCTGGCCTGCAGCTCTACTTCATGCTGAAGCAGAAGCCAGAAGTGCTGTCGGTGCGGCTGTTTAACTTGTCGCTTCACACTCCGGGCATTGCTTGTCCATGCTGACTTTCCGATTCCTGATTCCGCCGGCGGCGGCACTTGCGGGCTCTGCCGCTCTCCTGGTCTGCTTTGCAGCTANTGGNCNATCGTGCCTTGCACTGCGCTGCATGCCCCACCATTGCACTGCTTGCACATCTAGCTATCGCAGGTGGAAGCCATGGAGGGCGCGCCCCCAGGCTTTAAGTGTTGTGTGCTCTGCAACATCAGGTAACCCTTGCGCCCTGTTCCTACACCACAGGTGGAAGCCATGGAGGGCGCGCCCAACCAAACCGTGCGCGTCAAGGGTGCGCACCTGGCAAGGTTTTAAAAGAAGTTCTTATGCTGCGCAGCACACCTGCACCTGTTACACGCATTGCGCATGCATTCGCTGGCTTGCGGAGGCACCGTGGAAAGGTTTTCTCGTGATCACATTCTATTCTGCTTCTGTGCAGACATCAAGTCCTATGCCTCGCGCAAGATCGTGCAGTCGATGCAGGTTTGTGGGGTGGCTGTGTTGTCTCAAGTCCTTCCACATCACAAGCTCACACGTGTAGGTTACTTTGCAAGCATGTCTGCTGCACTTCGGCGATGCCGATCAAAACACTGATCAAATTGCAATCAAACTCTGCAGGAGGGCGACGAGGTGCTGCTGTACCAGACCGTCGAGCCCAACTCGCATGATCGCATCTGCTTGCAAAATTGAAGATTGTNGTTCAACCAACCTGGCGCTATTGATTAAATCCGCAGGAGGGCGATGAAGTGCTGCTGTACCAGACCGTCAAGCCCAACTCCAAGGAGCAGCCTGGACTGACGGGCCTGTGCTGCGTGGCATCCGCGCCCTACCCCGACCCAAGTGAGCCTCAGAGGCTGCCACCATGTGAACTGGCTTGTGCAAGGCATGTGGCTACCCAAAGCTTCAGCCTCCGACTGCCACCGCCCCCGCCCTCCCACATGCTGCTACCTGTGTGTGCCCCTTCTGCACTGCCCCGTGCAGCTGATGGCAAGTGGCTGGCCTTCGACCTGCGGCTGGAGGAGGTGCGCTGTGCCTGCTGTGGTCCTGCTGTGCATGCCATGGCTCGCTGTGCACGCACTGTGCAAATGGCCGCGCTGCACATCAGCGTGCTTGCTCATGCAGATGGTGCCATGCATTAGGCGCACAGACGCTTGAACCCTGGGCGTTGCATGCGTTTGTTGGGCCTCCTCTGACCAAGCTGTTCTGTGCCCCCCTATTGCAGCCCTTTGACAGTGAGGATGGGGCAGGCCTGCACGAGCGGAGGTCGTTCAAGGGACACAGCAGTGGCGGTGCCGTGCCATGCTATGCGCTGCTGCGCTATGCAAATGCCAGGCCATGGGTGTGCCATGCCTGCACCTGCTGACATGCACACACGATGGACCTCTGCCATGACATGCTGTGCCACTGCCCTGCTGTGCCACAGCCCTAGCCTGAAGTGTAATTCCTGGTATTCCTTCCCATGCAGAGCGAATCACGCTCAACAACATGAGGCGGAACGAAAGGCGGCTGTTACCATTGGTTGATTGGCTCACCGTTCAACCGACCTGTGCCCTTCTGTAGAGCGCATCACGCTCAACAACATGAAGAAGTACGAAAAGGCGGAGCTGCGGGGCGCCACGCTGTTCAGCAACCAGATGCTGCAGGGTGAGTGCCATGGTGGTTGCATTTTGCAGTGACAAGACGCAGGCTTGCGCATGGCCCATGCAGCATGGCATGGCATGGCATGACCCGACTTGCATGTTGCATGGTTTGCCATGCCTTAGCTTGCATGTTGCATGGCATGGCATTCATGCAGCCATCGGCATAAGCTGGTTTAAACAAATTTGCCGTTGAGATGCTGCCATGCAGTGCACTGGCCCACGTCCAAGCACTGGCATGAGCTCAGCCTGTTGCCGACAAACCCCACAATGCATCGCTGCTGCATTTCTGTACTGCAGTGCACTGGCTCACGCCCGGGCAGTTTGACTTCCTGCTGGAGATCCCGGACGAGGAGTGAATGGAAGAAATGAGGATGGTGGGATGGATCGATTGCAGGAGCCGTTGCCGCCAGCGGCAGCGAGTGCATCTTGCAAGTGCCCCCCAAGCCAAGCCCTGTCGCTGCTGCCGAGCCAACGGCTGTCGCTGCCTGTTCCTCGTGCTCAGTACGCAAATCTCAGCTCTGCGACCAATCTGCAGCTACCATGTAACGTTACAGTGTCAAGTTTCAGCCCAACTACAGGCCGACTGCAACTCAGCTCTGTGCCTGCTGCGCCTGCTGTGCCCGATGCGCCTGCAAGTACCGTCGCCTGCCCTCCTCCGCCATGGCCAGCAGCGACCGCAGCTCCTCAAACACTCCATTCGCATCCAACACAGCAAAGGCGCTGGCCCGCTTGCGCTGGCCCAGCACCTGTGTGGGTGACGGAGTGAACCGCGGCAATATGAAACGGCAATACATGCTGGCAGGTCTGGCAGGGCGGCTCGGAGCAGACATCAGCGACCAGACAGGCGTCGAACGCAGCAAGGTCCTTTCCCAAGCGCGCCCGGCTGAGCGCAAACACCAGCAGCACCTATGACAATCAGATGCACGGCTGAGGGCTGTCCGCTTACCTTGCCCATGCGCTGGCGGCTCAGTGCAAACACGAGCGGCACTTCCTTCTCCCTAGACAGCGCCACCAGTGCAGCTNGCGGGGCTCTCAGCGCTGGTGCTGCCTACAGCGCTACATCTGCCCGCTGCTGCTGCCGCTCCTGAGGGCCCTGCTGCTGCCCCTGCTGCTGCCGCTGCTGCTGCCGCTCCTGAGGGCCCTGCTGCTGCCCCTGCTGCTGCCGCTGCTGCTGATAATGGCTGCCCTGCCGTGGTATGCGCCTCTTCTGCACCCTCCGCTTCCTCCTGTGCTGCTGCTGCCTCCTCCTGCTCTTCGATGCTTGCAATGTTGGGTGCTAGCAGCACCAGCTTGGCACGCCGAGTCTTCACGGCCTTCTCTACCTGCAACAGGACGGCGCAACATGGCCACGCAAGCGGAATAGAGAGTAACGTGGAGCTGGAAACTGACATGGGGAAGCTTGATGGGAATCAGTCATTCTCCCTCGACAAAAAAAAGCATAAACCCAGTATACCACAGCCCATTGCACCTCCCGCAGCCCCGACACCAGGCGCCGCTTGCGCTTGAAGTTGGCGGGGTCGGTCTGCCGCACGCGCTCCTGCCACTCCAGCAGGCGGCGCAGCAGCACCTCGGCTGTGCTGTTGATCTCAGGGGTGATGACCTAAGCAGGGAGGTGGTGAAAAAAGGAAAGCGGGTGGGCAGGGGGTGGGTCCTGGGCAGGAGGGAGCGCAGCAGGCAGCGCAGCAGTGCTTCGGCGGTGTTGTTGGTCTCAGCAGCTGACATGATGACAGCAACCCCACCTGATCGACGTACGGCTCCACATCTGCACCCAAGCCAACGTACGTTTTGCTGCCGCCACTGCCGCCCGCCCCACCGCTGCTGCCTGCTGCACCGCCACTTCTTTTGCACGCCTTGGCGCCGCCCGGAGTCGCAACGGCAGGCTCCGGGACTGAGCCAGCTAGTTGGAGAGCTGGCTGCACCTCAGAACCGGCTGCCGATACGGCTGCCGCAGCTGCAGCGGCCGCCACCCGCTTGCTGTGCCGCTTGCTGGCTAGATGCTCTGCCAAATTGCGCTGCCCGCTGATGGTCACGTCACACAGCGAGCAGCGGAAGGCGCCAGGCACCCCTGCTGCCGGCTGCACGTAGCCAGGTGGCGGCTGGGCAGCTGCAAGCGCCGCTGGGGGCTGCTGCACGGGAGGCAGCACTGGAGGTTCTGCGGGAGCGGCGGCTGCAGCTGCTGCGGGGGGCGTAGCGGGACATCCCTGCATCTGGTGCAAGTCAGGCTGCTGCTGGTGCTGCTGCAGTGCCTGCTGCCGCTGAGCTCGCTGCGCCTGTGCCGCTGTGGCGGCGGGCAGCACAGCGTGCCCAGCAGGAGCTGAGCTGGTGGCCAGCCAGGCTGCCACATCCACTCCAGGTGCTGCGCCCGCTGGCTGCTGCATGCTGAGCGCTGAGCCTGCTGTGCTGCGCTGGGAAGGCTCCGCAGGCTCCGCAGGCTTCACTTTGCCAAGTGCGCCCGCCACCACCAATGGCGGCAGAGCAGGCTCTTGCCGCTGCTCGGGCGGTTGCTGCGCCTGCAGCTGCGTTGGCTGCGCCTGCGGTTGCTGCCCGTGCTGCTGCCCCTGCTGCTGCACCTGCCGCCCCGGCAGGGCAGCGGGCTGCGGCTGGGGAACGGAGGCTGTAACAGTCGGCTGGGGCACGCCGGCGGCCTGGGCTGCAACTGCTGCCACCTCTGTTTGCACAGCGCTGGCCCAAGTGAGCAGCTGGTCCCCCCACTGCAGCCCAAACGAGCCGTCGCTGCTGCTGCTGCTGTCGTCTTCGCTCTCCTCGCTGCTGCTGCCGGCGGCACCCTTACCACCGGAACTGCCACTGCTGCCGCTGCTTTGGTTGCCTGCCGGGCCTGTTGCGGTGCTCAGCTGCTGCTGTGCGGTAGGCACAGCGTGCACAGCAGCTGTGGGCGCAGCTGCTGCGGGTGCTGCGATGGGCAACGCTGCCGCTGCAGCCGCCTGCCCAGTGGCGCCTGGCTGCTTGCTGACCTCAGCGGCTGCCGCCACTGGCTTGGGCTTGGCAGCGGCCGCAGCTGCCTGCTGGCTACCAATGGGCAGCTGCTTCGCGCTGGCCGCCGCCCAGCCAGACAGCACATCCTGGAATGCAAAGCTAGCCAGGCTGCTGCTGGCTGCCTCTGATGCCGCCGCTTCGCTGCCCTCTCCATCCCAGGCCGCTCCTGCACCGTCATGCAAAGCAACTTGCATGCCTGTTGTGGCTGCCGACATACTGTCCAGCTGGGCAGGGCTTGGAACGGGAATCTGCGGCAGCGGCAGCGGCGGCTGCAGTACGTGCTGCTGCTCTGCTGGCCCTGTGCCCGCTGCTGCCGCTGTCTGCTGCAGCGATTCGGGGCCTGGAGCAGCCTGCCGCTCTTCCGCCACCTGCTGCTGCGGCGGCTGCTCGGCCACCTGCTGCGGCGGCGGCTGCTCGGCCTGCCCTGCGCTGGTCGCTGCCTCATTGCTGCGCTCACCACTGCCGCCGCCTGCTATTGGGATTGCGTCCAGCCCGTCCGCTGGTGGCAGAGGCAGCTTCTCAAGCTTTTGGAGCTCCCGCTGGGCAGCAGCCAGCTGCGAGCGAGCGTGGCTGTAAGCCGCCTGCAGCTTGTGTACACACTCAGCCGCCTGCCGCTGCTGCTCCTCAAGCAGCTGCTGCTGCACCCTCAGATTGGCCAGCAGCAGTGGCGGCTGCGCCTGCGTAGGCTCCTCTGCTGCTGCACCAGCTGCGGCCGCCGCCCCTGCGTGCAGTATTTTCCCTGCGCCCTGCTGCTGCGCTGCCACAGTCTGCAGCTCCACAGCGGCTTGCTGGTTGGCCAGAGCGCCGCTTGCCTCGCCAACTGCCTGCAGTGCGGCCTCCAGCTCTGCAGGGCAGTCAAGAGTGAACGGCAGTCGGTCAGCGTTTGCGTTTTGCAGAGGCACGCCAGCGCAGTGGCTGCTGCTGCCGTAGTGGTGGCATATCAGGCGGCATAGAGTGAGGTTGAGCTGCCTACGGCCATATGCCAATGGCTACGCACTGCGTCACGTGTTGTGCAAGCACAGCTGCATACCTGCAAGCACACCCTGCCATCGGCTGCACGCCTGCACCGCCGCGCTGCGCCGAAACGCTCGCTTTAGCCGGCTCTCTCGCTTGCGGCGTGACCGCTGCCGCGTGCCAGGCGGCGGTGCAGCCGCTGCCGCCACTGCTGCTGAGGCCTGTGCTGGCGCCGCTGCCGACACAGGGGGCAGCTTGGGAAGCGGCCCCTTGCGCTGCTGCTGCTGGCTCGGCTGTCGCTGCTGCTGCTGCTTGCCCGCCGCCATGCGGGCAGCTGCCCGGGGCGCTGGCGCCGCACGTAGAAGCACATCCCCCAGCTGAAGCACAGAGCGCAGCCCAGGGCCGCGACCGGCCGCGCCGGCGCCAGCTGTGCCACCGCTGGCTGCTGCCGGTCCTGCTGCGGCAGCTGTTCCAGGGGCTGCGTTGCGGCCGCCATGAGCGTCCTTCAAATGCTGCAGGAAGCGCTGTACGTCGCCACGAAAGGCCCGCCCGCACGCAAGGCAGCGTCGCTCGCCTGCTTGGGTGGTGCAGCAGCAGGTGTGGAGGAGCGGTGGGGTGGCAGGCATAGATGGGAGAGCACAAGCACCAGCCGCTTNGGCGTGACGACATGCTTGCCATTGGCGCATGAAGTAGCACATAATGCATCCCACTACTGTGCCTANGTTCCGCTGCNGCACCTTTGACATCCGGACGGCTCTTGGCTGCCTCCCTCAAAAGCTCCTCTGCGCTNGAAGGGCCCNAGAGCGAGCAACAGCAGCAGGCGAGGCCGCTCCGACTTGATGGGCTCCATGGCGATCTGCTNGGCTGAGCCTCCTGCGNACTGCGTCTGGTNCCGCTGGCGCTGCTCTGGCANGCCGCGGACGAAGCAACTGCCGCCCAGCTGCGCATCTTCTGGCAAGCCGGAGGCGGCTACCTGCGCGGAAGCGGTGGCGGCCGGCGGCAGCTGCGGCGGGTGCCATAGGGAGCCGCTCTGGCGCGATCGCGCGCATGTACAAGCGCTGACGTTCATACTCATTCAGTTTGTAAGGCAGGCAATTCCCTACACCCCGCCAGCGCGTGCAGAAGTCGCGAGCGGCCTCACCTGAGCTCCGACATGCAGCAAACAGAAAGCTAGCAGTGCCGGAGACAGTGTAAGTGCAGTGCAACACGCTGTGGCAAGCCTCGCCCATTTCATGCCGGCGCCAGCGCGGCGCACGGCCGCACCCACACCCGGTCAGGAAGATGACTGCTCGACTGAGCTGGTGCGTTACAGTGCTCGGGCACAACATATTGCATTTTCAAGCTTGCACCAAGCAGAGCTCGGGCACACCCGCCAGGCGCCGCCGCTTTGCCGCCTTGCCGCCGCCGCCCTGCTGCTGCTGCTGCTGCTTCGGGGCAGCGCCATCTGCTGCAGGTGCCGGTGGCTTGCCTGCCTCTGCCTGTGGTTGCGCCTGCTGCGGCTGCTGGTCCGCCGCCTGCTGCTCCGCCAGGAGCTGGGCCGCCATGCGTTCCAGAGCATCATCCACATCGTCACGCACCTAGAAATGTGGAGGAACACGTTTGCATGGATTGAGGTGAGCGAGGGGCAAACAAGCTGTCCGCAAGGAAATGCACATTACCGCACTCCAGCAGCAGCAGCAGCAGCCACAGTGGTTCGTCAGTGGCTGGCAGCAAGGGTGGCATTGGCTGCACTGCCAAGCGCGACCAGGACGGCCTTGCTCCCTAGAGTCCTCAACAACCCTAAACCCAGCGACTCACCGCCTCCATGGCGCCCTTGGCAAGGCGGTGGTCCTTCACAAACGTGTTGTCAGCCTTGCGCAGCATGTCCTGCACCCAGGCAAAGAAAGAAGATGGCACCATGTCTACTCTGCGCGACACAGCCTGCCTGAAGCGCAGCCAAGCAGACAGTACCATAGCTGCATGGAAGGCGGAAGTTGCAGACGTGTTTTGCGCCCTGCACTGCAGGTGCACAACCCCACTGCCATGCACAATCTTTTATTAAGCAGCCCCACCTTGAAGTGGCGCACGTCCTCGTGGCGCAGCAGCGTGAACACGCGTCCAGAACGACCTGGCGAGGGCAAAGGGTGGACAAAGGTACGCAGAATTCGATTTTTGAGGTCAGGGGTGGCAGCAGACCAAGCCGGGGAAGGGGCCCAGCTTCACACTACACACACTGGCACACCCTGCTGCGCCAGCTGGCCCACTGCTGTGCCTGCTGCGCCCACCTGCGCGCGCTGTGCGGCCCGCTCGGTGCACATAGGTTTTCACGTACACCGGCGCATCATAATTCACCACGTTCTGCATGGAGGGAATGCCATTACGGTTGTGTTGAGTGGCTGATACAGACACGGATGAGCATTCAAGCCACGAGCATATTGGCATGACGGGTATGTTGACTGCCGTTGGCAAGCATGCACAACACCCATGCAGTAAGGGGTGCTGGCCAGACGAATGTGGCATGAAATCTGCACCACACACAAGCCAGCTTGCCTGCACAGCCTCCACATCCATGCCACGTGTCATGGCATCCGAGCACACCAGCACCTGCGGGTAGGGCAGGTGGGCAGGAGGAAACAAATCACGGAAGCGGCTTGTTGAGCAGAGCAGCATCATGCAGTTCGGGCCACCTCAATCGTGGCACACGCACGCATTTCCCCCTGCATGCAAGTGTGCCGAGACGTCCTGCTATCGCCAAGCTGTCAACTGCTTTGCTTCACACCTGGAGCATGAAAAGCCTGCCCATCCTCACCTTGGCGGCCCCGCTGCGGAATGCCTCCAAGTTGGCCGCTCGCTCTGCCGGCGGCACCAGGCTGCTAAACTCCACCACTCGGTCGGACAGGCAGCTGAACGCGGCCAGCAGCAGGTACAGCCGATGCGTGGCTTCCACGCTGGACGTGAAAACAATGGTTGACTCGCCGCTCAACTCCTGCGGACGGGCAGCCAGCAGACGGAAATTTGTTGGTCAGCAAGCGAATGCATGAGATATTACCCGAGAACATCACTGAACTGTGGATGCTTGGACAGGCTTGCCAGCCCAGGCACGGCATCAAGCCCCCCCACCGCACATTATGCAGCACGGCCCGTGCTACATGCAGTGGCTGAGACTGCGTGTGTGCCGCGCGTGTGCTGCACAACCCCACCTGCAGCAGCGCGGCCAGGGCGGCGGGCTTGCGCTCTGCGGGCACCACCAGCTTGGCCTCCTGCAGGCTCTGCGGCAGTTTGTAGCGGTGGTCCACTGCAAGGACCAATTGAAGGGGCCACAGCTAGTTGGGTAAGGATCCTTGCTGCAGGCTGAGTGGCAGCTTGTGCAGGTTGACCACTCAAGTCCTGCCGGCTGAGCGGCAGCTGGCTACATGCGCGGAGCACCCCACACTCGACGCGCCACATCCACCAATTTCGCTGCTGCTGCTGCTGCACACCTGCGCTCATGGCGATGTATCGTGGGCAGGTGAGCTGCAGTCGGTCGATTTTGGAGGGGTCGCGCGTCAACGTGGCCGACACAACAAATTTGACAACCCGCCGTGGCTGCTGCTCCTGCTGGGCCTGCTGCTGCTCCTCGCCCTGCGGCTGCTCGCCAGGCGCTGCTGCGGCTGACCCAGGCTCAGCTTCAATTGCAAGCTCGCTGCTGCTGCTGCCGCTGCTGCCGTGCAGAGCGGCCATGACTTTGGGCAGCCAGCCTTGGTAGGCCTGTCGCAGCAGCCGGTCTGTTTCATCGACAATCAGGAAGCGCAGGTGGCGCAGGGTGAAGCCCGGGGTGCTCTCCAGGTGGGCGATCAGCCGGCCGGGGGTTGCCACCAGGATGTCTGCTTGGGGATGGGGCGGGAAGGCAGGCACGCTGAAAGGATTTGTGGGGTCGAGGCCGGCACGAGAGGGCCTGCCGAGCCACGATGCCTACTCTCCATTCCTGCCTCCAAACAACGTGACGATTCACGAAAGATAACACATTCCAGCATCTGCCCCGGCAGCGCTCGGCTCACCGATGCCGCCGGCCGCCAGCAGCTCCGCCTCGGCAGCCAGCCCCGCCTTGCCGCACGCCAGGCACGCTGTGAGGCCCAGCGCGGGGCACAGCGTGGACAGCACGCTAAAAACCTGCAGCACGTGGTCCGCAGTGAACAGACCGGCGGTCATGACAGCAGAAAAACGAGCCTTGACCGCACCCACAGCAACAAACTTAGCTGCATGACGGGCAGTGCTCACTGCAGCAGCCAGTCCCCACATGGGACACAACCATCACTCACCTGCGAGGCCAGGTCTCGAGTGGGCAGCACCGCCAGCGCCCGCAGGCGCGGCACCGCCCGCCCCGCCAGCGCTTGCAGCACGGGCAGGGCATAGGACAGCGTCTTGCCGCTGCCGGTGGGCGC
>JADXDR010000107.1:235422-284384 GCA_025026875.1 Chlorella ohadii
CTGCTGCTGCTGCTGCTGCTGCTGCTGCTGCTGCTGCTGGGACGCTCCATCCTGCTGCTGCTGCTGCTGCTGCTGCTGCTGCTGCTGCTGCTGCTCTGCCGCCGCCGCATCGGCCACGTGGCTGCCGGCTGCTGGTTGCTGCTCAGAGGGCTGGCCGTTGCCCTCACCGGCCGCCCCTGCTGGCGGCGGCGGCGCCTCCATCGCTGCTGCAGCAGCATCGCCCTCCGCGGCTTCAGACCGCCTCTTCTTCGCCTTCTTATCCTTCTTGTCCTTGCCAGGGCGCTTGGCGTCGCTGTCCTGAGCGCGCCGCCCCTCGTCCTCCGGCTCCTGCTGCTGCCTGGCTGTTTTGCCCATTTCGATGCACTGTCTGAATGTTTTGCAACGCCTTTGGAATGTTGAAAGGGCCAGCGGATGCGCTTGCCGGCGGGCAGCAAGTGGCTCGTATGCTAGGCGCGCTCTGGGCTGCTCTGGGCGAAATGCATGGCATGGGTACGCAAAGCCATGTATGTTTGTCTTCATGCATGGCGTTTTGGCGTCCCCAAAGTTCAGGTGGCAGTGGCCGATCATTTCTCCCTCCTCCCGCTTGCGGGACCCGACCGCTGGTTTCTGATCGCTTGCCGTGATGAAGATGGGCACTTTGACCACCCCAGCATGCCACCGCGGGCATGCGGCTCGCAGAGTCCCAGACCCGCCTCCTGAGGCCGCCCCTCAGCCCTCCGAGGGCCCAGCTCAGCGCGGGCGCATGTGAGCATGCTCTCACGACGCTCCGATCAATCCCTCTTTGCTTGTTTGAGGCCCGGCACGCACCGCCATCCCACCGCCCGTGCCGCTCTCGAGGCACCCTCCTCCCATCCCTTGCTTAGCAGCCGCCAGCCATGGTGCGTGCGGCCCCCCTGCTGCTGCTCGCACTAGTGTGCGGCGCAGCAGCAGCCCGTGAGCTGCAGGGCATGGACAAGATGGGTGCCATGGCCGATGGCGCCAAGAACGTGGCTGGCGCAACCGTCGGCGCTGTTGGCGGCGTGGCCGGTGCCATGGGCGACGCTGTGCAGGCCGGCTTTGAGGGCCTGAAGAGCATCCACGAGGCCAAGACCAGCGGCATCCGCGAGGTGGTCGAGGCCAAGATCTCCGCTGCTCGCCAGGTGAGCAAGGCACAGAGGGCCAGGGTGGGGGCGGGAGCGGGGACGGCGGTTGGCGGGCGGTTGTGTGTGGGTGCGTGCTTGCTCGCGTCTCGCTTGCTTGCTCTTGCCTTGCTCGCCCTCTGCCTGCTCTTCCCTTGCTTGCTCGTTGCTTGCTCATCCTTGCTCGCTCCTATCTTGCTCCCGCCTTGCTTGCTCACCCCTCCCTTGCTCTTCCCTTGCTCACCCCTTGCTCCTCCCTTCCTCGCCCCTCCCTCGGCCCTCCAAACTCACACCCCTGCCCTCCTCCCCTGCCCTCCCCTCCCTCTCCCCCTTGCAGGTGTTCCACCATGGCGACGGCATGCGCAAGCTGCAGGGCATGGAGAAGGCAGCAGCGATGGCCGACGGCGCAAAGGATGTGGCGGGCGCCGCTGTTGGTGCTGCCGGCGGCGTTGCAGATGCGATGGGTGATTACATCCACGAGTCGATTCAGGGCCTGAAGAACATCCATGAGGCCAAGGTGGGTGCTGCTCTGCTCGTAGCAAACAAGCAACCAGGGCACCTGGCTCAACAGCTCTTGCTGCTCCCATGCCCATGCCGCTCATCACTCCTGCTGCTCACTGCCGTTCACTGCTCTTTCTTGTGTGCAGGTGTCCGGCCTGCGCGACATCGTCGATNGCCAAGATCTCCGCCGCTCGCCAGGTGGGTGCTTGAACANTGGGGGAAGCAACGCAATAGCTGGCCTGGTANTCCCTTGCCTGCTCTGCTCTCTTAGCTGCGCCTGGCCGCCCATCTCCCGTCTCTGGCCTCCACCCACTCTCCCCACTCTCCTCCCTCCTCAATCAACAGGTGTTTGGCCACGGCGACCAGGCGGGCGTGAGCACCCCCACCGCCGTCCCCGCCCAGTGCCTCAGCGCCGCCGACGTGCTGACCCAGGCCGGCAACTTCTCCGTCCTGCTGGCCGCCGCACAGGTGGGGGTGGGGGTGGGTGGCTGGTTGGTCGACTTGTGGCGCCTCGCTTGCTTGCCTTCTGTCGTGTGTTTGCTTGCTCGGTGTGGAGCCTTGCTTGCTTGCGTTGCATTGCGCACAGCAAGCGAGTGCTCACCCTGCCTTCCCCACCTCTATCCACCCCCTCATCAGGCCGCGGGCCTGGGCGCCGCCCTGTCCGACCGCTCCCTGCGCGCCACGCTGTTTGCCCCCACCGACCGCGCCTTTGCGCTGCTGCTGGCTGAGCTGGACGTGAGCGCGGAGGACCTGCTGGCGCGCCCCGAGCTGCTGCAGAAGGTGCGTTTGGGGGGTTGTGGTTGGTTGGGGGGTGTGGTTGGGTGGTTGTGGGGGTGTTGGTGACGAACAGCGCCATGCAACCACCCAGCACTTCATTCCACCCATTCCCCCCCCCACCACCCAGCCACCCGCCCACAACAGATCCTGAAGTACCACATCCTCCCCGCCCCCGTGGTGGCCKCCAACCTGGACGACGGCAAGAAGTACGCCACCCTGCTGTCCGCGGAGCTGCCCCAGGTGGGTGGGTTGCAATGGGTGCGGCATTGGGGTGGGTTGGTTGAGGGCTGGGTGTTGGGGCATGGTCTGCTGCTGCCTGCTGCCTGCCCGTGCAAGGCCTTGCTTCATGCCGCCTGCTGCCTACTGCCCCTCGAACCACCACTGCTAACACCGCCCCTGCCACCCCGCCCCCCTCCTCCTCCCTGCCACAGACCTCTGAGGTGCATAAGCAGGTGAAGGCGGTGCAGGCGGCCTTCCAGCACGGCAAGGGCNAGAAGAACGAGANCACCCCCGAGGATGGCAAGCTGACCATCGACACCATGAAGGTGGGTNGCTTGGGTGGTGGTTGTGGGTGGTTGGGCTGTGTGGAGGGGGGCTTGAATGGGAGTTGGACAGGCTAAATTTGCGCTTGCTGTGGTGTTGCAAGCGCTGCCATGGGCACGGCATGCCGGCTTGCCTCCTTTCCGTGCTCCCATACCTGCTCCCCTGCCTCCCCACCCACCCACCGCCCACCAAGCAGGTGATCGACCTGAAGAAGCACACCGCCACCTGGAAGATCACTGTGATTGCCACCCAGTCCTCCGCCATGGTCATCCAGCCCGACATGCAGGTGGGTTGAGCAAATCTGTTTGAGTGAACCCAGGAATTAGATTTGGACCGGGCAGTTGGGAGCGGTTGTGTGCACAGCTGGCTACATCTTCAGCAATGCCCTCCTGCACCACCTTCGCAGCAACCGCCCAGCCTCCCCACCAAACAAGCCTCCCTTCCCTCCACCCCACTCCTTGCAGGCGGGCTGCCCCACCGTGATCCATGTGATCGACAGCGTGCTCGTGCCCTCCCTGGAGACTGACGCTGAGGCGAGCAGCAGCAGCACTGCCGCCGCCAGCGCCAAGGCCAGCAGCAAGGCGACCGCATAAGCCGCCATGCTAACCGACCGCCGGCGCGTGACCCCGCCCGCTGATGCGGCGCCGGCGTGATCTGTTCCGCTCCCTCTTGTGCCGCTCCCTCTCCTGCTGAGCCTCCCTGCACGCGATCTACCCCCTGCTATCCCTTGCCAGCACTTGCATTTGGTTCATTTGGGAGCACCCCTGTCCCCCTCGTCTTTCTTGGGCGCACCCCTTCCCCCGGTCTTCTGGGCGCACCCCCATGACCTCCCTGCACAGCCCGACGCTCCCCTGCACCTGACCGGACCTTCAACCCCCTCTCCTTCTGTAACCAACCGAATGAACTCTCAACTGCAAGGTGATAAGGAAATGATGAACTCAACGGACTGGCTCTCATTCATCACAAAGCCACCACTGACTCTTGTGCCGAAGCGTGCATGGGCAAGCAGTGGCAGGCGCTGTGGCGCTGGGCGGAACAGGCGCCCGCTTTGCATAGCATGAGCCTGCAGCCGGCAGTAAGTTGGATGGATGAGCACCTGCCGCCGGCGCCAGCCAGGAGTGTGCTGGGCGGGCTGCGGGCGCTGCAGCGGCGCCGCCCCGAGCTTAGCTGGTCCATCATCAGCCAGAAGCTGGATGAATATAAAGTGATGCTGGCTGTGGATGACTTTTGTGCAGAGGATTAGAAAGAGGAGCGGCTGGCCGCAGCGCTGCCAAAGCTGCAACTTGCTGTCCCTGCCTGCTTGTTGTCACCCCTGCCCTGCTGCCGCTTTGCTTGCCTGCTGCACTCCCTCCGCAACGCCTTCTCTTCATTTCATCCCAGTTCAATTGCCTGCTGATCACTGACGTTGTTACATTTGAAAGGTGACTGCAGCTCTGCTTTCTATCACGGGCAGGGTGGCAGCTGGGGGTTGGTCAGCACAGCGTGGCGCCCACAGCGCAGGGCAGCAGTCACAGCATGGCAACGCCGCCCACCATGCCAACCCGCACAGTCTGGTCAAACGCCGCTGCCACAAACACGCCAGCCTGCGCAAAAGTGTGCAGGAGATGGGGAGTGCTGCTGCTCATGCAGGCGCAGGGCAGTGCTGGATGGCAGCAGCAGGTTGGGCAGGGTTGGTTGCATAGGAACCGCTCAATGCGTGCCTGGAGCCCCTGCTGAGCATAGTAGGCCTCTCAGCCGGCAACCCATCTCCCTCACCTTGTCTGGGCTCCAGTCAAATGCTGCCACCGGCTGGCAGGAGAGGTCCCTGTCACACAGCAGCTCCGCGCTGCCCACCACCCCCTCCTTCTCCCCAGTCCGCTTGTCCTCAATCACCCTGAAAGGGGCAGGGCAAATGAAATTCACAGGATGGGTAGAAAACGGGCAAGCCAGGCACCCAGAACCTGCTGCCGCAGTTTTGGCCCATAGGAGCGCCCCTCACCACAGTGTAGTGTCCATTCCTTGAAGCCCGCATCCATGCTGAAGTCTGCCACAGCCTCTCACTCATCAATGATAACTGCAGCAGCCAGCTCACCGCTGGTCGGGGTAGCGGTAGCGGTGCAGCAGCCTCCCGTCTGCCTAATCACAACACACCCGCAGTGCCGGCACATCCGAAAGGCASCMGCYSCYNGCWYRCYGCYRGTCRGKRTARYGSKAGCGGTGCAGCAGCTCTCACCTGCCCAGTTGCAAAGACAGCAGGCCCACCCACCGCTGGTCGGGGTATCGATTCCTCTCGCCTGCCCATTACAACACAACCGCAGCCCCACACACCGCTGGTCGGGGTAGCGGTAGCGGTGCAGCAGCAGCGAACCATCGCCGCCGGTCACCATGAACACGTCCCGGTTCTGGGGCAGGTGGCGCGGCACCCACAGCGTGGCGTCGCGGCCCACCTGTGAAGCGGTAGGGCAGGTGGTCATCGCATGTATGCTGGGGTGGGATAGCAGGGCAGCAGTACGGCGCCCACAGCACGGCATCTCGAACCAGCTGCCCAGCTGGCCAGCACCACAGGCCCCTTTGCTTCGGTGCCCACCGCCCTGACTGCCACATGCCACCCACTGCACTGGCTGACACGTACCTTGTCCACTCGGCCTGCAAAGCCGCGGGTGGGGTGCTGCGTGCGTGCATCGTACAGGCACAGCCGCGACTCCAGGCAGGTGGCCACAAACTTGTTCATTGCGATGTCCCGCCGGTCAAACTGCGGCAAGCAGAAGGGCCGGTTGCTGGGGACGGTTTGGGCGAAGTCGTGTGTGAAGGCACGTCAGCGCATCTGCCTGCGGCCGACAGGTGATGCAGCAAGCCCCATGTGGGCAGCACAGGCGGCACCACAAGCCATTGAAACATCCGCAGATCTGCATGGCGAAAGATAGATCCCGTCGGAACTGCAACCAGCCAGCACAGCACCCACCTGCACGCCGCACACTCCCTTGCCGACATTGGTCTCCCAGCGCACCGCCGCTCCCCCGCCCCGCAGGTCGAACATTTTGATGTCGCCATTTGCATAGCCCGCCAGTATGCACCGCTCCTCTGCGCTGTGCGCGTTGCCGATAGCAACGCACCAGGCGTCCGGCGCCGGCCCGCCAGCTGCTGGCAGGAAGGCGGCGGCCGGTGCATCTGGTGCCCGGGGGTCCCACACTCGTACGCCGCCGTCCTTCCCGGCGGTGGCGATCAGCGGCGCGCCCTGCAGGACAGGTGGTTGTGGAAGTCGGCATGTTGCGCTTCGTTTGCAGGCAGCTCAGCCAGGGGTTGCATCATTATGCATGCAAATGCGCTCATCTGTCCACCGCTGTCCAGCTCTGCACCCACCTGGCCATTGAATGCGTCCAGCCCATTCACCACTCCGGCATGCGTCTGCACCCGCCACAGCGGCTCGCTGCTGCTGCCCAGCCGCTCGGCATCCACCAGCTGCAGCTGCCCATCAAAGTTGCCCAGAGCGATCAGCTGCTGGTGGGCGCTTCCTGTCTCGCCGCCTCCGCCAAGCACGCAGGCGCACTTAAGCGAGGCGGGCTGCTCTGTCTCGGCTGCCAGCTCCAGGGCTGCGCCATCCAGCTCATACAGCTGCAGCGTCCCAGTGCCGCGGGCGTAGCAGCCCAGCGCCAGGAACTTGGCTGTGCCGGGCAGCCACCTGCACAGGGCGAGGCGGTGTGTGGGAGGCGGACAGGCGGCAGGCGGCGGCAGGCAGGCGGCGCTCCTTGGAGGTCCGGCGGCAGGGCCAGGCGCCCGCACCTGACGTCATAGATGGTCTGAGTGAGGCTGCGGTGCACCAGCTCCACTATCTGGGGCCCGCGCGCCGCCATCGCTTTGTCGGGCTGACGGGTGGGCTCTCCGCTTCCCAAGAGCGATTAAGAGACGTCGTAGCCGCGATCGAGAGTGCAGGCAGCGGTGCAGAGTGCGGTGCTGGGTCGCCAAACGAGGAGACGCCTTCTCGCTGCTCAGCGAGCTCAAGGTGCCGTGATTCGGTTCGTGGATGCAAATAATGAAGCGCAATGAAGGAATCAGGCTACACGGCAGCACCTCTAGCTGATCGCCGCATTGACCGCCGCCCATGCGCCTCAGCGGCGCTCGCTCAAGTGATCACAGGGAAGGGTATTCAAAGAGGCCATCATAGAAAGAATGAAATGCACGCACTACAGCGGCACTACAGCTCGTCGTGCGCGAGCTGCCGCCGCTGCCACTCCGGGTTGGCGCCAAACAGCGCCTTGAGCTGCTGCCGCTGCTCGTCGCTGATGCTTGTGGGGAAGGCCACGCTGTAGGTGACCCACAGGTCGCCGCGGCCCGGCTGCGGGCGGGGTAGGGAACAAGAAAGCAGGAGCTATGGGCATGGCGGTGTGCACAAGTCGGGCAGCAGTGCCACCCGGAGCGGCCGCCCTGCAGTGTGGCTCCAACACCGCCCTCCAGCCTCTGATGGCTTGGCATCCCAACAGATCTCTGTGCCACGTCAACCCACCCTCTCCTCCCCAACAGCCAGCACCCACCTTTTCGTAGCGTGGCATGCCCTCGCCCTGGAACCAGCGCGTCTCCCCCGGCCGCGTCACGCCCGCCGCCCCCACTTGCACCNTTGTGCCCATCCAGGTGCNTCCAGCTGCAAAACAGNGTGTGGCAACGAGGCAGCCAGTGACATAACAGCAGCTGTAAGGCGGGTAAGGCGGCACCCATTTGCACTTGCACCTTGTGCCCATCCAGGTGCTCCAGCTGCAAACATCGAAACAGGGACCCCGGCCAGATGAGCACAATCACGCCCCTGGCCGGGCTACCAGCATACCGCAGACACAGCGGCAGCGGCAGCGGCAGCGGTATGGCGCGGTCAGCAGCACCACGACCATGATCGCCAGCACCAGCTCACCTCCCGCTGGAACCCAACCAGCACGTCCAGCAGGCTGCAGCAGCAGTTGTGGTCTTCAAAGCAACATGCACAGCACACGCATGACCGCCAGCATCAACAACTCACCTCCCGCTCAAACCCAACCAGCGCGTCCAGCAGCGAGATGGTGACATTGGCCAGCAGGCCGTCGCCGCGCCGCTCAAACGTGGGGTGCGGCTGCGTGCGCAGCACGACGTGCAGGTCGCCGTGCTCGCCTGCAGAAGAGGAAACAAGGGGAGAGAATGGGAGGCGTGGAGTGCAGCGGGCCAGTGCAGTACAATGCGGCTCATGCGCAGGACTGCGTGCAGATTTCCAAGTGACCTGCAAACCGACCGGCATGCCGCGCTGAATACGCAGCAAAGGACTGCTCTATCGAGCACCACCTGCCATATAATATCTCACCGTCAATAATCGGCTCGCCCTCCTCAAAGAAGGTGATGGTGTGCCCATCTGCCATGCCGGGCTCCACAGACACCGTCAGCGCGTCGGTTTCGCGCACCAGTTTCACGTTGGGGCAGTCCTCGCAGACCTGTTTGGAGAGCGGAACTGGATTGCTATTTCTCCGGCAAAGAGCTGGAGGTGGAGCAGCACATGGCACCTTGACTGATGCCAGCAGGCTGATTGCGTGCAGACATGGGGCAGACATGCAAGCATGCAATGCACTGGCCGGGCCCAGTAGGCTGGGTGCATTGTACCGCTAAGCTGCGTAAAAAACTACCTCTTTCTGCANCCGCACTGTGTGACCCTGGGCAACCCGCACAGGACCCACCTGCGTGGTGTACTGCTGGTACATGCCCGGCCCAATCTGCTGCGTCACCACCTTCTGCTTGCAGTTGCACTTGCGGGTGCCGGGTGCCGGCTTCCACACGCTCTTGTCCCGCGTCACCTGCAAGGGTGCAAGACACACAGATCAGAGAGATGGACCGAAGATTGGCCCAGGAGCAGCGCACAGTAGCATTACAAAACGTGGTGCGGGCTTATAATGCTCTCCGCCGATCAGCCAGAGCAGTGCAAGCGGGGTTGCAGGACAGCCCGGCTGAGGGCGTGGCAGGGGTTGGGTGGCTGCTTCCACAGCGCACCTCATGTGCAGGGCAGGATGCAACTTCATTGTATCATATCCTGCCTACCTTGAACTGGTTGCCCAAGTACAGGTCTTTGAGCGACACCTCCAGAACCACCACCACGTTGTTGCCCTTGGGCGTCTGCTCCTCCTGCTGCTCCCCGCCAAACCCAAACCCAAACTGGCCGAAGAACCTGCGCGGGGCGTGGCCGAGGAGAAGGGCGAGTGATTCCAGGCGTGCTGCAGCAAATGCACACATTTTGAACTGGCAACTGTGGGCATGGGGGCGGGCAGAGCGTGTTGCGCCACGCCATTGCAGCAGCAGTGATGCTGCAACCATGCCGCCACTGGGCAAGCCAGGCGATGCGGCTGCAGCCTGAGGGCCCTACACAGTGATCCAAAGCAGTGCATCAAACCACTCACTGTGAGAAGATGTCGTTGGGGTTGCCGCCCCCGCCGCCGCCGCCGCCCATCTGCTTCAGGCCTTCCTCGCCGTACCGGTCGTAAACTTTCCGCTTTTCGGGGTCAGTCAGCACTTCATAGGCTGCAAAAAGTGGAGTGCAGAGCAGGCAGATTGCATTCGCGGCACACGCTTGCCAGCAACGGCGGGCGTGGCACGAAGAGGCACAGCAGCGGCGGCAGTTGCGGCAGCACCCACCATGGCTGACGTCTGCAAACTTTTGCGCTGCCGCCTTCTTCTCCTCTTCGCTGCCCTGCAGGGCGTGATCGAGCAGCAGCAACAGCTTGCATGGGTGGTCAGCTGGGTGCCGGCAGGCACCCTGGTTGTTCGCCCACTCAACCCCGCATTGTTGATGCTGCCATGCTGCCTGCTGCTTTGCAGACATGCAGCAGTGGTGCGCCTGCAGGCTGCCACACTGCGCGGCGGCACAACAGCACTGTGTAGTCTGTCAGTCTCTGCTTGGTGCAGGCCTTTGGCTCTACCGCTCGCCCCCACCTGCACTTTGTCTGGGTGCATCTTCAGGGCCAGCTTGCGGTAGGCCCGCTTGATCTGCGCCTCATTGGCCGACCGCGGCACCTGCAGCAGCTCATAGTAGTCCCGCCTGCACAGGGCAGAGGAGCGCGGTTGTTGCTGGAAAGGCTGTGTGCGGGTACAGAGCGGGACGGCGGCAGCAAGGCGGGCGAGCGGTGGTGGCGGCAGCGGAGAGCGGGGGCTCACGCTGCTGCCAGGGAGAGCAGTCCCAGCAGCAGGACTGCTGCCAGCGCTCCTCGTTGCCGCATGCCGGGTCTGCTGCCGCTTGCTAGACAAAGCTGGGAGGCCGGCCGGCGCTGGGTGGCCGCTGGCCAATCGTGCGCGGTGCGATCAGCACTGAGGACGATGCAATTGTCGTGTTCCCTCGCTCGCAAGTGCGCTGAGGGCAAGGGCGCGATGGACGGTGGGAGCGGCGCAGCCGGTCGCCCTGGAGCTATTTGGCGATGCACCTTGTACAATGCACTGGCTGGAAATGCCCTGCGATGCGCGATCGGCGGGTCCCGGTGCCGAAGGCCTGCTGCATTGTGCGGCATTTGCATTTTGCCGCGTCCCGGCGCTTGCTCCGCAGTCATTGGCCTTGTGGCAGACTGCTTGCATGTGTTGCAGTGCTGCCAGGCCCTACCGACCACCAGTCCGCAACAACCCACTGCCAAAAACCCTGGTGGCTGGGCCGTCGGGCGATATGAGCGGCCCCACGCCGCCCTCCCCGGGCTCTGCAGCCCCCGGCAGGCAGCGCAGCGGCCTGCGGGCGCTCTCCGGCTCCCTGTCCCTCTCCGCCGCTGCGTCAGCGTGGGCGAACGCGGCGCCGGCCCTGCGCTCCGAGCTCTCCCAGCACACCCGGCAGCACCTGCCGGCGGGCCTGGCGCCCTTTGTGATGCGCCCCCTCGACCCTGCCGCATCATTGGAGATGTTTAAGCGCATGCGCGGCGGCCCGCCCGCTAGTGGCGCCGCTGCTGCCGAGCGGTGAGAGTGCCCGCTGCCGTTCTGGCCTCGCCTTCGTATCCTGCCGTGGTTGCATGCTGCCTGCCGCTGGCTGCCTTGGGCAATGCACCGGGCTTCACGGCTCGCACATGTGCCACCGCACCAACCCTCCTACCCACCCACCCGCCCACCCACCCGCCGCTGCAGCCCCGGCCCAACCAAGTCGGGCGCTCCCCCACTGCGCCTGGGGGACAGCGCGCGCCACAYTGAAACGGAGGGCGACACCCCGACCAGCCAGCGCTCCCTGCTGGAATCGGTTGATGAGGGCTGGAGCCTACCATTGCCGCCGCTGCCGCAGACAGCTGCTCCAGAGCAGCCGGCAACGCTGCCTCCTGCAGACGCCGGCCCTGCAAGCAGCGGCAGCCAGGCCTCGCCGTTCGCAGGCGCAGCCGCGCGCCAGCTGTCGGCGGCGCCCAGCAGCGGCCTTGTCAGCCCGCCGTCTGGCAGGGGCAGCAAGGCGCTGCCTCCGGGCCTCAGGTGCGCTTCTGGGCTGGCTGGGTGCGCTGCACTTATTGTTTGTGACTCAGCAAGCAGCTTGATCAATGGCAGGCCAGAGGTGTTGCTAGAGCATGGCGGGCAGGCGCACAGCGGCGCACTCAAAGCTGCCACACGTCACCCTGCACCCCCGCAACCTGCAGGGCGGAGGTGCTGGCCCAGCTGTCGGCCATGCACGCCGCCGCAGCGCCCCCTTCAGCAGCACCGGCACCCGGCCTGTCTGCTGCGCAGCAGCTGCAGGAGCAGCCGGGGGCTGGCGGCGGGGCGGATACGCCACACTCTATTGCAGCGTGGCCCAGCGTGCTCAGCGGCACGGCCAGCGCACTGCCTCAGGCAAGCTGCTGCTGTTGTGTGCAGAGGCGTAAGCTGCGTCCTAACACTGGTCCCCAAGGCGTGCTCGTTTTGCTGGAGTGCCACCTGAGGGCTCGCTACACATTGCCGCTTTGCTTTCTACTGCCAGCCGCAAGCACTGCTTTTTCAGCCCAACCGTTCCCATCGGCTGCTGCTTCCCTGCCTCCCCTTGCCTCCGCACAGACAGAGGCGGAGCTGCAAGGCTTGGATGCAGCTGAGGTGGAGCGCCTGGCTGCCGAGGCTGCAGAGCTTCAGGCGCGTGCCGCCACCGCGCTGCGCCTGGCCCAGCGCCGCCTGCAGGTGGCGGCACCGACAGCCGCACCAGCAGCCGGCAGCGAGGCGCCTAGCGTCAGCAGCGTGATTGCTGATGCGAGTGGAGCAGCGATGGGCAGCACGGCGAGCATAGCGGCAGGGGCCGCTGCTGCTGAAGCGCCCGAGGATGGCAGTGCTAGCATCGAAGTACCTCTGGAGCGCAGCACAGCCAGTGCCATGTCCCTGCAGCCAGCACCAGCCACAGGGGCAGGGAAATCGGGGCCGGCAGTGGCAGCGGCCGGGGCAGCCGAGTCGCACTCCGCCTCTGCGGCCCACAGCTCGGGAGGTCAGCTAGCCGCCGCCCTGCCGCAGCCGCCACTGCCGCCTGCGGCACTCCGCGTGCTGCAGCTGTTCATCTTGCTGCTGGCTGCGGGCGAGGCGCTGCTGTTGTGGGCAGCTCGGGCTGTGSAGGCGGGCAGCGGCGGGCTGCTGCGCGTGCCTCGCTGCCTGGCGCTCGCCCCGCTGGCGCCCGCCCGTGCTGCCCTGCCCGTCCTGCTGCTCTCTGCCGACGCCTGCCTGGTGCTGCTGGCGCTGCTGCGCGGCCAGCGCTGGGCGGCCGCTGGGCTGTGAGGGCAGCGTGTTTCGCGCAGCTCTGCCCAGCAATTTCATACCACCGGTTCAATTACCTGTTGCCTTTCATGTTTCGCCTGCATACTTGGAATCAATAACGTCCCACAACCAACAAACGCCTGTCCGATACAACGATCGCCTCTGCCCATGCAAAATCTGATGTTAGCCAAAACATTACCTGCCTGCCTCCTGCCCTGCTTGTTCCAGCCCCTGCTTGTTCCAGGCTGCTGCGTGCTGCCTGTTTTCCGCCCATCCCACCTGGTTTTGAGCCACATGCTGGAATCCCAGCATGGCAGTTGCGCTCACCCCTCTACACTGCTTAAGAGTGCTGCAACCGGTGCAACATGGGTCTGACGAGTGCTCCTCCAGGCTGTGCATGCGTGCCGCGATGCCAGCGGCAGGGGCAGCAGTGGTCTCGAGGCAAGCGTGCTATTGGTATGCCAGCTGTGAGCGGCATTACATGGGAGTGTAAGGCTGCCAGCGTGCTCCCAGAGCGACAAAACCTGCCAGCATGTTTCCTCCGCGGGTGTTCCCGCCGTTTCGGCGCCTTCCCTTGCGCGCTGCGCTGCGCCCCTTCTGGTGGCCCAGGCCACCTTTTGCAGATCCGGTCCCCGCGCAGATCGTCACTTGTGCTCTCCCTGTGAAGCCCGCTTCCCGTTACCCCTTGCGGAGGGAAGCCTGCAGCGAGCACCAGATACGCAAGCTCGCGGCTCCCAGGCGCTCGGCACCMAACTGCCGCCAAGCGCTCGGGCAGGCTGCTAGAGCGGTCTGACGGGCCGGCGAGGCGCCCAGATGTCTGTGCTGGTCGTGGTGAGGCGCCTGGCCGAGCGAGGGGCGGGCGCCGCGRAACGGGGGCCTGGCGCGCGTGCCCGCYTGCTCGCGCAGGKTTTGTGGACGGCTGTGAGSCGGGCCAGACCCTCAGGCGCTCGGCTGGGTCAGGGTGCCGCCGGCGCGGCCGGCGCCCCCGCTCCCGCTCAGCGGCGCAAGGCCTCCCACGTGCAAGCGCCCCTAACCCTTGTATCCGGCTGCCGCTCTGCTTGCAGGACGATCAGGCTGTGAACCGGGTCGTGATCGGGGCCCTGCTGCGCAGCGTGAGTGTGGCAAAGCTGGAGCGGGCTAGGCAACCGCTTGGGTCAGCAGGTCACCCAGGATGGCCAGGGATAGCCCGGCGCGATCCGGCCCTTGCCGCCGCTGATCGCAGCATGCTGATTGCTGCCAGCAACTTGTCCAAGGGTGATCAGAACTGGGGGAGGCCCAAACCCAACCCGGCAAGGTGCCGTGCCGGTGCTGACGCCGCCGTGGCCCTTTGTGGCCCCTAAAAAGTGCCCCACCCTTGGCCTGCCTACTATTTTGAACCGCCCGGGTGCCGCGCCGCCTAACCTGCCCTCCTGCTGGCCCATATTCCCGCCTGCAGCTGAACCTGGATGTGATTGAGGCGACCAACGGCCGGGAAGGCCTGCTGGCCTACCTGCGCCACGGCCGCGAGCGCATCGCATTCGTCTTCCTCGACCTTGTGATGCCCGTGTGGGACGGCTTCCGCGCCGCGCTCTCCATCCGCAGGTGCGCACCCCCTCCCAAGTTGCTGCTGCTGCATTCTGATGTGCTGAAGTTGCAGCCGGGCATGGCGAGCGGTGGCAGCAGCAGCCGCAAATGCGCAAGCGCCCGGTGACCCGTGATACGTGTCCGCTCGTGGTCCGCTCGCGCTTCTGTGTCCTACTCACTACTCATGTCCCTGACCTGCTCCCCTGCACGCACGCATTGCCCCTTGCAGTGCGGAGAACCAGCGCGGGTGGCAGCAGGTGCCCATTGTGGCTTATACCAGCGAGGACGTGCAGCACGGCTCGCCCCTGTTTGACAAG
Organism: Chlorella ohadii; assembly: GCA_025026875.1. Classification (NCBI taxonomy): domain Eukaryota; kingdom Viridiplantae; phylum Chlorophyta; class Trebouxiophyceae; order Chlorellales; family Chlorellaceae; genus Chlorella; species Chlorella ohadii. The sequence goes on from JADXDR010000107.1 coordinate 249,875, forward strand.
TGCATGGCCAGCGGCTTCAACGGCGTGGTGGTGAGTGATAGTGCAGAGAGACCTTCCTGACTGTCAGTGTGACTGACAATAGCAGGAGCTCGGGCCGCCCTAGGCTTCCAGCAGAGGTTGGCCAGCCAAGTAGCGCTGAGGTGTGCCTGGGCACACACCGCCGTGCTTGCATGCCCGGCTCAGCCCCGTCCCCATCACAGTACCATCTCACCCCCTTATTGCCCTTATTCTCTTGTGCAGCCCAAGCCAATGAACCGGCGGGATGCCACGCAGCTGCTCTCCCGCTGGCTGCCGAGCGTGAGCGGCCAGCCAGCCTCCAGCGGCAGCCGGCACAGCGCGGGCAGCAGCGATGAGGAAGCTCAGTGCAGCTGCTCGCAGCCTGGCTGCGGCCCGTGCCGCGTCGCTTCTGCAACGTCCACCGGAGCAGTCGCTTCAGGCATGCAAGGCGTTGTGGACAGCCGCAGCACAGGCTTCTGCCGCACACCCGACGGCGGTGGCAGCAGCAGCAGCGCGGCCGGCTGCAGCAGCGCGTCCCTGTCAGGGAGCGCTGAGGCTGGCGGCAGCTCTGATGGCGCTGGCGGCGGCCGCAGCAACGCCACGAGCGAGCGTCGGTGGCTGCCCTGCTGGGCTGCCTCTCAGGCACTCAGCGGCTAGCCGCATGCGCGCAGCCGTTTCCTTTGCGCTACGTGTCTTCATTGAAGATTGCAAATCGATCGCCGGTTTTGTGGGGGTTTGCTCCTCGGTCAGCACCCAAGCGGCCCCCATTTTTGTACTCTAGACAGCGCCTATTTTTTCCTGTGGGACTTGAATTCTGCTTGCTTGCTCCCCTGTGCTTATCTAGTTCTTTCGCCCTTCCGCAGCAGACCGAGCAGCACGCTGAGCTGCCCTGCGTACACTTTTTTTTGCCTCGCCTCACCTGCCAAGCTGAGCAACTCCAAGCTGCTCTCCCTACTGCTTGCCGCCGCCAATGCATGCGCTGTGCATTGCGCCTCTACTCGTGTTCGGGTTGCAATCAACTCTCCTCCCCGCCCAACAAATGACATGCTCCCTTGATTTTGAACCCGCACTCGCCCCTGAACCGCCCTAGTTGCGCACTGCTTTGGCCTCTGGGCCCATCAGTTTCAAGGCTTACATACCATCCACACACCCTCCCTCTTCATACCAGCTGGCGCACTGCCCGCGCCAGCAAGCGGCTGTCCGATCCCCTGTGTAGCTCCTTGAATAGAGCGCCCCGACATTTTTTAATTCCCTTGTGCTCCGGCGCAAGCCACATGACGCACCGCAAGCCGCTTTTCTTCCGCACACCGCTATCCATGTGTTGGCTGTAAGATCTCAATGGAGCCGAGCCGCGATGCCTCAAGGGGACTGATGAACAGGCCGGTCAGAGCACGGTTTAAGCGGCGTTTGGACCAGCGGCGGCGGGGCAGGCGGCGACTGCTGCTGCAGTCACCGCTCCATCCCTCGGCTGGTGTCTGTGCTGAGGTGGATGCGATGAAAGATCTTGCCAGTTTGGTGCAGCCGGTGAGGGATGTGCGGCGGCTGCCGAGCCGTCACCCACACGCCATGTCACTCTTCGGGGCAGGCGCAGCTGATTCCGCCCAGGAAGCTCTCAACCCTTAATCATCTGACACCTGTCAAACCGGAATCAGGCGCAGAAGGCAGAATGGCGTGCCGGCCGCACCTCTTGGTTGCCGCCGTCCTTGCGGGCTGCAGCGCGCTGGTTGCGGCGCAGCATGGCGGTGAGTAGCGCTTCAAGTGAAATGAGGGTGGCGGCAAGGCCGTGAGTGCCGCCTGGTGCGCGCCGCCGCTGCTGCTGCCGCCGTACCAGCGCCGCCGCCGCTGCTCGCGAATTCAAAAATGTCAGTGCTCTGCACCATCGGCAGCTTGAACAGCGCGAGGAACCGGTCCATCAGCCCACATTGCGACCTCCTGGAATGGCCGACTGTCAAGCTTGTTTAGGGTCCTTGCCCCATCGCTAGGTGGAGCAACCGACCGCCTGCCGCTCTGCTCATGCCGCCTGCCGCCCTTCACGCCCCTCGCAGGCAGCAGGGGCAATGCCTGGCGACGACGGAGCAGTCCCTGCAGTCTGCACCTATAGCTTCAGTTTAGCAACCATGATGGCCAGTTCCACTGTTTACACCCTCCAACGCAGGCATGGCCATGCCTGCGGGCGTGTCTGTGAGCGGCAACATGACCAGCCCCTGCTACGCCGACCCTGCCGCCGCCGACTGCCAGGCATTCCAGCGCGCCGAAGCTGGTGCATCACTGCTGCGCAGCCGCATGCGCACATGTTGGTCTAGCTAGGCAGATCAGTACTTGCAATCCAATTCCGCCCCGCCTTGACTCTCTTGTGGCAGCTTCCAGCGCATGCTGCGCTGCCTCTCCCCCTTTTCCGCTCCCTTCCTGCCCCCCTTCCGCAGACTGGTATGGGTGACCCATCGATACATTCTCAGAATGCTCAGTGAGCATCTGCAAACATTCTCCGTTCCTGCTTTCTCTCCTCGCAGACTGGCAGCTGGACCTGACCTCCCTGTGCCTGGCCATGCCCTTCATGACCTCCTGCACCATGTGGGCCGAGTGCCAGGTGAAGCACTTGATCAAGTGTGTGGGGCAAGAGCTTGCAGATCACTTGATGTGTTATCTTACTTGCAAGCTGCATGTGGACCAAGTGCCAGGTGAGGCACTTGAGTTTTGGGGCAACAGCTTGTAGATCAATTGATTGGTGGGGTGCATTGATCGGTTTGCATGTGGGCCGAGTGCCAGGTGAAGCACCTTGCGCAACTGTTACAGAGTGCAGCAGGGGGGTGCTGTGACGGCAGCGGCTCGAAAGCCGTTGGTGCAGCCTGCAATCCTGAGTAACACATGTGCCCCCACAAACATGCATGCAGCGGCATGCAGCCAGCGATTCACAGCACACATGCGCAACATGCAGGCGCGGGCTGGGCCGCTGCCAAACGCCCAGCCTGTAGTGCCCACCTGTGGCCTCTCTGCCCTGATCCTTGGTTGCAGCCGCTGCAAAAGGCAGTTGACGAGGCAACCGGCCTGTCCAAGGCGACCAACACCCGTAAGCCTTGAGGGATCAAGAGATTCGTGACAGCAATGCCAGCATGATGCCGCCCAGCTGTGCTCCAGGCGGCGCCTGTGATCCCTCTGGCGTCTGTGCTGCAGAGGCTGCAGTCTTATCCGTACCCCTCAGCCTTCCAATCTATGCCCCCGCCTCATTCTGCCCACCTGCTACCAAAGCGGCTGCGGAGGTGTAAATGGATTCTGTGCCGCTGATGCATCATATGGCCATGCCTGCCTCGTTCACACCCTTTACTGCAGTCTGCTCCTACCAGTCCCTCGTGGCCTCCGTGTGCGTGGAGATGCCTCGCATGAAGGGCTGCGAGGCCTGGAAGGCGCTGTGCGTCGCCAAGGGCAGCGCGGTGAGCATGCTGAGCCTGCTGCGCCTGCTGTGAAATGCACCCCCTGCAAGGATTAGATCGCGCTGTGCGCCGCCAAGGGCAGCGCGGTGAGCATGCACAGCATACACACAGCCTGAAAAGCAAGCGAAATGTGCTGTGCCTGCATCGTGGGCTCTGCGTGCGCTGCCCAGGGCAGCGTGGTGCATTGGCACGGCGTGCTGTGCCTGCTGTGCGCCTGCTTTGCCTGCAGCTGATGTGGGCCGCCACCTGTACATCTCCCGAGCTTGCCAATAGTGCATGCCGCAACTGAGTGCATGCCTGCCAATCTGCCCTAATCTCTGCACTGCAGGTGAAGCAGTGCACCCAGAACCCGCCCCTGCCCGCCATGGTGCCTGCTGAGGGCATCGATGTCACACCCGCGGGCGCGAACAACACCACACCCATGTGGACGTATGACGTGAAGGAAGCCGTGGATGTGAGTAGTGCTTTTTCCATTTGGACCTGTTTAATGTTCAAAAGCATGCTGTATAGCAGATGCATGCTGATGCTACTTTGCTGTGGACTTTCAGCGCAACATGGTCTTTGTTTGTACACAGCGGACACAGCATAAGCTGGGGCCAAATGGCGGCATGCTGAGCGTGTTGACACTTGCCCCAGGTGGCGTTTCGTGACAACTGCCGCCAGATCGAGCAGCAGAGCAGCTCACCCCCATTGGGGTGTCCAGTCCGCTCCAAGCTGGCTGCAGCGCAACTTGACTTGCAAGCCTGCAACCCTTTGCATCTTGCAGACCATCTGCGCCAACGAGCCCGGCATGGAGGCCTGCGCCAACTGCACCGAGGCCGGTGAGCGGCTGTTTGCGAATCAATCGAGAGCAGGATTTGCATGCTTTCTAGCTGCCCGCAGATGCACTACCGTGCATGGGGGCGCCAGATCCTTGCTTGGTTCTGGCATTGCCAGCAGTCCGGCGTGTGGCCTTCGACATGCATGCACACTTGCGCCTGCCCAGCATGCACAGCGTGCTGCCCTCCCCGCTTTTGCCCCAGGCCGCATGTTCAAGAACTGCCCCAACCCGCTGGAGACGCTGTCCAAGCTGTGCGCCGGTGAGGGCATTTTTTGGACTTTGTCACGTGACAGTTTTATCGAGTTGTGCAACAGCAAGCCCGCTGGAGACGCTGTCCAAGCTGTGCGCCGGTGAGGGCAATGTTTCGTGACTTATTTTGTNCATGTNGTGACATTGTAACGGTATTTTGCGACAACAAAACCGCTGGAGACGCTGTCCAAGCTGTGTGCTTGTGAGACAAGGGTTGGTGTTGCCATGTCCAACACCCAAGTTATGAGCCGCTGCCGCTGCTGCCGCCGCCCCTCCAGGAGATGCGTAATTAACTCAATTTGCTCCGATCGTCTCCTGCTCTGCAGCCAAGCCGGACATGGCTGAGTGCGCACCCCTCCAGGAGATGTGCGGCGAGGCGGATGTGGCTAAGCTGTGGCCCGAGCTGTGCGCCGGCAGTGAGTGCCGCCCCGTCTTGCTTGCTTCGCTGCTGACTGCACGGCTGTGCAGGGACGGGAACTGACCAGTGCTGTGCGCTTGCAGTGAAAGGGCGCATGAGCGCACATTTGGTGCATCTTCGAGTGCTTTAAAACGCTTCAAAATGCCGCTCCGCCCACAACCCACCCTCCTCTTCCCCAGAGCTGGTTGTGCCTCCCTTCAAGCCGGTGTTCCGCTCCATCAACATCACCGACCCTTGCTACGTCGACCCCACTGCCGACGCATGCAAGACCTTTGCCCGCGCCCACATGGGTGGGTGCTTGGCACTAGAGTGGCTGTTGACGGCTGTGTTGTGCGCAGTGGTGACGTTCTGTGTAGCCTCGCCTGGTGGCACCTGCAAGTTGATCCGTGTGTAATCTCGGTGCCTGGGCTTGTGGCGCGTGCCACGTGTGGCCTGGTACGGGCCCGGCATGCATGCAATACTAGGTCGGTGGGTGCATGCGCAGAGGGGCGGCTTGCTGCCTGTGGCCCTGCCGGTCATGCCTATCGCCAGATGGCAACCAGTTGGCCGCCGTTCCTGCCCGCAGAGTGGATGTCCGATATGACAAGCCTGTGCAACGCTATGCCCTTCATGGTGAGATGCTGTTGCTGAGCAGTGGATGCTTGTGACTACAAGTTTGCGCCTGCTGGTTGCATGCAGCACGCACAGCCACTGGTAATGGCAGCGCTGAGCGGCAGCAGCAGCGGCGGCAGCAGCGGCGGCAGCATGAGCATGAGCATGAATTTATATGCCTACCGCTGCCCTCCACTGACCTGCTGTGCTGCAGGTCGGCTGCACCCTGCTGGCCGACTGCAAGGTGGGAGTGGGGGCGGACCGTGTCTGGCTGAGCATAGCAGCTGTGGGTCTGAGGACGGGCTTCCAACATGCAAGCCGGTCAAGCGGGTGTACACACTGCAACACCGCTGCCGCTGCTGCTGCTGCAACAGTGCCGTTCCGCATTGTGCCGTAGGAGCTGATTGACACCAAGAACCCCGCCACCAACAAGAGCATGGCGTTTGGCACCTACTGCGGCATGCCCTCCATGGTGGGTGGCCTCATGCATGTGGCATTTGGCAGAGTGGCTGGGTGGCATCGAATCGTGCTGGCTGCTCCTGCTGCACATCAGTCCCGCGCTCCGAAGAAGAAGGGGTAGCCGCTGCCGTCCCAAGTACATCTGATCGGCACGTTTTTCACAACGATCGCTCGTAATGACTGCAGGTCGGCTCTGTGTGCGTGGACATGGGCAAGATGAAGGGCTGCGAGGCGTACAACGCGCTCTGCAAGGTGAGCAGCGCCTGCTTGCATGCAATGTTGAGCGAGATGTGCATGCAATATGGCCCGCATATGCTCGCATTGACTTGCTTGTTGGGATGCGCCTCGTTTCACCATATGGTGCATCCGCACTTTGCGTACCTGCCTGCTTCGCAGGCGGAGGGCACCCAGGTGGCTGGCTGCAAGAACCCCGGCGTCCCCTCCACCCTGTACACGTGAGTTTCTATGTTTACTGCTTGCCTCAACTGGTTGCCATGCTCTGCTTGACATATCACCGCCTGGTGAGCTATGTGATTCAAATAGCAGCGCTTCCGCTGGATAAACACGCCAGATCAACCTGCTGTGACATGTTCTTGCAGCTATAACACCTATGGCGTGAAGGACGACGTGGACGCCATCTGCGCCACCCCTGAGGCCGACCAGGAGGCACGTGGGCTGTGCATGCTGTGCATGCTGGGACGTGCTCGGCAATGTGTGGCATGGCATGCTCCTTCGCTGACCTTAGGTGCCATCGCCTGATCAATCAACATCGACATGTGCATGCCACACAAAAGCTGCCCCCAAGACCTTCCCGTCCGCCTGCTAATCGGTGGATTGTAACTGCTCGCCTGCCGGCCATGCAGGTGTGCGCCACCTGCGCCCCCGGCCACGAGTGGGCCAAGTGCAAGGACCCCTTGAGCGCGCTGGTGCAGCTGTGCGATGGTGAGTGGAGGTGGCATCCACGCTAAGATGGTTGAGAGCAGTTGTTGCAGATTGTGTGCATTATGCAGCAATTGTCAATGACTGGTGGGCATGCATGCATGCATGCATGCATTGTCGCCTGCGCTCACCACCTGCAAGCTACTTGCTGCCGGCAGCCAAGACTGCCGTTGGGCAGGCTTGATGCACCTACGTGCCGAGGCTTTCACGTGCCGTGCCTGCAACCAGAGTGTCACTCACGATGCGCCACCTACCTGGCGCGCTCATGCTGTACCATCAACACAACTTTGCCGATAGTGCATTTCATCATCCCAACCACCGTGCCTGCAGTGCCCGAGGTGCCGGCCCAGTGCGCCAACCTGACCGCCCTGTGCGCCGAGGACAAGGTTGCTGAGGTGTACAACCAGGTGAGCGAATAGGGATCGCAACGTGTGTGTTGTTGTTTGCCTTTGATTTCAGGTGGAACAATGCTCTAACCAGTTGCTTGGTGCGCCGAGGACAAGGTTGCCAAGGTGTACAACCAGGTGAACAATGTGTCCTCGTGTCCCTGGTTTTCATCCGGCGCAGCTAGCCTCGCAGCAGCAGCAACCACCCACTGCTGCAGCCGATGGCCTTGAGCCAAGCATCGGCATACCTTCCTCCAACCCTCCGCAGGTCTGCATTGGTGACAACGCCTCCGCAAACGCCACCATGGGTCCTGCTGTCCCCGCCCCCGCCCCTGAGGCCGCCCCTATGGCTTCGGCCGCTGCCACCGCCGCGCTGGTGCCCGCGGCGACCCTGCTGCTGGCTGTGGTGGCCCAGCTGCTGCTGGCTTGAGGCAGCTGATCGGCCTAAGCTCACCTGGTGCCCGGTTGGGCACGGCATACGACAAGCTGCCCTGCTTCCCACGGCTGGGCTGCTGCAAAGCATGCACAGCATGGACGGCTTGTCGCTGAGCACTACCGGTTAGCCGGGCGGCGGAGGTCGCTGCCCAGTGCCCCAAGGCAGGGGCGCCCCTTGCAAAACACCTCTTGGAAATCCAACCCAAGCGTGGAACTCAAAAGAGCGTTCCTTACCCACCCACCCATTCCACCTGTTGAGAGCACCTTACCAGCGCTCCATTCAGCAACACACCGTTGTCTCCAATCCTCCCCTGTGTCTCGCCCACCCATGCCATTACCCCATCCAATTCTCCCATCCCAGTGCCTTCCTCCAAACTGCAACTGTTGATGCCAGGAGTTTCTTTTCCAGATGCACCGCTGATATTGTGCGAGGCAAACTGTGCAGTAGCAGGAGCAGAGGACACTAAGCAGTATTGCCCAAAGGGATGCAGCGGCTGCACTGGGAATGCCTCAGCCAGGCGCCAGCACCGCTGCTGCTGCCGCTGCCGCTGCCGCTGCGCCTGTCCCTGCTGCCGCTGCTGTGCCTGCCGCTGCCGCTGCGCCTGCTGCGCCTGCTTCGCTTGCCGCCATGGTCCGGCTGAAGCGAGCCAGCTTTCCAAATGCCTCACCAAAGCTGCGTGGCACCTGCATGGCAGGAAGGGCGCGAGGGGCAGAGGCTTGTATGNTTTGGGGGTTGGTAGCCTGGCAATAGTCCGCAGCACTTGTCTGCAATGGCAAGCATTTGCCCGCCACCCTGCTGCACTGTCTTTGGGCTAGTTTGCATGCACAGGGAAGCGAGGCGGCACCAAATGCAGGGACTAAGCCGCCAGCCAGCCGCACCTGCAGCGATTGCTGGATCCATCCGGGCAGCTTGGCCAGTGGGCCAGTAAACTGCCCTCGTGAGTCCACAGCAGCCGCATACCTGCGAGAGAAGGTGCGAAAGACGAGTGATTACCATTGCAACAGGGGTGGGGGATGGCGGTGTGGAGTCCAGCGATGTGATGCATGCTGAGAGCAGAAGCAGTGGCGGCAGCAGCAACAGTGGCCGCAGCAGAGGCATTATCATGCACCAAATGAGGCAGCAACATAACATATACCACTACCAGCATCAGGCGCACCTGGCGTCCACCAGCAAAACAGAGGCCCAGTCGCCTCGGTGGCGGATCACACGCCCGATGCACTGCACAGGCAGGGACAGATTATTCAGATGTGGCAAGGAGCTTTGAGCTTGCACCAGCAGTTCATCAAGGGCACGTCTCCTACTGACCTGACAGTGTGTGACCCACGGCAGTCACCTTGTCTCTTGCAAGCATGCTGAAGGGAACCGACAGTAAATGGCGGCGCTACTCAGCCCACCCACTTGGTTCACAGCCTTCATGCACAGGTTTGAGTAGTACTCCTGCCCATGCAAGCTGTCAACCTGTTTACATCCAACCCCAAGTGCCCACCTACCTGATTCACCGCCTTCATGCACAGATTTGAGTAGTACTCCCGCCCATCCTCCAGCTTCAGGGCAGCGTCCTGCCCCGCCTGCTGCGCCTGCTGTGCCAGCTGTGTTTGCTGTGCCAAGGCAGGGTGCTGCGCCGGCGGCAGCGCCTGCTGTGCACTGCCCGTGGCAGCGGCTGCTGCTGCTGAACTGGCTGCTGCTGCTGAGCTGGCTGCCGCTGCTGCTGAACTCGCTGCTGCTGCTGCTGAGCTACCTGCTGCGCCTGCTGCTGCAGAGCTACCTGCTGCTGCTGCTCCTGCTGCCGCTGAGCTGGCCGCTCCCACACCTGCCGAGCTGCCTCCTGCTGCTGCTGAGCTCGCGGCCTGCCTGTCCATAAACCGCATGCGCTCTTGCAGCTCCGGATCAGAGGGGTTGGGGTAGGGCAGGCCCACCATGATGACGCACCTGCACACAGAAAGGCAGCCACCCGCACCACACACTGGGTGAGTTCCTTGGCAGATGCTTCCATGGAATGGATGGCATCAAACACTCCAGGATTGGAAATTGTAGCGAACTGCCCAGCACAAAACCTCACGTGTGGACAGCCATGCCAGGCTGGCAACTCGGGGCACACGTAGAAATCATTGCAAACAGTGCTGCGCACCTGCCCAGTGCGTCCCCAAAGTTGATGCCTTCTGCAAGCTTGCCGCCCACCACGCACAGCATCACCGCTCCACTGAGCGATCCGCTGCCACCGCCGCCCGCCCTGCCGCCGCCCTGGTTGCCGCTGCTGTTCTCAGCATGCACAGAGGGCGGCTTGCCAGCGCTGCCCAGTGTGACAACTGCCTTGCCGCCGCTGCTGCCGCCGCCGCCGTTACTGCCGCCGCCGCTGCTGCCACGCGCAGCAGCTGCCTGTATACAGTCGGCATAGTCTGCTAAGCACGCCTCCACTTCTCCTGCTGAGCGCGGCTCCCTGAACACACGCTTGCGAGCCACCAGCTGTCGCAGCAGACCACTGGCCTGCCACCTGCACAAGCGGGCAGGTGGGCGGGGCAGCTTGGTCGGCGGTGGGTTTGCGCAACAGCACTGGGGATTGCGCAAAGCCCATGGGCGGGATGAGTGCCGCAGCGCAAGCAGGGAGTAAGCAGCTGCATGACATGAACGCTGAGGTCGCATGACACAGCCCAGGGTCCAAGCAGCAGCAGTGTCACCCTAGCAGTCGCTCAGCAGCCGTGCACGGAGCTTTGCCCACCTGGCTTGCACTTGATCGGCGTACGAGAAGGACGGGAAGAAGACCACCACACCGCCCGGCACCACCTGCACAGGGAGGGCAGCGTGTGGTTGGAGTTGGTTAACACGTCGGTGAATCAACCAACCAACACCACCAGGCACAACCTGCAGGGTGGGGGCATAATGGTGCTGGTGACAATGTCGCAGGTTGAAGTGGACTGCAGGTGAGCAGTGTTTGTTGTCGAATGGGTGCCATGCCTTGCTGGCTGTGGTCAGCACGCATGACATGGCAGCAGCTTAGCTTAAAGCACACCACCGCCAGTAGCCCACCTGGCAGGCGTTGAGCACCAGTCGCCCCAGCTCATCCATTGTGGCTGCGCTGCCCCGAGCCGCGTGCCGAAAGTCCAGGGCTGCACCGGACGGCCCGCAGCCGACCGCAAGTGCCAGCAGCCTGCAAAGAAGCAGTGCAAGATGGAGGATACCAACCGGCCGTGTGCAGTGGGAGGTCGGCTGAGAGGCTGTGAAACAACTGGGTGCCTCGCAGGCATGCCAAGCAGCCTGAAGGCGAGCCGGCGGTGCACATGTTGGCGCAGTGCCGCAATTTGGAAACTTAGGGTGAGGACTTGCAAAGTTAGTAAGACTCACCGCTCTCGCGCCACCACATGCCCGCACGAAAAGCGGTGCAGGCGGTGTGGCGGCAGGCCCGGAAACAGGTGCAGCACGCTTTCCAAGGGGGACAGCGTGCCACTTTTGGGATGGAGGAAAGAGGGTTACAGGACAAGAGTGAAAGCCAGTGAGGCAGTAAAACGGCAGCCAGTAGTGTGACATGGGCCATGCAAACGGAGGCACCCACGTGGCCATGATGCATGCTGCTCAGCAACCCCTTGCGTGGAGGCTTACATCAAATGAGCAAACAATATCCTCAGCTCACCTGGCCAGCACCACAGCATGCGCAGCGGAGACCACAGCGCCAAAGCGGGCCGCAGCGTTCAGCAGCACAAACTTCAGCAGCCCTCCGCCGGCGCTGCTGCTGCTGCTGGTGCCACTGCTGCCGCTTGCAGGTGCACCAGCGCCGCCGCCTGTCCGCTGCTGCCCTGCCTGCCGCCCCTGCTGCTGTGCCTGCTGCGCCTGCTGTGGTGGCTGCACCACGATACGCCCATCAGCGTCCACACTGGTCAGTGCTTGCAGGAAGCTGACCAGCGCATGCAGCGGCCSGGTGCCACCCGCCTCTGCTGCTGCAGCCTCTGCCCCTGCTGCKGCGCCGCCGCCGCCGCCAGCCGTGCCTGCTGCCGCCGCTGCTGCTCTTGCTCGCCCTGCTCCTGCTGCTGCTGGTGCTGCCACCGCTGCCGCCGCCCTCTTCTGCTCTGCCTGCCAAAAGCCGGCAATCTTGTACACCGCCTTGCTCTCCCGCACGTAGCTGCACACCAGGGAAAGTAGTTCGAGGGTGAAGGGATGCTGGCCACCAGAACATGCCAGCCCTAAGCATCCATGAGTCAGCATACGTGTTCCATCATTTCCGTCGCCGGTCTGGATGCAAGTAGTGAACAACAGGCGCGCAGCAAAAGGCAAGCAGCACAACCCAAGGCATCTGCAAGCTCACCTGACCAGCTTGAAGAGGTTCAAGTTGTCCAGGCCCGTTTGCAGCAGGAAGTCGTTGACAGTGAGCACAGCTCCGCCGCATGCCGCCGCCCCGCTGCTGCTGTTGCTGGCATGAGTGGCTGCCACTGAGCCACTGCCAGGTGCCAAAGCGGGAGACAAGGTCAGGGCGCCGCTGGCTGCGCGGCTCAGCACCTGCGGCAGCGGTGTGTGGTAAATCGCATTCCTGAGCTGCACTCATTTTCTCATGCAGGGTGACGAGCACGTGCCGCGTGAGGCCTCTCATCCAATTCCAAAGGGCAGCTGCTGTCGTACACACAGTCGCACCTGCGCACACCGCGCCAGCGTCTGTATGTGGCGGCAGTTGCCGGGCGCGAGGCGGGACTGGAACCGCTGAAAATAGGCGGACAGCTGTTGGTGGGCCGTTGTGGCACCTGCTTCTGTGAGCTCCGCGGCGTGGCTGCTGTTGATGGCATCCACTGCAGGGGGCCATGGAAGTAATGCGGCATTGAGATACATGCGAGGAACAAGATACGATGGGAAGTCAAACGTCAACGGAATGCCGCCGACATGTCACTCAGATGCTAAATGTCGCTCAAATGCTGACGGCGTGTTCATCCGCGCTGACCACGCGTTCCTCCACCCACCATAAGACCGAACAACACCCCACTCAAGGGCCGTCAACACCCCAAACGAAACACACCCAGGTTGTGCCCTTCATCGCCACGTTCCCTCCGTCTTGAAACTTGCTGATAACAATATATGGCAACGCACCCAGGTTGTGCCCCTCGTCCACAATCACCACGTTGCCCTCCAGCCAGCCTGTGATAAATCCGCACCAAATCCGAAAAGAAGCAGCTCACCCAGGTTGTGGCCTTCGTCCACAATCACCACGTTGCCCTCCAGCCGCAGGCCCAGCGCTTCGCGTGTTTCCTTCACCAGCAGGCAGCTGCGGAAGGGGTAGATATGAAGCAGCTGTTCAAAAGCAATGCATTGCAGACAGCCTTCCCGCGTCTCCTTCACCAGCAGGCAGCTGCGGAGGAAAACATGGAGGTATGAAGGCAAGCGGAGGGGTAAGAGGGTGACCGTGTTTGATGCAAATGCTGCCGTGGCACCACGATGGCAGGAGCATGGCAGGAGCATGACGCCATCTGCTTTCGGTCCCCTTCACACTTCCCCTCAGTCCAGCATGATTGGGCACAACAAAGCTTGCCTGTAGGGCGCCAGGATGATGTCTGCTTCGGGCACCGCCCGGCGGGCGGAGTAGTACGGGCACACCGACTTGCGGCGGCCTGCGGTAGAGGGGTGGGATGCGGCATGACAATCAGTCGGCTACAGGATTGCTGGGCGCTTGATGCCATGCAGCAGCCTGCAGGCCGGGAGGGGAGGAGCTCTTGAGAACACAGGTCCGCTCTGAAAAGGCACCCGCTATGCAATGGCAAGGCACTAGCGCAATGACCATGCGCCACATTTTAGGGATCGCACCCAGCTTGGCCAGCTCCTCAATGTCAATGGGGTGCGCCAAAATCATGTCGCGAGTCGTAGCAGCCACCTGGCTGCCGCTGGCCAGGTAGGGGCAGCGCCCGGCGGCGGCCTGAGCGAGGGCAGGCGGCAAGAGGGATCCAAGCGTCAGTGCTTGTGGACGGAGAGAGGCAGCCTGGCTGCCTTGTCCAGGTGAGGGCGGCTTCAGAAGGCTGACCAATGCCAGTGCAATCGGGCTGGTGTGAAGGGTCCCGCGTGGGTTGCAAAGCCGGACCAAGGGATGAGCGCAGCACCCTGCCACCCAGCTGCCCTGCCAGGCCACACCTTGCGAGCCTGCGGCCCCGAAATGCTGCCGCCTGCCGCCGCTCCCACTGCTGCCTTCTTGCTGCCGCTTGCAGGCTTTTGAAGGTCCAGGCATCGCTCGTTGATCAGGGCAGGGGCACCCAGCTGCAGCACTGCCTCATTGATGCACAGCGCCTGCACACAGGTTGATTGTTGCACAGATGTGTGGAAAACAAGATTCATCGAGATTGCTTCCACGTGCCCACCAGCAGTGCAAGCTGCACGCGATACACACAGCTGCATTTTGCGGGAACTCGAACCCTTGATGGCACATCGACACCTGAATGCATGTACAGACCAGCTGTGCGCCTGGCAGGGTAGGTTGGAACCTCGTGCAACAATTCTGGCACAAGTCTGGAATCTCCTGCAACAAATCTCCGCACCTTGCGCGACCCGAGGGCCACCAGAGACATTTCGTCAGCAAAGGGCGTGCGGTGCAGCTCGCCCACAAACTGGGACAGCTGGGAGTGCGTGCGGCTGGCAAAGATGATCTGCAGTGGGGGGCCAAAAAGAGATGAATGCCTGGGCAGGTGGACCGGTGCTGCTCTCTCGCCTGCTGGGCCGGCAGGCAGCGCATCTGGCCGTTAGCGGCAGCAATGGCAAAGTAGGCCAATCTCCACCAGCATGCTGCCCAGCTGGGTACCACAACCAGCCTGCCACCCACCCACCTGCCGCTTGCGAGGCGCCTCCCCCTCCTCCCCCTCCCCCAGCCGCTCGCCTCCGCTCCCGCCCTCGCTGTCACTGCCGCTGCTGTCCAGTCCTGGCCTAAGGCCGGCAGCGCCGAGGCCGCGCTTGCGTGCTGAGCCTGCTGCGCCTGCTGCGGTGTCATCCTCCCCGTCGGACCGCCATTCGTCCATCAAAAACTCTGCATCGAGGTCGTCTGCTGCTGCTGCTGCTGCTGCACCTGCTGCGCCCGCCCGCCTACCTCCGCCAGGCTTTGCACTCCCGCCGCCCAGCCTGCCGCCGCCGCTTCCCAGCAGCTTGGCTTTGGCGCGGGCAATGCGCTTCTGCTGCCGTTCCAGCAGCTGCTGCTGCCGCTGCCGCTCCTGCTCCTCTCCAAAGTCCCGCATCCAATCTGGCGCATCGTCATCGCTGTCCCCTGCTGCGGCTTCTGACCCTGCTTGCCCAGCGCCTGGCGCGGCAGCTGGCTGCGCACCGCCACCGCCGCTGGCGGCACGTGCAGAGGCGGCGGCGGTCTCCGCTGCCTCACGCTCCCGCTGGTCGTGCAGCCACTGCAGGCTGGCGCAGATGAGGCTCAGCGTCTTGCCAGTGCCTGCGGAAGCAGGTATGCAAGTGGGGGTTGTAATCGGGGGAGCAACTGGACAGCAGTGATGTCAACCTGGTGAAGCAACGCAATATGACACAATGTCCACAGCTCGGCCCCGCCGCTGCTCTGTGCACACACACGCACCTGTTGGGCTCTCAAACAGGCCCACGCCGCCGGCTTCCAGCGCGGAGTAGAGGGCACCCATGAACCCCAGCTGGATGTCATAGGGCGGGTAGGGGAAGGCGGGGAAGTCCGCCCGTCCTGCGAGCAGGAGCGGCGGCGGGAGCGGTGGCGGCGGCCGGCAGGCGAGTCGCGGCAGGGGCGCGGCAATCTGCATGCGGTTTGCCTGCCTTCAGCTGCTGTTTTGGCCACTTTCAGACGCATGAGGCCGCTCTGCAGCGGCGTTCAATCCGCCCGGCGCCAGGGAAGCCCGCAGCACCCACGGCAATCCCAGCAGCTACTGCATTGCGATCAACGCACCTGCAGGCTGCGCTGACGCCCCGCCACCGCCTCCAGCCGGCGCGCCCATCCCGCCGCTGCTCTGTAAAGCTCAGGTCCGGCTGCAGAGCATCAGGAATGTTTCGATGTGCACTGGGGAAAATGAGGAAACGCACCAACCCCCGTGCCAGGCCCGGCCTTGGCGGCAGAGGCCCACCGCCTCCCGCCCATGCACCCTTCCGACGCACCTCACTGCTCTTCAGGCATTGCCAGACAGCGCCTCTGTGACGGCAGTCACTGTGCTTACAGCATCGAAAATGCACTCGATTTCATGAAGTCACTGTGCAATGCTCTGAACACTCATACAGTTGTCATGCGCACGCTTCCTGGCCGCTCCGGCGTGTTCAGGTGGCGGCGGCAGCAGCGGCCCGCTGCAGCCCTGCCTCTTGCACGCTGCAGAGTTGCGCAAAGCTGAGCAACACGGTACCGCAAGTTGGATGGAGGCGCCCCCTTGCATGCCATCAGATGGCACACAGGGCCCAATGTGGCACCCCGTTCTTCACGGTTGTGCCGCTGCTGCTGCTGCTGCCTGCTGCTGCTGCTGCTGCTGAGCCGCCGGCTGCGTTGGCGCCACTGTCACGGGCTTGCGGGCTGGCATCTCCTGGGACTCGTACTGCTGGATGTACTGTGCCGCGTTTGGCTTATTTTCGATGCGAGCGGTCTCGTGCCGCACCACTGGGCGCGAGCACAGGCCGCCCATCGGCGCGGCGCAGGGCCGAGGCACCGGATGACAGCTGCTGGGGATTGCTGCACACAATTTAGAAGAAAGGCAGCTGTAGGTATGGGCCTGGGCATGAGTGGCCYTTTGTGTGGTGTTGCTGTTCTCACAGAGCAGCCAAAACAGTCGTGCCACCTGTGGCTTAGGCCGAGCGGCGGCGTGGCGGCACCGGCGGCGGCGGCACTGGTGGCGCAGCAAGCGGCGACCAAGCGTCGGCACGACAGTTACGGATGCCCCGCGACACTCACGGTAGCTTTCAAACTGCCCTGCGGCTCCTTCACGAGAGCGCTGACCCGAGCTGAGAGTTAGGCCGCGGTGTGGGCGTGAAACGGCTCCAAACACGCCACAAAGTGCCACAAACACAGCAGGCGGCTCGCTCTGCTGCTGCTGTCCGGCACCGTTTCCAAGCCAATCGCACTAGGTGCCTCCTTGGGCATGCATCATCAGCCTGATGGCAGCTCTGCTACGGCATTACAGGGTCCCTGGGCACTTTCGTGGGACGCGGGGGTGCAAGGCGGTGGGTAAGCCAGTGGATTCTGTCGGGTTGCAGCTGCGGCATTCGCCGCCGCCTGGCATGCATTCAGTGCTGAGTTGAGCTGCAGAGTTCGGTGGCTACCTAGGTTGGGTTCGTGTGTGATTGTTAGCTACTCTAGCTGACTGTGGGTACCACATGGGCCGCTGCCGCCGCAGCTATTGCTGCTGTCGCACCGGCCGCATGTTTCGCTTCCGAGGTGCTCAGAGGTAGGCGCTGCCGCCGCCCAGCTGCTGCACCATCACATCGATCACATCACCATCCTGCACGTGCACAGCAAGGTTGTGTGAAACAATCACCTCAGTGAACCAGCGTGCATGCCACAGCACCAACACACGAGCTGTGCGTGGTCAGGGCCCGTACAGCATGTCGCAGTGTACCAGCCTGCAAGCCTGCCCCAGCTGTGTCGCACCTCCATTTCAAGGTCAGCAGGAGTTTGCTGCAACAGAGGCGGGTTGGAAAATATATATTCGGCTGATGTCGCAGCAAGCACTCACACGCCACCACGCAAGCAGGTGCGCCCATTCAGCACATTGCTATAGCCGTGTGCGTTGTGCCCGCTGCCGTGCCCTGCAGCCCTCGGGCTCGTACGCTGCGCAAGCAAGCCCGCCACTCTGCTGAGCAGCATTTGCAATAGCAGGCATTTGCATCCGGCATCCCCCAAGCTATGCAGCATCAAACTCCGGCCCGCACCTCTTGACGCAGCCGCTGCTGGTCGTAAACAAATCGAAGGAGGTCCTGATCCAGCCCCGCTTGCTTGCAGTACGCATTGAAGATCTGGGCGGGCGAAGACAGGTAAAGGGTTGGGCAGTGAGGGTCCGCGCTTGGTGCACTGTAAGCGAAAGGGCGCAACACGGGGAAGGCCGGCGCCCGCAACCCAGCGCTCGTGTTGTCCCCATGCGCCAGCCACCCAGCGCCCAGTGCGTGCAGCAGCAGCTTGCCTTCTGGAACGGCATGTTGCTCCGGACCTGCACCATGTGACAGAAGGGGTGATCGTCAACCAGGCTGCCTGGCAAAAGGGAAAGAGGCGGAGCTTTGCCCGCAACTCGCTGCGCCCGCTCGAGTCCTCATTGCTGCCCAGCCAGTGCTTCACTCCAGTCCAGCCACCCCACCTTGAAGGTCAGCTCGTTGCCGTCTTGCGAGCGGACCTTGAGCTGCAGCACCTGGCCGTCCGCCATTGCTGCTACTTGCTAACGCAACACCTGCGGGGCGGCGAGCGGCGGCTGGAAGCCTGGTGGCGCTGCGGGCCTGGGGCGCAGCTCGACTGGCGCAGGTCGCATGACCAACCTTCAGGGTGGACCCACAGGCCCTGCAAGGCCCGCCAAAAGGCGCACCCGACTTTTGACTGGCTGCCGGCGCCCGCTGCTGAGTCCCGCGGCAATTGGCAGTGAACTTCAGTTGCCTGAGACGCAAGCAGTTAGTGGTGATCGCGCTTTGGGGCCCTCCACGCCCAAAAGCAAATGCCGAAATGCGCGTGCAAGGGTTGGCTTTCCGGCTCTCTGCTGGGTCAACCCGACACATCATGCGATCCTGATTCACAGCAGGAGGGGAACGGCGTGTCAGCGCCTGCTCACGCACCTGAAGCGCCGGAGCGCCGGCGCCCCACCCCTTGTCTCACCTGCACCTCTACGACATGCAGCGGGCGGCAGCGAGTTTCGGCAGCAGACGAGTAGCAAGCAGGCCCTTGCGCTGCAGCCGCCCGCCCTCCGCCGGCGCCGAGGGCGGCGCCGCCCCGCCTGTGCTCGACCGTCTGTGCCGCATCTGCTGGGACGTGGAGAGCGCAGACGATGACCTGGTGGCGCCCTGCGCCTGCAGCGGCAGCATGGTGAGCGCTGGGTGGGGCATGGGGGCACGGCAGCCCGCCAACGGCACCCATGAGCTGCAGCGCGCCGGCCACACACGCCTTGCTGCCCGCTTCGATGAATCACACAGCTTCCTTCCCACTCTTCCTCCCCCCGCAGCGCTACGTGCACATGCAGTGCCTGCAGCACTGGCAGGCGCAGCTGCGTGCCACCAAGGGCGTGGCCGCGGCGCGGCGGTGCGATGTGTGCAAGGAGCGCTGGGCAAAGTGCTACCAGCCGCCGGCCGTGCCCACAGACTGGCGCACCATGCTGAGAGATCTGTTCCGCAGCGTGCCTTGGCCCGCAGTACTGGAGGTGCGAGGGGCCAGGGGAGCGTGGGCAGGCATGCTAGGGATGGTGGCCGCATGGTCCGCTCTGCTGCGCGGGTCATGTGAGCCTGCTGTGGTGCTGCAAAGTCTGCAAAGCCTAGCAAGGCTGTGGCAGTGGGCTGCGGCGTCTGTTGCCCCGGCTTTGCGTGAGCTCGGCCCCAAGTTTTAACTCATGTCCCACCCTTCCCCATCTGCTGCCGCAGTGCTGGAAGTTCAGCGTGCTCGCGATCGGCACGCTGCAGGGTGTGCGGGCGGGCGTGCAGGGCTTCCGCTGCGGCATGCAGGTGGGGCTGGCTGGCTGGCATGCTGCATGCGTTTTTGCTGTTGACTGTGCTGCTGTATTGAACATCAACTGTGATGGTCGGTGTGTGCAGCAGCAGGGCATGCCGCAGCGAAGGGCAGCTTGATTGCTGCGACGACGCCACCCCTGCTGCATCATGCACAGCCGTGCCGTTTTGGTTGCAACAGTATGAACCCTCTCAACAGAGTTGCGGCTGTCCTGTCTCATTTGCAGTGGGCGGCTGGGGCTTCACGGCAAAACTTGGAGGAGCTGGCGCGCTGGGCGCCCGAAATGGCGCTGGCTGCAGGGACCGTGCCGCCTCTCAAGGCAAGCTGGTGCATGAAAGTGTGACACACCATGTCTGTCGCTTGGCAGCCGGCATGCTTGGCCATTGATGCGGATGCTTCTTTGAGCACAACTGCAGTAAGCGTCTTTGCGGCTCTATGGTCTAGGCATTCCTTGCCCCTCCTTAGCAGCTGGTTTACGTTAGCAAGCTCCTTTTCCGTGCAGGCACCCATGGCACTCTGTTTGGTGGCCTTCGTGACGGGCTTGGCAGCTCAGGTGAGGATTCAGACTGACTGGCACCTGCAAATGTACTGAACGTCGGTGGCAGAGCTTTCAGGGCGTTTGATGCGGGACGGGGCAGGCCGTTGCGCACGTGGCGCCCGCGCGAACACGTCTTGGTTGCTCCTTTGAATCGCAGCATCTGACACGCATGTTGCCTCCCCGCTCTCTCCCCGCTGCCGCTGCCAGGTGGCGCTCATGTCGGTNGGTGTGCGCCTGGGCCGGCAGCATGGCGGGCTTTGCTTCTGGAGTGGCGGGATGCCTGCTGGCCACACTGCATGCTGGAGCCGCCCTCGTGCGCCAAGGTGGGTGCTGCGCCTGGTGGCGCTGTGAGTGTTTGGCTGCACTTGCTGCCGAGCGCCGGGCGTAGGCAGCTGGGTGTAAGCAGCCGGAGCAGCCACAGAACAGATGTGCCACATGCAGCCAGGACCAGCGAGCCTCTGCTCGGCGTCACAGCCTCCCCAGCCTCCCGCCCCCCTTGCCCACTACCTGCAGGTGCCCTGGCCGCCAGTGCGGTGGCTTCGGGCGCCGGGCGCTTGGCCGCATCTGTGGGCAGCCTGGCGACACCGGTTGTGATGGCCCTGCTGAAGGCGCTGGCCTTCACGCGCTTGTTTGCATAAGACTCTGGTCGTTACGCGCTTGTTTGCGTGAGCCCGTGCTCGGCGCGTGTACCATTTTGTAGAGCAAGCAATTCTCCCATCCTGCTGTATAGTAGTGCGCCCTGCTGTACCTAAGCTGTAGATCAGTTGGGGCTGCTTCTCAGCTCCTGGTCGTGTGTAGCCCCACCTCACCGTCAGTAAACTTCTCGTGCTCCTGCCGCTGCCTCTCCTGCTGCTGCTGCTGCTCCTGCTGCTTCTGTACTGCTGCTTGCCATCTCTCCCACTGCTTTACCGCAAGCCTGGTTGTTCATAGTGACAGCCTGAACAGTTGCTTTGTAAGCCACTGCCAACGGCGGAGGGCTCGGGCGCGTGTGCATGGGTGTGATGAGAATGGGAGCTTTCTGCAGGACCAAAGCAATGATCTGAGCCGTCGGACATGTGTCTGTTCTTCACCTCACCTTTGCCTCGGTGCCGCATTGTAGCCGCCTGGTAGCCGCCCACCCCTGCTTTCTATGCTAGCTCCAGCCAAGTGTGTGCGGTAGGTTGATGTGGCCTGAGCTGATGCAGTGTACTTTCATTTTTGTGTGAGACAGGGCTATGGATTGTGAGCTGCGTGCCACACGACCAGGCAGCACTGAGACGCTTGGCAGCACGCCTCCCAGGCACTGCTGACCGCCGCTGCCGCCGCTGCCGGTCCGCGAGCCAGGTTTGGCTACTGCCTGCCCAGCTTCGCCTATGCTGCGCTGCGCTATCAGGCATGCCGGCCCTGTTGCTTGCGCTGGAACGAGGCCTCTCTCTCGTCCTCACCGAGGCTGAACAACCCTGCGTGCTTGGCCGCGGCCCAGAGACGCGCTTGAAGAACCGCTTGCTGAGCCGGCGGGCTGCAGTCTGTACGCTGCAGCAGCGCGCTGGGCAGCCTGCAACCACCGGCGTCACCGCCGGCCGAGCGGCGGTCGCCGTAGTGCGGCGCGGCAGCAGCCTCTCCTCATTCAGGCTGCTGCCAGCTGGGGAGAGCACAGTGCTGCAGGATGGTGACAGCCTGTACCTGCTGGCATCCTCTCAGCAGCTGCGGTTTGGATACAGAGTTGTCAGCCTGCCAACCAATGGGGGCCTTGCCAGCGGCAGCAGCGGCGGCAGCGGCGGCCAGGCGAGGGAGGCAACATTGACACAGCCTCTGCTGGGCAGGCCGCAAGTGGCCGATGGGGTCAGCAACCCGACAGCAGCAGCAGCAGCAGCAGCAGCAGCAGCAGCAGCAGAGGATCCAGCCAGAATAGAGGCAGCGGCAGCTGCGGCAGCAGSGGAGGCGCGGGAGGCACGAGCGGCSGCCACCGCTGCCGCCGAGGCACGCATAGCAGCGGCGGCGGCCCGCCATACCAGCCGGGCAGTGGCTGCGATCAATCGTGCACGGCAGGCCAGCATAGAGGCAGGGCAGCCAGGGGAACTGCCAGACACTGTGCCCTCTGATGCTGTTGCCATGTACCCGGCAGGGCCTTCAGCAGAGCCAAGCAGCGCAGCAGCTGAGGTAGCTGCTGAGCGAGGTTCAGAAGTGGTTGACCTCACTCTATCCTCCGACAGCGATGCAGAGACGCGGCCGTCAAACAGAGCAGCCAAGCGGCCGCGGCTGGCTGCTGGAGGTGCGGGCTTGGCAGCGGCGGCAGGTGCCAGTGCAGGAGCGGCAGCAGATGGTGGGGCAGGGGCAGGGGAAGCAGCGGGCAGTGGCCAAGGCGGGGCAGAAGCAGCTTCTGGAGCAGCGGCGGCGGCAGCAAGGGAGACCACCAGGCAGGCGGCTAGCGGGAGCGGAGGCCAGCCTGCTCAGCAGGCTGGCAGGCGGTGGCAGCCAGGGGCAGCTGCACGCGCTGCTCTTGGCAGCACTGTTCTGGCTGAGAACGTTGGCGGGTCTGATTCAGATGGGGAAGCAGGTCTGCTGATGCGGCGGCGGGCCCCACATGCAGCGCCAGCTCAGCGGGCACAGCAGGGCGCACCTGGGCCGCCGGGCGGGCCCATGACGCTGCGCCAGCTGCGGCTGCTGCAGCTCAAACTAGACCTTTTAGATGCCTGGGACTTCTTGCTGCTGTTCAGTTTCGAGGAGCCGCTGGTTGCGCAGCGCATTGGCGCTGGCCAGCTGGCGGCGGCGCTGTGCGCGCTGCGCACGCTGCCCGTGCCGCGGCCGCTGGCTGACCCCGCAGAGCAGCACACATTCAGCGTGCTGTCCTATAACATTTGGTGAGCCGTGGCTGTGGCTTGGGGATGGTGCAGGTATTAGCTGAGCCTGAGAGGGGCCGCGCTCAGGTGTGGCACGACTTGCGAGCAGTATGCGTCGACTTTCGCTGTCGTCAACCACACCTGGCGCCCGATTGCCGCTTGACAGTATTGAAAGTAAACCCTGCCGGCAGGTTTGACAACATCTGTGTTCCTGAGCGCCTGGCTGCCATCGGCCGGCNTGATTGAGCAGGCGCCGCTGCGGCTGCCCGACTTTGTTCTGCTGCAGGTGGGTTTTTTGCAAGGTCTGCGCAGGCAGCAGCTTTTTGTGCTGTGGCGGGACTACGCAACTGCCACTCTGCGACCAAACAGTGTAGGCGTCCGCTTGCACCCCAGACTAACAAGTCGTTTCTGGTTCTCTGCAGGAGATGACGCACGCCTTCTACTTGCGGTTTGCCGGCATGCCATGGTGGCAGGCCTACCATGCCAGCCCCATGCCGCCGGTACCTCCTTTGGGATCGCACTACTTCACAACTATCCTGTGGCGCAAGGACAGCCTGGCGGCGGCGAAGTGCCACCTGCCCCATCCCTTCAAGGAGACCAAGATGGGTGAGTGGTTGGTTTGCCGGGTGGCTGGACGATTTAGTGATGTGCTTGTGGCATGGAGAGCCTCACAAGCCCTGAGGATTGTGGGAACGGTGGAGTGTTGCGCCTGCCGCCTGCACAACAACTGTGCATGGGCTTGGATTTGGCAGCCTGTTTGCTGAGTTACCATGCCGGCCAGTGCTGAACCATCACGTGCGTGCCCCTGCAACTGCTGGTGGCCAATCGGCAGCCTCAGATGTACATGTGTGTGTAAGACTGCCACGCATTATGTTGGTGTGTTCCCATCCAGCACCTGCTGATGTCCCCCGCTGCTGCAGGGCGGGACCTGAGGGCGGTGAGCGGCAGCCTGGGCGGCATGCCGCTGCGGGTGTGCACCACACACCTGGAGAGCCCCATGGGTGGGCCGCGGCAAGTGATGTGGCCGGAGCGGCGTGCGCAGGTGAGATGAGTTGGCTGGTCCTTGTTGAGGTAGGCAAGAAAGCTGGTGCTGGTCTGCCTTCATTAGCTTCACAGCTGCTGACTTGCATTGCATCTTCACTACTCCAACTGAGCACAACCTGTTGGCATGCATCCTGCCTATGGGCAGATGGACGAGATGCTGCCGCTGCTGGATGCCAGCCCCGAGCCCAACTGCTTGGTGGCAGGTGTGCTGCTGCTGCTGGGAGGATTCCTGCTTTGAAGGGCATGGCCTGTGGCCTGTGCATCCTGGCTGCGCCCAAAAGACAGGCGACTTAGCTACAACACATGTGCACCTGCAGCTGGTGCTGGGAGGGAGGCAGCATGGCTGGGCTAGTGCGGGCGAGCCGCCCAACGCCCCATGCCTTGTGCTGCCATGCCGCTGAGCTGCTCACCACACCTCTCCATTGTGTGCTCCCTGTATCGCAGGCGACATGAACTGGATACCCATTGACGGAGAGGACAAGCCGGTGCCGCTGCCCCCCGGCTGGGTGGACGTTTGGCTGGAGCTGCGGCCACAGGACCCTGGCTGGACCTATGATTCACAGGTATGCTCCAGGACAGTCCACTGGGCAGCCTCCTGTACAGTCTGATGCCAGCTGTTGGCTGGGACCTGGGTGACGTGCATGCTCCGGCTGGCTGCCGGCAGCTGCTGCGGGGCGCATGCACGGGCGGCAGAAGGTGTCTGCCTGGAAGCAAGTGGCTGATCTCCTTGTTGTGCCTGCCCTGTGTGCAGGTCTGCTACCAGAAGGGGCGAAAGTATGGCCGCGGGGTGAGTGACATGGAATCTTCTGTGTGCTGCAGCTGCGACGCCGTTCAATCGAGTAGCATCTGGCGCAAACGCAATTGTTGCGGCAAGTTGCACACCCCTGCTCGCAGTCTCGCCTGGACCGCATGTTTTGCCGGCTGGCCGACTGGCAGCCGCTGGCCATTGAGATGGTGGGGCAGGAGCCGATCGCCGGCCTGACGCGCACGGTGAGCTGGCCTGTTGGCATCAGGTGGGGTAAGGAGGTATGTTGCAGTGCAGATGGCGGGGCAGGAGCCGATCCCAGGCTTGATGCGCACGGTGGGCAGGACGGGGCCAAATGCACCACCGCGTGGATGCATTCGGGTGCAGTGAGCTTATCTGCTCAACAGCGGTGGCGGCAGGGTCCCTGGCATGCCTTGATCCACGTTACCAAATGTCCCTACAGGTGCGGACCGGCAAGACGGCACGCAGCGACAAGACGATCCCGGTGTGGCCCTCGGATCACTTTGGCCTGTTTGCAGGTCAGTCTCTTGTGTGGCCGGCTTTGCATAGGCTTAGCTTGAGATGCACAGCGCCAGGATGCACAGTGCACTTTTGCAGCTTGCAAGCAGGTCAGTGTGTGTGGCATGCTAAACAGTGCTGTTGCATGCGCTGCTCATGCCAACCTGCCTCGCTTCTTCAAAGGCACCCTCCCTGCTGCTGTTGCTCTGCAGTTTTTGTGCGCAAGCAGTGGCCAGGCGGCGGCTGAGGCCGGCTGCAGAGCGAGCGGCGGCAGGAAGAGCAGGAGGCAGCTTGCAGGCGGTCAGAAGGGTTGGAAACTGATCACCACCACTCTTCACCACCGCCCATGTTGCCATGCTGTGCCGCCCACAGTAGACACCCGGTGTTGTTGTCAATGCCCTGATGCAACGCTCGCAAGGCGCTGATGTGATGCCAGCCGCTGTCCCGTGCAAGCACTTGTAAACACGAGCTGAGTGTGTTCTGGGCACACAAAAACCAAACAGACAGTTTGCAAACAAGAGCTGTGCATGTTGAATGACCATTGGGCTCCCTCAGATGCCGCCTGTGCACTTGCTCCTTTTCAGCTGTGCTCATTCCTGCTCTGCATCCGCTGCCTGAGCGTCATCCTGCTCAGCCGCTGCCTCTGCTGCCGCCGCCTGCTGCTGCCGCTCCTGCTCCGCCGCCCGCGCCGCACCCAGCTCCTTGCAAACGCGGCGGTGCCCTGCCCGCCAGTCGGCGTGCGAGCAGGCGGTGCCGCAGTACCACACCACATGGCAGGCACTGCACGGAATTGGGTGACAGAGGAAGGTACCGTGTCTCGATGGGCAGATGGGCAGAAAGCCGGTGCAAGCCAGCATGCGCGCTGGGTGCAAGCGCTGGGTGCAATTCAGCCAGAATGCTCGGCTCACATCAGCCAGCAGACCAACCACCCTGCTTGCACCCTCGCATCAGCCCACCTGCACCGCAGGCTGCCGTCACCCTGCCCCGCTGCAGGCCCGCCCTCGCCGCCCAGGTTGGCGCAGCGCAGGTAGGCGCACGAGCGCGCCGCTGCTGCCTGCGCCAGCTCCAGCGCTGCTGCTGGCTGTGCCTCGGGGCGGCGCCACCAGGCCAGCAGCGCGGCGGCCAGGCGGCGGGCGGGTGGCAGCCAAGAAGCGGAAACATGCAGAAGCTGCGCGATACTTGCTGTGCTGGCGGGATATGTGCGGATGCCATGAATGGCACGATCTACAGTTGCTGCTGCCTCAGCCACTGCCGCCGCTGCTGCCCCCGGCTCTCCTGCAGCTGCCGACTGCTGATCCGCGCCTTCTGCTGCTGTCAGGAGCTGGTTAAGAGCTGGCATCATTCGTTGTCTCCAGGTCAGCTGTATGTTGCTGTCCACAAGGCTGGCCTGCGCAGCCTGCAGCACCTTGTCCGGCAGCCCCTCTGCCACCAACACAGCCGCCACTCGAGGCGACTTTGCAGCCAGTTCGAGCAGCTTCGTCTCATCGCAGCCTTGGAGCATATCAGCCTGCAGCAGGAACGGGTGCATGCCTTTAATCATTCAGGAGTGCATGGTTCCATTCTCTCATGAAGTTGGGCCCTCAGGGGCTGGCACTAAGCTGTTAGACAAGACTAGACTAGAAGGCACGCCAAGTTAAAGCGGCACACCTTCGTGACACACAGGCTCAAGCTGTACAGCCGAACAGTCAGCTCAGCAGCATCAACCGCCACTCTGCATCTTTTCCAACCTGCAGCCGCTCTTCCCCTGTTAAGAACAGCCCACCTGCGGCACAAGCCCAAGGCACTTGGCGGCTGCAGCCTGCAGCCGCACATCGTTTGCCAGGGCGGGCGGGCCCCACAACAGCGCGGTGGCAATGCCGCCCAGCAGCAGGGTAGCGCGGAGAGTGCTGATCTCCTCTTCAGCGGCAGCGCAGGCGTCCAGAATTGAGAACAGGGCCTCGCTGTACGCGACTGCCATGGCGGGCAGGCACCTGTGAGTTGCAAAAAGGGCAAGGAAGGAAGCAGCAGCTCACGCGCCTGCTGCGCATTACCCGCGGCATGTGGCTAAGTCAGCATCGATTCCAGGAGCGCCCTGGAAACCCTATACCCAGCCTGCCACATGCTTACCCGCGCCTGCAATGCATGGCTGCCACATCTGCACACCCAGCCGAGGCTCGCAGCTGGCCTCACCTGGCAGCCTCAGGCGGCAGGGCGGCTCCAACTCCTTCGGTGCTCGCGCACATGGCGGAGGCAGCCACAAAGGGCGGCTCAACAAGCTGGAACAGCTGCTGCGTGTCGTGCACAATTTGTGATACCAGGTGCCGTGAGACGACGCCGGCCAGCACAGCGTGCGCGACGCGGCACGCAACGGTGTGCAGCTCCCACAGGCCTGCCAGGCACTCGGCCTGCTGCTCTGCGCTGCAGGCAGCCCAGCCGGCATCTGGCAGGTCCATGCCTGCGTACGTGCTCCAGCCGACGTTTACTGCCAGCAGCACTGCTACATTTGCTGCCTCACTACTGTGAGTCCGCACACTGGAGCCTACCCGAGAAGGCTGCTCCCTTTCCCAAATGGCAAACACAGACGGCAGCCACCGCAGCGCAGCAGCCGCAGCACGCAGCCAGGCTGGCAGGTCCTGCACTGCTGCCATTGCCGGCGCTGGGCGGGTGCTCTCTTCAACTGGCCGCGCTGCTCCGCTCAGTAATGCTGCCACTGTGGCAGCTGCACGGATGATATGGGCTGTCTGCGGCAGCTGGGGGCCGTGAGTGTGTGCCACTGCTGCTGCCAGCGCTTCGCTGATCCTGGGCAGAGCAGCCAGCAGCAGCTGCGCCTGCGATCGGGGCAGGGCCAGCGCTGTGGGCGGCGTAGGCTGCTGGCCAGGCTGCTGAGTGATTCCAGGGTACTGACACATCGCGGCCGCCTCCAGCTGCTGAATGAGGCATAGTGTGGTGTCCAGGACTGCGTGGGAAGTGAGCTCGCTTGATGAAGGGGCTGGGAAGGGGCAGCACTGCAGCAGCTGGGCTGCAGCTGTCAGCAGGCGCCGCCCTTCATCTGGCCCGACAGTAATGGCCTGCTGCTGCTGCTGCTGCTGCATGGGCTGGAGGGCAGCTGACACAAAGGCCGCCATGAGCACAGCAGCCTCCCAGCTGCATTCTGGGGGGCGGCGGTCAGGCGGCAGCTGCAAGCCCACCGCCATGGCTGAAACGCTGGGAAGCACCAGCTGCAGCAGCCCGCGGCACAGCTGCGCGTCCCGCAGCAGTAGAGCACCGTGGGCCGAGAAGACTGCAAAAGTGAACAGCCGGCCCAGCATTTGGGACAGGCGGACCAGAGTGCGGGCATAGGCAGTGCCTGTGTGTTGCAGGGGGAAGGGCAGCAGTTGTGAGTTACGTGTGGTACGATCCAGCCCCCACACAGCAGCACTTGACTTGCGCTTCAACACTCTCATGGCCACCATCTGTGCGAGCAACTGCTCAGGCAGACTCCGCAACCCCCATTTTGCGTGCATGCCCACCTGGCTTCCAGGACGTCGGTTCCAGCAACCGCATGCTGGCCAGCGTGCACTGCAGCCACTGCTGCAGCAGTGCCGGTGGCGCATGGGCCTGCCCCGCTGCTGCGGCGGCATCGCTGGCAGACTTAGTGTGCGTCGGAGCTGGCGGTTCGCGGCAGGCAATATGCTGCCATGCATAAAACGCCCACAGCTGGGCGGTTACAGGAACCAACAGCTGTCCAGCCTGCATGGCACCGTGCTGCACCTCCCGCACCAGATACTGCTGCGCCGCAGCACCAGGGCGCAGCAGCAGCGTGGCGCAGGGCAAAAAGCGCCCTAGCATGTCTGGCATGCTGCCATCAGTGCAGAGGAGGAAGCAGGTGTTGAAGAGCTGGCACGCCACGCTGACCTGCGCCACAGTGGCCCGGCTGTTCACCGAGCTCGGAATGCTGGAGTCCAATGCAGCCAGGCGATCAGCAGCCATGGCGAGCGTCCTGCGGCAGGGTTGCGGATCGCAGACAGGGGCAGGGTCGGTGCCGCAGCGGCGGTGGCGGCAGTGGTGGCTTGTGACTAGCTCTGGCGTCTCGGATCGGTACAAACGGCCACAATCGCCCCAAACCCCGAGCTCACGTGCGCAGGGACTCCGCCTCGGCGGGCGAGGGCTGCAGCCCGCTGGCCTGCAACCTAGAGAGCTCTCCGCCCTCGCCGCTAATGACGAACAGCCTGCTATACACCTCCTCAAATGTAGCCGCGTTGTCAGCGGCGAGGAAGCGGAGCACCAGACGACGCAGCTGCCTGTTCAGGGCCTCCCACGACATGGTTGCTTGCTTATTACCGATTTCTGGCTCACTGAAATTCCCAAATAGCGAAATAACGAACCTCGCTGGCCGCAAACGAGCGGGTGCGAGCGGGGGGAGCGGCCAAATGGGCCCCCAGCGGCGCGCTGCGTGTTTGAAACGGCACTGACCGAGCAACAGAGCCGCTTGGGATTGGCGGGAAGGCGCTTGGAGGCCTGGGCCGGAAGTTTGCCTGCTGGCTCGTTTCATGCAGGTTGGCCCACAGGCCTCCAAAGCGCCCGCCCATCGGTTCCAAACGATTTCACATTCGTTAGGTCTCGTTTCAGGCGCTCAGCGCGCCGCTAAGGGCCCATTTGGCCGCTCCACCCGCTCGCACCCGCTCGCCCGGCCCCCCCTCAACCCGCTATTTCGCTATTTGGGAGTTTCAGTGAGCCAGAAATCGGTAATAATGTGCTGCACGACTACCGCCAAGCTGATCAAGCCGGCTGGGAAGCGACCAGGTCGTGCATCACCGCCGCCGCCCCAGCGCGGCAGAACAGCATCGCTGACGCCGCAGGCCGCCTGATCAACCTGTGAACCCTAAGCAAACCAGGCCTCCGCTGTGGCACACATGTCGTTGACACTGTTTACAACATCCTGCTGCATTGAATCAACACAGGCCAAGCCAGTCGACGCCCAGCTGGCCGCAAGCTCAGCTGTCCTGACCACCTCGCCGCCGCTCTCTCAAAAGTGTACCCCCGATGCAAATGCGTCGCGCACGCTGTGGCGCACCGCCTGCAGCAGCGTGCGCCATGCCGCTGGGCCGCCCACATCTGCCAGAAGCTCTGCAGCCTCCTGCTTCTGCTGTGCACTGGCGCCACTGCCCAGCAGCTGGCCCAGGCGGCCGTCGATCTGGTCAAACAGCCGCTCTTGCACTTCCAGCGCCGCGGTGTCGGGCTCTGCGCCGTGCATGCAGCTGCTGCCCAACACCACCTCAGCTGTGGCGCGCAGCGAGCGGCCGCCCATCATGGCTGCGAACACATTCTCGCCGCCCCACTTCTCCTTGGCATCGCTCTTCTCAAAGGCATAGGGCAGCAGGCCGGCGGAGACCTGTAGAAAGCGGGCCCAGTCCCAGCCGGGAGGCACCACACCGTTCGCCACCGCCATCTTGCAGAACACCTGCTTGGGCAGAGGAAGGCAGAGCAACGAGGGTGACCTTGGCATGCAGCGGTGTGCCGATGCAAGCGCAGGCTTGCAGTCCCAGCCGGCCAATGCATGGGCGCAGAACGCAGCAGGGCCCTTGCCCTGGCAGAAGCTGTTGAACTAGGGCGGAACCTTACAAACACTTACCAGGAAGTCCTCGGCCACGCTGTCCCCGCTGGCATCGGGCGCGTACAGGCCATGCAGGTTGCCGCCGCCCCACGCATAGTCGTCATCCACGCGCATCCTGCAGGTTGCAATGGAAAAGTAACAGACCAGCGCTTGCCAAAAGCAGTCCGCTTGCACGGCTGAGGCACAGCAACCCAGGGGGCCCGCCCATTGTGGCTGCAAAGCGACCGCGTGCTCTGACACTGCCTGCGACTGCCCTCAAGCCTGCACACCTACCTGTAGCAGTCGCACAGCCACTCGTAGCGCTGCTCTGTGGACAGGCCGTGCGCCCAGGCATCGGGGGCNGGAGGCCCTGCCGGCATGCGCATGGGCATGGGCCCTGTGCCAGCCTGCAGGGGTGAACAGTCCGCAGATGAGGGGACGTTTGTTTGCTGTTGGGAGCAGCTCAGCACTGGCTCACTTCGGACACAGCTGCCACATAAGTTGGGCAGCAATCACAGGCACAGCGTGAATCCTGCACCGGCGCAGTGCTCACCTGGCCTCGCCCAGACGCCTGCTGCGCCTGCTGCGCCTGCTGGCTCTCCCTCTGCCGCTGGCCGAGCCGGCGCTTCAGGTTGCGCACCCGGTCGCTCACGTCCCGGCTGTCGGGGCTGAGCTTCAGGGCGGAGTCAAAAGCACGCAGCGCCTGCAGGGCAGTGCGTAGGACCGCCTCCACGTTCTGGTTGCTAGAGGGTAGGGTGATGTACGACCTACCTTGCGGGTGTGATGCAGCGCATTGTGGAGGCAGATGTAAACACACCGCAGCATGCGGCGCCCGAGTGGCAGCATCTGCGTCCAAGCGCTGCCCAGCTGACAGTCCCCCGCTTGTTAACTGTGCCACCACATGCTCACCTGCTCCAGCTGCCCCTGCATCTCCAGCGCACACCCGCGCCGGTAGTGGCCCTTGTCCCAGTCGGGCCGCAGGCGCACCGCCGCCTCTGCATCCTCCAGCGCCGCCGCCGCGTCTCCCAGCTTGATGCGCGCAGCGGCACGGTTGCTGTACAGCGCTGCGTCCTCTGGGCCAGCCTCCAAGGCAGCGGTGTAGGCCTCGACTGCTTCTTTGTGCTTGCCGGCTTTGAACAGCTCGTTGCCTGTGTTGCAAGAAAGATGTGCAGATTAGCGTGGTATGGGGAAGAAGCATGCTAAATGAGTGCATTATTTAACACCGGTTGTTTTGGGGTTTGGAATATCAGGCGGAAGGCGCGGGGCTGATGTCGTTGCCTGTGTTGCCTGTGTTGGGTCGGCCGGCAGCGGCGCTGGGAGGAGAGTTGGAGCTGGGCGGCCGCTCAAGCACGTCCCTACCCGCCCCATCATCCGCACCTCGCTCCTTCAGGGTGCTGGGCGAGGGCTGGACGTCCGTTTGAGTGCCCATCACGGAGGGTTCAGAGACTAGCCGGCGTGGGCCGCGTTAGATTGAACCAAAACTTGCAACCAAA
Organism: Chlorella ohadii; assembly: GCA_025026875.1. Classification (NCBI taxonomy): domain Eukaryota; kingdom Viridiplantae; phylum Chlorophyta; class Trebouxiophyceae; order Chlorellales; family Chlorellaceae; genus Chlorella; species Chlorella ohadii. Next base: position 281,894 of record JADXDR010000107.1, read on the forward strand.
GGTACGAGCATGACGCCCCTGATGGCTGCCTACAGATCTGAGCAATGCGGCGTGAGGCGCCGCCACGTCGCAGCGTGCAGTTACTACCGCCGCTGCTGAGCAGGAGACAGGCCACGTGCCTGTCCAAACATCAAGCAGGCATTGCTGCTGCCGCCACAACCATGAGTGCATGTGATGTATGGCATGCCGCCATGGCGACGCTGACCTGGTTGAGGGTGCAAGATGCACTATCCACTATTATCCATCGCCCAGCAGTCGTTATGTTGCCATTGCTGCTGACCAAAGCAGCAGCAGCAGCAGCAGCAGCGACGGCAGCAGCGGCAGCGGCAGCAGTAGAGGCAGCGGCAACAACAACTGAATCAACAGCGGCGGCAGGGACGGCAGCACCAGGGGCAGCAGGCGCAGCAGGAGCAGCAGCAGCGGCGGCAGGGGCGGCAGCAGCAGCTGCGGCAGCGGCAGCAGTAGGGGCAGCAGCAGCAGCGCCGGCGGCCGCAGCTGCGGCAGCAGCTTTGCTAGTAATTTGCGTGCAGTGGTGGTGGTGGCAGCGGCGAAGCTGCTGCCGCCACCAGGGCTGCACTGCGTCCCACTTCGCCTGTGCCTCAGGCGCTTGCATGCTGCATTCGCATTGACATGCAGCATTTCAATCCCTCAGTCAATGTTGTTTCGCTCAGCACCATGCGCATCCATGCAGCACTTCATGACGCCAGTGATGCCCGCCTGCCACTGCCACAGCTCTTTGGTTGTTGCCCGTCCTTACACACCGGCGGCATCACCAGGGCAAAAGGCATGGCAAGGAAGAATGGGAAGTGCTGCTCTCAGAACAAAACAGATTCAATGCTGCCGGGACAGAGGGGGGTTTGCCGCGCGGGTGCCGCCGCCGCCATGCAATTCGCCTAGCAAGCGGCCGCACGCCACGCCGGCGTCAAGAGTGCGCAGAGCGACCAGTCGTGGTGCTCATCACTGATTTAAAAATCAGTAGAGCGATTCCTCCTGTGGGCGTTGCAATAAAAGGGGAAGGGGGAGGCAGGTAATGCCTGTCAGTGAAGCAGTCGGTTGCGCGGGTTGGTGGCCGCATGCTGTGAAGCTCTGCCCTACCGCAGCGGCGGCACCATGCGCCTGCTGTCCAGCACAGCCTAGCCATCCACAGCCAAATGCAATGCCATGCGACTCCATCTGAATCATGCACATGGGTTCCACGGCGAAAACAGACGCTCAGGCGCTGACTAACCTGGTGGGTGGCGATGGTCACATCGGAGGTGGGGTAGGCCACGCAGGTCTGCGAGGGGCACAAGGCAGGGTGCAACCAGATTCATTAGCCAGGCAACACAGCAATCAAAGGGAACGATTGCATTTCAAGCAGCAGCAACGAGGCAGCCAGCAACAGAACAGCACCACAAGCGGCAGCTCTGCTGCCACAGCTGGGCAGGCAGCAGCAAAGCAACAGCGCAGCTGCTGCCACAGCTGGGTGGCCCGATTAACGGCGCCGCTGCCGCCACCAGTTGCGACGCCATGCTGCCGGCAGCCCAAGCGCAACTGCTCAACAAGACAGGAAACNAAATACGCAGCAGCAATAGCTGCTCACCAGCACGAAGCCCTTGCCCATCTGGTCGTCGTCCAGGAAGGACTGGTCGCTCTGGTCCACAGAGCCGGCCTCCACCTTGCCGGCGCAGCTGGAGCAGGCGCCCGCGCGGCAGCTGTAGGGCAGGTCAATGCCTGCGGGGGGAGATGGCGGGTGGGGGGCAGCAGCAAAGAGGATGAGGGAGGGCAAAATGTGGCAACTTGAGAGTGCGCAACTGCTGCGCTATGGGGCCGTTGGTGGCAGGGACCGCCTTGCCAAGCTGGCCAGCTTGCATTGCTCCAGTGCGCTGCAAACGCATGTTGCTGTGCAGCGCAATGCGTCAGGCTCATAAAAGCAGCTGCAAGAGCGGAACTGCTGCGGCGTGGTAGTGTGCCCAAAACCACCGCCCGCCGGCTGCCGCCGCGGAGCCGAGCCGATGCTGCACACCAGGCTACTTTCCCAGCAAACAACGACAATGCAGCACAACGCACCGGCCTCCTCAGCGGCGTCCAGGATGTAGGTGTCCTCGGCGCACTCAATCACCTGCGAAAGCAAACAAGTGGGAGCGGCGGCAGCGGCGGCTCAGCTCCCGACGCGCACGGGCGCCTGCCCTAGCCACAGCCGGCCACCGCGCGCCGCGCCCACGCCGCGCGATCTGGGGCTGCCGGGACGTGAAAAAGCAGCTGCAGCGGGCTGGCCGGGCCTCCGAGCACCCCCGTGGTCACTGCTCCCGGGTTGGCTGGGCTAACCTGCTCGCCGGAGGGGGTCTTCCTGCAGCATGGAATGGACATGCAATGATCAGCAGGGGCCATCGCGGGCGGGGGCGGGGCGGGGGGCTGGCCGAGCAGGGCGGGCGAGCACCTCCCCACCAAGGCCGCCTCCACAGCCACCCGCAGTCACTCACAGGGTGACCTTGTAGGCCATCACCTTCAT
>JADXDR010000107.1:287974-304743 GCA_025026875.1 Chlorella ohadii
CGGCCACGGCCGCGGCCGCGGCCGCCTTGCTGCCGCTACTGGGCGTGGCGCGCTTGGCGGCGCCGCGGCTGCTCTCCGGCGGCTGGCTGCTGTGCCCCACAGACGGCTCTGCGGGCTGGCTGGCGGGCTGCGTCAGCTGCAGCTGGTGCTGCACCTCTGCAACTGCTTCCTGCCGGACCGCCATGTGCTCCTGCTCGGAGATGGCAAGGGCGCTGCGGAGCGAGGCAAGCGCGTCCTCCTTGGCCTGCACACACAGGGTCAGGAGGCAAAGGCACGTGGAGCCGATGCACGAGCACATAGCGCAGGTAATACAGAAAGCAAGGGCCTGGGTGCGGCGGATGCGACAGGGTCAGGCCTGGATGCGACCAACTCAAGACGCATAGCCACCTTCCATGGCAGACTGCAAGATATCAGGCCTGGCTGCCGTAAGCTAAATCACTGTCATGCTGGGAAACCCGCAGTGCAAGCTTTCGAGCCGGTGCGCTGCTCAACGCAACAAGAGCAGCACGCACTGGCGGGTTGCCTGCCATACGGCCTCACCAGGTCATAAGCGCCCTGCATGAAGATGCGGACCACTTTCCGGTACGCATCCAGCCGCGCCTGCTGCTGCGCCTGGGCCTGCAGCACCGCCACAGGCGGCTGCACCGCCGGCAGCGGCTGCGGCGGCAGCAGCGTCGCACCGCCCAGGGGGGCCATTGTCGCCATCATTCACCGCTCAAGCGGCGGCGCGCTCAGTGGGAGGAGCAGGAAGCCTGCGAGGAGGTGCAGGAGGCTCAATTGGGAATCGTCAGACACAATGGGCCTCCAGTGGAATCCAAATGGCAAGCGACGAGGTCGAGGGGCGGGGCAGCGCTCGGCCAGCAGCGGCGCCGGACGGCGGCAGGCCGCAGGGCGCGCCCGCGCAATCGCCGCGCCATCTCGCTACTCACACAAGCTCAAATGCTCGATGCTCGTGTGAACGGGCGGCCCGGCAGGGCACAGCTTTGCGCGCCCAGCGGAAGCCTCCCCTCCACACCCACTCAGTGCCGCAAGTGACTGGTAGGACACCTCAGAGTGCTCACCAACCAATTATAAACGTCGGGAAGGGTGCCGGCAGCGTTTAAGCAAGCAGGGCGGACGACCGGGTGTCCACGCCGCTACTGCGCAGCCTGGGGCGCGTGTCGCTGGCTCTGAAGCGCGTGGCTACAAGTCTGGCAGCGGTAGGGGCATTGAACTAGCAAAGCGAGCATGTCAATCGATGTGCCATGTGGCAAAGCAGGCCGCAGCACTGCTGGCCGACGAAACAGGGGATGATTCAATCGCAGATCGCCAATTGACATCTGCCACTGCGCCATCCTGCAGCCTGCGGCCCTGGCAGGCAGCCACATGCGAGCTCTCACTTCCGCTCGGCCTTCACCGTGCCTCACCGCTGCATCATGGCCCAGGAGAGCATTGGCACGCATGCAGGGAAGCCTCCAACCAGGCAGCACCGGCAGCAGCGACGCAGCAGCGGCGGCGGCAGCAGCGCACCCAAGCAGCAGTGGCACAGCGGCAGCGGCAGCAGCAGCAGCAGCAGAGGCCGTGGCAGCTCAACCAAACCCGAGCAGGGCTGCTCACTTGCGCACCTGCCGCCGCTGCAAGCAGCAGTTTGATCCCGCAACAAACACGCCCGGCAGCTGTCGATACCATTCCGCCCTGTGGACAGGTGGGGAGCGCCTCAGCTTGCGCAGCGCTGTCGTGAGCATTTCATCGCCTGCGCTGCGTCAATCAAGTGATCGCACCTGCTCTCGATCCTGCCAAAAATACCATCTGTGGCTCTGCTGCCGCCGCTGTTGCTGCTGCTGCTGCAGGGGGAGAAATCTCAAAGGCCTACGGCTTTGTGCGGCAGAGCGCGGCGCCAGAGCACCAGTTGGCTGTCGTCATGGGGCGCACGGGGCTTGTGCGGTGAGCTGCAATGTGCTGCGATGTGAGCTGCAATGTGAGCTGCAATGTGCGGATGTGTCCTTGGCGGGCGACGCACTTGGGCGCAGCTGTGCAGCCCCTGCCGGCTGTTCTGTCCCCGGCTGTTTGCTGGGGCGTTGTGCAAGCTTGGTTTGCAACCTCAGCCCGTGTCACCACACTGCCCCTATTGCCCCCAACTTGCTGCAACGCAGGTTCTGGGACTGCTGCGGGGCTGAGCAGGAGGACGCGCCCGGCTGCTGCACGGCGCGGCACGTGACCTATGACGATCCGGATGACTAAACAGCTGGGCAGTTCTGATGACTGAGCGCTAGGACGGCATGGGCAGCTGCCTAATGCCCTGACAAGAATGACCACCTTTGCAGCTAGTGCACATGATGCCACTGTTGTTAATTCTTGACTTTCTTGGTTGGCTGCCGAGTGCACAAGCCAGCTCGGCAATGCCAATCGACGCCAGTTTGAACTAATGACTGTGATGAACACACACACAGTTGCAGTGTGCCACTGCGGCTGTTGGCCGGAGGCACCCCATGCCAACTTGCACCAAGCACGCCACAGGCTTGGTGCTGCGATTGCGATGCTGCTGCTGCGGCGGTGTTGTAGCTGCTGTGATGCGTCCCTGTCTGTAGCTGGTGCGGCCGCTGCTCTCAACTGGGCGCGCTGCTGTGCCGTCACACGAGGTCGAAACGCTGCAGAACGAAAGGAGGTTGCAAGTTGGCCAGCGGTCAGGAGCGGCCCAGGGGTTAAAGCATGCAGCGCCCGTCCTGCCGACTCCACAGCGCTGCACCACTTGCACGGCCGCCACGCTGCCATGCGACTTGCCTCCTGCAGTTTACGCAGTGCCAGCCGGAGGCGCAGCTGCTCCGCAGCTCCCTCCTGCTCCAGGCCCTGGCTTGCGCACCGCTCCTGCATTGCATCAGCGTTGCATAGCACGGTTAATTAAGAAGAAGCTGTGCAACGCGCAACCGCCAGAAAGCCACGAATGCTTCAGCTCAACCGTTGCGGCATACAGTGCTGCTGGTGCAAGCAAGCCAGCTGGAGCTTGCCCACCTGGAGCTCCGCCAAGGGAGCGCCCGCCAGCTGGCGCAGCACAGCGCGCACGTCGGGCAGCAGGTGCTGTGCCGCTTGTGTTTCCATGTGTCCCCGCCCGGCCCGCCCGCCAAGCGGCGCYAGCTCAGCGCTCTCAGCGCAGCGCTGCAGCCTGCGGGCGTCCAAACCGGCAACAAAGCCGGACACGGCAGCGGCCGCAAGGGCGGGTTCAGCAGGCGCGACAGGCGGGCTGGCAGGTGCTGCCGCGAGCACTGCTGCTGTGCCTGCTGTGGTTGGCTTGGGCGTGGCGGCGGATGCGCCGGGCAAGGTGACCTGCTGGGGGACAGAGGCAAAGGGTTGGCACGCGTGAGGAATCGGTTGTTGCGCCACTGCATGCCCTCTTCGCAAGTTGAGAGGGGGTGGGCAGAGTGTGGGCAGAAATGCGGCTTCCGCCTGCAAGTTATTCAACAAGTAATGCGCCCAGTAGGCCTGACGTGCGCAGTGCAGCCGGCTGGGAGCTCATTAACAGTGTGAAAAAGCCAATATTGCTTGACAAAGCCAGCAGACAAAGCCAGCAGCTTCGGCCGCACCGGCGGGGGAGCGCAGCGCTGCTCAAACAGCAGGCAAAAGATGTTGGAGGGATCTTCGTCAGAGTGGCCATCCTGCAAGGAAGGCAGTTCTGAGTCGTCAAGCTAGCAAAGGCTAATTGGTGCGCAGGCAGCAGGAAGCTGGAAGATAATGCGAGGGGGGGTCTCGTCAAANGTGCCCGTGCTGCGAAGAGGACGGCACTTGCACAGCTGGTGATTCAGAGCAGAGGCGGGTGCTGTGCGCCAGCCACCAAATTGGTGCAACCCCGGTCTTCACCAGGATGTTGGGCCGCCGCTCGCTTGCGCCGCCCGCAGGCGCCAGGCGCCCATCGGCGTAAATGCCGTAGCTCAGCCATCCCTCTGCACCCCATGCAGCCCCTGCAACGAGCATAGGTATACCAAGCAGAGAGCACGTGCCTGCGTCTGCAACGTGCATTGTGAGGCACAGCTGTGGTGTGACGGTGCCAGCCACCCATTGCACGCCTGCTCAGCTCACGAGCTGTGATCAGCTGGTGCCTGATCGCACCTGGAGGGCAGCGTATGAAGGCTATGGTGTGGTGGTCCCTGTCTGTGCTAAATACTGCCCGCAGGTCGAAGCTGGCCAGCTGGCGGCCGGGGCCCCGCAGCTGGATCGCGGCGCAGCCGTCCAGGTCTGTAGGAAGTGAAAGGAAAATTTGGAGGGAACCGAGGTGAATTAAAAGTTTGGGAAAAGTTAGTAGAAAGGACTGCGGCAGTGAGTTGGGGCAGAACAGAGTATCCAGCAGCTCGAGTGCAATTCTGCATGTGTTATGATGTGTGAGCATTGACCAGCCGGCAGCAGGCAAGCACACAGCGCCCTCAGTGCGGACGCACGAGCGGTGTCTGTTTGCGTGAAGAGCGAGTTGAGCGGTCAGCCGCAGACCACGCGCACCTGGCCCCACTCGCGCCTCCCCCAGCGCAGAGGGCAAAGCAAAATGATGCTGGTGCTCCTGCCGCCTGCATGCAAGGTGGGCAGTCGTTTGTTGCGGCAAGCTGATGGGTTCTTCCTGTCGTGTGCACATAGCTAATCAGGCCCAGGGCTGAGTGCAGGCACCGGCTGGGTGGCAGGCCATGCGCTCATCCCCATCAGAAGCAAGGCCCCAAGTACTCACATTTAGAACACACCCAATCAACAAACCACCGGCAGATCTGCCACGCAATAACCCCGCATACCTGAGGACCACAAACAGCCACTTGGGCAGCGCCGCCGCTTCCATCCGAGCTTCAAGCTTTCCGCCCAAGCAGCCGCTGTTGGGGCAGGGCGACGGCCGGGCTGCGCCGCCGCCGCCGCCTGCTGCGCCGCCGGCCGATCCAACACTTGCACCGCCGCGGAGGGCTGCGCAGCCCCACAGCGCCTTTTGCAGGTCAAACAGGCTGGGGCTGGTGTGCAGCACGCTGTCTGTGGCGCTCACATCAGCGCCGGTCAGCTCCACACAGCAGAGCTGCCGCTCCAAACCCTCGTCCCGCCAGCCGCACGTGGTGCAGGACCGTACTGGCTGCAGCACAAGGCGGTACAGCGGCAGCACGCTGCCGCCGCTACCGTGGCCTGCCTCTGTGCACAGTGCGGCCAGCAGGGCTGAGGGTTCCTGAGGGTGCGGCTGCTCGGCAAGCCGCCCAGACCAGTAGCCGTGCACCTGGTGCTGCAAGGCAGCCAGCCCAGCTGCCGCCTCGCCGGCCGCTGCGCCTGGGCCAATCAGCTGAGTAGCCCGCTCTACCAGCGGGTGCAAGCCCTCTGGCAGCAAGCCGGGGCCCCNTCCCTCTGCTGGCAACAGCAGCAGGGCGGCTGCGACAGTGAGGCAGTCGGCGGCGGTGCCCTCGGCGCGGGCTCCCCTCCGAAAGGCAAAGGCTGGCGCAGACGAGCCCATGCTGCCCATGTGCTTCAAGCCAGAGGCCACCTTGTCCATCTGTAGAGTGTGTGGTTAAACTGAGTTGAAAAACAGGGAGCTGGCAGACGTAGAGTGGTGCACGTGCCAGTCCCGGCTGGCGGGCCGCCGGCGCTGCTCCAGCCCATGCTCCCAGCCCACCGCCCCCGCTTGCCAGAGCTTCAACGAAGTGAGGCACGTCCTTCATCATGCCCGCCAGACGAGTCCTGGCGCGCCCGGCACGGGTCGGGGTGGTTGCTGCACCGTGTGCTCGTCCGTGCCTTCCGAAACAAGCCGATCGAATCGCAAACTTTGCGAGACGCTGCGATCTGTGAACCCGACACGCCAGGCCCGCCGCACTTGCCCGCGCTGCCGACGCTGTGCCGACTGCACATCCCGGGCGGCGCCCGTCTGTTGGCCTGCTGCCGCACATGGGCGAAGGGGGCCTTACACGCCGCAAACAGCTGGTAAGTTGGGTTTGTGGCTGCGCACATGGTGAGAAACGCATAACGGCAGGAAAACGAATGGAAACAGTAACCACGTCTTGGCGATAGGGAAAGAGAGACACGGCGGCACGAGACATTGACACGGCGGCACAACACGGAAATAAGGCAGCGCCTTCAGGCAGCTTAGAGTGGATCACGATACTGTGGTATGTGGCAAGCGGCAGGCAGGGGGTATTGGCGTCTCAGATGAAACAGCTGTCCCAGAGCAGAGCAGGGCGGTTGGTGACTGCATGCGCAACAGCAGGCGGCCAGCAGCCGTGCTCCTGCGGGCGCGACAGCAAATGCTGAGGAAAAGCTGGAAGAGTTTGGGTTGGAAAAAACGCGGGCAAGCGCGAAAGAATGGGGGCAGCGGCAGGCAGCTGCATCGATGGCAGCAGGGCGGACGGCAGCCATAGGGGAAGCCCGGTTGCAAAAAGCAGCCAGTGTTGGAAGCGTGCCAGTTGCCTGTGCCTCTGAAGGTAGCAGCTGCTGCAGGCGGCAGAACAACAAGCCTGCCTGCGCCACACTACTGTACAGCGGCTGGCTGGCTGGGGTGTGGGCACTAGCGCCAGCCGATGAGGGTTCCGCATCCACCTGGCCGGCGGCCCGCGCGCCAAACAGCTAGGTGCCGTGACCAGGGACTGGTCTCAGCTGCAAAGGCTACGGGACAGCCCTTATTCCAGGCTCTGCCCGGTCAGGTGGTCGTAGATGGCTGTGAGGGACATCAGCGCACCGATGGACAGCAGGGCATAGGCGCCGGCGCGCTGCCACGGCGTGGGCCCGCTCTTCAGCACAATCAGGCTGCGCAGGGTGAGGGGGTGGAAAGGGAGGCAGGAGGCTTTAGTGGTCAGCCACTGGTGGTGTGCTAGATGCAGCTGGGCAGGCCGTTCAAGGGGAGAGGGATGTGGGGCAGGCGTTGCAGGCATATCGATCAGCCTGACCAACCGCCACCGCATCCGCAGCCCCCAGGGCTGAGACGGAACAGAACAGCGCTTATTCCGAGGGGGCAGCTGACCTGGCAAACAAGGAACAAAACAGAGGCAAGCGACACAGCAGCGCGCAGCGCGAGAAGCAGCAAAATTATCACTACTAGCCTCACCTGGGGAAGAAGTAGGAGAACACCACAGTCGCCGTTGCACCCACAAGCGCCAGCAGGCCCTGCGGACAGGCAGGCAGAGAGGGCCAGGGGTACAGTCAAGCACAGGATTGAAGGCCAGCGGACGGGGCGGGTGCATGGCAGTGGCCGGGCAATGCAGGTGTAACTCGTGTTGGCCTGATTGCAGCACAAGTGGCACTGCTCAGGTGCCCGGCACGCGTCGGCACAACACTTCAACCAAATGCTCACATAGATGCTGGGCACCAGGACCGAGATGAGGTAGGCTCCCGCCACCAGCAGGTAGGTGACTGTGTAGTAAGGCACCGCCACGAGTCGCTCGGCAGCGTGGCCAAACACCAGCTCGCACACCGCTTCGCGCACAGCCCAGACCTGCATGAGATGCATGCAAGCGAGGGACCAGGTGGGAAAGGAAATGGACGGATTGTCAGTCAGCATTGGTTGGGTCCCATGGAACGCAGCCGACTGCCCAGCAGCGGTGCTTGCGGCCAGTGCAGTGGGGCCCAGCAGCTGGAAAGCGGGACAAGGCGCGAAAGCAGGCCAACCATTGTGGGCTCAGCGCTGGAAAGCACAGCAAGCACCAACCCACCTTGAGGACAAAGTTGGCCAGCAGGCACAGCGTGTCTGCAAGGGGACCACAGCAGGCAGAGCAGGCATGCTCAGCAGCCGGAGTGCAATAAGAGAGCAGCCACTGTTTAGAGTGTGCGTTGAAAGCAGGGAATGGCCGCAGCTGCTGGCAACCGGCAGGCCATGTCGGCTATCTACAGCCCCACAGCTGTGCTCACATGACAGCGCCACGCCGTAGACAATGGCGCTTGCAACCGCCGGCGGCACCATTGTGGCCACAAAGCCGGCGGTCAGGTTCTTGAGCACATCGCCCTGCAACGGAGCAGCAGGGCAGCAGGGCAGGTTGCAAGTCGGCGGTTGTTGAGCAGCCGGCCAGATTGCAGGCATATTGTGGCGCCGCGCAGCGCAGCCTAGAGGTTGCTAACAACGCATGACAAGAGCATGCATGCCGAGACTCAAGATGCACACTTGTACATGCCAAGTATTGCGAGTCCCAGCGCACCTCGGTGTGGCTGCCAAACAGCGCATAGCCTGCGGGGCAGGAGGAAAAGAGCGACGCAACGCAGAGTGGGCAGCCAGCCGCACACATGCTGGTGCAGGTGCATGCGTGCTGGGCAATCTGTGCAGCAGGGCATCTCAACAGTGTGCTGCCTTGACCAAGCCATTATCAAGCTCTGCCCAGTTGTAAGCGAAAAATGCACGCAAAGAAATGCGCTCACCGCTGATGGCCACGGTGCCGTAGAGCGCGGCGCAGAAGGCCAGCCCAACGTACAGCACCCGGTTCATGCCGCCCAGCGAGCTGTCCTTGAGGGACTTTTGGATAGGCCTGCGACAGAGAGATGGACCAGGGCGGGTACACAAGTGAGCAAGTGCAGATGCGAGGGGCCGCGCCTACGCGAGGCACCTCGGCCTGGTTGCTAAGCGAGCTACTCCTTGCACACATTAGATATGACACTGTGGCTGCCAAGCAGGCAACTGAATGGCACACCACACCCCTGCCGCCCAGTCCTCACAGCAGGTTGAACTGGCAGGTGAAGGCCAGGGCCGACACTGCGGGCAGGAGCGTACCGACAGGGTTGCGCCTGTGGAAAGAGAGCATGCAAGCAGCTGGCGCAGCGGTCCACTGCATGCCACACTGCTGTCCAACAGCACAGCACGCCCCAGCCGCATAGCCTTGCAAGCCCCAACTTGACCCCTGTTGCTTGCTCACCCGAGACGACGGTCAGCACCGAGGTGAGCGCCCCCAGCGGCGACCCTCCAATGGCCTCGTAGCTGGGCAGCCAGCGCACGCCCTGCGCGATGGAGCCCTGCGCCAGGGCCACCAGGGCCAGGCCAGAGATGGCCGAGGCCAGCAGGAAGAGCATGCAGACGGAGAAGGAGGAGAACTTGGCCACCACTCGGAGCGAGCGGGGCACCAGGGTGGGCACCACAACCGCCACCAGCAGGTAGGCGATGACGGCGGCGCGGGTGAGCCACCAGGGGCCATCGTGCCTGAAGGGTGGGGAGAGGGTACAGGGCAGATATGTGTCAATCATGCATATTTTCCTGCAAAACGCAGCCCGCTCAAGTCCTACCGTGTCGGGGTAGCGGAGCTGCAAAGCAAGAATCAGCTGCAAGAACCAGGCGGCTCACCGGCCCAGCACCGAGGGCAGCATGCCATTGTACTCGGGGGCGGAGCCCACTAGCACGTCAGCGATGATCACATTGTAGCTGCAAGCAGCGAGCAAAGGGTGGGATGGGTGGACACAATGAGGAACAGGCAGAGGTAAGGAGAGGTGCCAAAAGCAGGGGTCGGGTGTGCTGTGCTAACTTGCTGTTGGGTGACATAGGTCACGCGCAGCCCAATTGCATGCAGCAACTCGCCCACTGCCGGCCGGCCAGCGTGGCGGAGCATGAACGCAGCAGCATGCCGCGCAACCAGAGCGTGCAACCACAGCGTGCGCAGCACACCCGATCATGACGCCGCTGACGTGGACCGCGATGGCGGTCTGCAGCACCGTGGCGCCCCACTTGCCAAAGTGGGTGTTAACTAGGTCGCCATAGGAGGCCACTCCCCAGCGTGCCGCATACCTGGGGCAGGACGGGGCGAAAACAAGCGGCGGCTGAGCATGGCGGCTTAAGTAATGAGGCGGCGAGGCGCAAGGCAAGCCATGCTTGCAACCGCATCGCGATGGTGGGCGCTGTAGGCCCCACACTGCCCCTGGCACTGCACTGCAAGCATGGTCTGCTACGTTCTGCTGCAGCCTGCCCCTTGCTGCCCTCACCGCACGATGATGCTGCAGCTGGTAAAGGTGAGCGCGGCCACCAGGGCAAACAGCAGGACGCCCAGCGCGATACCCGTCTTGCTGACCGCGCACGGCAGCGCCAGCATGCCTGCAGCAGTGTGGTGGGGGTGAGGGTGATCAGTTGGCCTGTCGGCAACCGCAGCCGCGCAGGCGGCGGGCCCTTGCAAGGCGGTTGACAGGCGCATCTAAGCATGGCCAACCGCACTGGGACGGCCTTCCCAAGGGCAACCTACCCGCTCCAACAGCTGTGGTCACCAGGTTGGCAACCTGGGAGGGATGAAGGGTGGGCAATTGGGGTGCGGATTGAGTGGCGAGATGGGTGCAGGGCACAACCGGTACGGGAGCACTGGAGCGTCTCAAGCTGAGCTGGCAGCAGGGCGTTCCTGGCTGGGGTGGCCCTGTCGCTGCCACCACACGCAGCACCGCAACCCAATTCAGCCAGAGCAAAACTGCAGCGGCAGTGCTGGCATGCAAGGGCCGGGGCGGCGGCAGCGGCAACGAGCGGCGGCGGCGGCYGCAKTCKCCCCGCCGCCGGTGCCGCAGCCAGATGTCTGGCTGGCTGGGCCMCGGCCCGCTGGKATGGGCTGCTCCTCCGCCAGCAGGCATTCCAGGTGGCTGAGCTGAGAGGGACAGTCTGAGAGCGCGAGSGGGGAGCGAGGTGCACGGCCCGCCTCCTCTTCATCCTTGGCCGTTTCCACATCAGTAATCAGCCGCTCCAAAAGCGGTGGGTCCGCCCCAGGCATCGCGGGACGCCGCAGCTCCGCTGCTCTGGGCCTTGGGCTGGCGTGAGGGCGTAAAGGGCGGGAACCGGCCTTGCAGGTAACTAGCTATGCCCAAATCAGCAGGGAGGCAGGAGCTTGGAGCGGAAAGACGCCCAGACCGGCCGCTGTCCCCACCTGGTGCCCACCTGTGCCTGCAAGGGTGCTGGCAATAATGCTGCATGACGGCCGCTCCAGCACCTTTCCCACGCTCTGTAAACATGCTCCTGTACCTGTTGAGCGCCTGGCTGCTGGCGCTGGGCTTGGGGGCGGCCGCTGCCTGCCCCGGCTCGTGTCAGGCGGCCAAAGCAGACTTCCTGGCGCGCTACGGCGATCAGTATGGGTACGGAGACCTGCGCATCGACGAGATTTGGGCAAAGGTAGGGCGTAAGGGCCGGGCGGCACGTGGCCCAGTGCCGTCGCCGCCACCCTACTGCTGCCGCCGCCACCGCAGCGCATGTTTGCACGCAAGGGCCACGCAAATGCATGCCAGCCTCACAGCTGCTGCCGTGGCTGCCTGATTTTGAACTGGCGCTACGTCAGCAGTGGCATGGCCGGTGCACAGAGTAGCTGGCAGTTTCCCGACCCCAACCAGGCAGAGGTATCCTCTCGCCTCCCCACTCGCCGCCCGCTCCACGCTTGCCTCNAGCATGTGCAATGCTCCCCCATGCCTGCCTCGAGCACAGGAAATTGGAATCCGCCTGCCGCCAGATGAGCACTACATCGACTTCNACTGGATCATCGCTTTATTGGAACTCTCAAGTGGAGGGCGCCATGCGGGTGCGCGCANGGGGCGGCCCCGCCAAAATGCGCGCAAAACCCGAGGCCTAGTGCCGCGCCCCTGCTGTCTGCAGAGATGCCAGGCTTGCCAGCCAAACAGCCGGCTGGTTCCTGCGGCTGCCGATGGGAATCATCAGCCAGGCTGGCCTGCCAAGCTTGCCCGCCTCCTCTCCGGCGCGCATCACCGCAACAGCTGCCGCACGGCATGACCAACCGCCATGCCCCGCCTCTGCTGCTCTCATTCTGCCCGCGCAGGAGCTGCAGGCGGACGTTTTTGGCAACCCGCACTCCTCCAACCCGTCCAGCCTGAGAACAGAGGCACGCGTCGAGGAGCTGCGCCGCCGAGTGCTGGACTTTTTTGGGGCTGACCCTTCGATCTATGACGTGAGGAGGGCTGGGGAGGGTGGGGTGCACCCCAGATGGTCCTTAGTTGGCGCTGCTGGTCGTGCCCGATCCAGCTGCACATTGCTGTTTCAGCATGAGCTTAAACTTGCTGCCCGTTGGTACCCCTGTGCCCGCTGCCCGAGTGCTGCTGCCTGATGCAGCCACCCACCCTGTCTTGCTGTGTACAGATTGTGTGGACGCGGTCGGGCACCGGCGCACTGCATGTGCTGGGGGAGACGTTCCCCTTCACCGCCGGCAGCCGCTTTGCATACCTGGACTCCAACCACAACTCCGTGCTGGTTAGGCACTCCCTCTGTTGATACTTGCTTGGACTCTGTCACAGCTCTGTGTTGCTGAGCCGGCCTCAGCCACCAACAACACTCGTGACAACCGATGGCAACTGCAACAGCTCAGCAAACTTGCAGAAAGGCTGCCACCGCATAAGTACACTCCCTGCTGCCCCACGTGCTTCGCAGGGCATTCGCGAGTTTGCAAAGCATGCGGGTGCGGAGCACGGTGCTGTCTCTGAAGAGCAGGTGGAGGCTTGGCTTGCTGGGGAACCAGACGCCTCCCTGCCTCCAATCCTACAAGAGCGCGACAACCGCCACCCCAGGCGGCACCACAACAAGCGACCTGGCGCAGCCGAAGGGAGTGCAAATGCAGATGCTGCCACAGCTGCACCCGGTGGCCGGCGGCAGCTTGCGGCCCAGCCAAAGAGGCAGCAGGGTCTGGCTCTGGAAAGGGCAGGAGACGGGTTGGAGCCGGAGCTAGAGAGGGGCAGCAGCAGTGACAGCTGGCATGGCCATGGGCATCATAGCAGGAGCAGCGGCGGCGGCAGCAGCAGCAGGCCTGATGAGGACGGCGGCAAGGAGGGCGATGAGCCAGTGCTGAACTTGTTTGCCTTCCCAGGCATGGACAACTTTGGAGGGGTGAGTGTCTGCTTAGTCAATGCCATTGAAGGACGTGCGGTGGTCAGGCAGGCGGTGAGCGTGCTGCTGGACTGAGCAGACCTTGTGCCCACACATGGGGCGTATATCTGGACGAAAGCAATCGCGCCTTCTTGAACGCTTTTGATACGCCCACCTCAGCTTCGCTGACGTCTTTGTCCTGCGAATATTGCAGGTCATGTACCCCCTGCGCTGGGTGCGCGCGGTGCAAGCCAAGTCGACCCGCCGGCAGCGCTGGAAGGTGCTTCTGGATGCCGCCGCCTTTGTGCCCTCCCACCCCCTCAACCTGAGCGAGTGAGTGGGCTGGGTCTGCTGGGCGGTTAGTTGTGCAGTTTACCTATGCTGTGCAGCTTGCCAGCAGTGCAATGCATGGCCGGAAGGCATCAGACCGGTGTGGCAGCTCAAGCCACAGCTAAACGGAAATGATTTTTCCGTGCTTGTTGCTGCAGGACGCCGGCGGACTTTGTGGACTTGTCGATGTATAAGCTGTTTGGGTGAGTACAGCACAGCACAGCACAGCACGGCACGGCACGGCACGGCACGGCACGGCACGGCATGCAGCCTCAAACTTGTNCTGCGGCCGCCTGATGATCCGTTTATGTAATATCAGTAGGTGCATGAGACCTTCACGACAATATAAGCTGTTTGGGTGAGTACAGCACAGCACAGCACAGCACGGCACGGCACGGCACGGCACGGCACGGCACGGCATGCAGCCTCAAACTTGTTTGGTTGCTTGCTGCGCATAGCAGCTGTGGGCATGGACAGCAGACGGCCGCTCATGCGGTCAGCACCGCTGCACAGCGGCCCTGCCCGTCAGGCTTCTGCAGAGTGCTGCTTGTTTTTCCAGTGCAGGTATCCCACGGGCGTGGGCGCGCTGATTGCCCGGCACGAGGACATTGCCGCCGCCCGCAAGCTCTACTGGTGCGCTGCAATGAGGCTGCCGCGCCTGCATGCTGCATTGGCAACCTGCTGTGCTGTGCAAGTCATTGATGCTGAGCAGCAGTAAACTGTCCAGCAACAATGGATGCGGTTTGCACCATCTCCTGCAGGGGCGGCGGCTCGGTGTTTCTGGCCACCTCTCGCCTGGACTGGCGCCTGCTGCGCCCCTGCGGCGCCGAGCGGTTTGAGGACGGCACGGTGCGCCCTCAAATATTAAGATGAAGTGGGGAGATCGGTTTCAGCCGTCCGCTCTTCCCGCCCCTCGGCCAGCCTCACCCGCCCTCCCTTGCTACCTGCCCTGGCCTGCAGCTGCCCTTCCTGAACATCTTGGGGCTGTCATATGGGTGAGCTGCAAGGCGGTGCTGTGTGCTGTGCAGACTTCGAGTTCAGCGCTGCACCCCTTGCTGTCCGAACTTGCAGCGCTGCGCCGTTTGCTTGTGACTCGCGATAGCGAGGCCGATGGTGCCCACGAGTGCTATCCATCTCTCCACTCTTCCCCGCTCACCAGGCTGGATGTCTACAAGACGCTGGGCTGGGCCAACATTGAGCGGCACACGAATGCGATCCGGGAGTGGCTGTATCGCCAGCTGTCGCAGCTGCGCCACTCCAACGGCGCTCCCATGCTGCGCATCCTGGGCAGGTGCGGCGAGTTGTGGCGGGTGGCCAGGATTCCCGGCGCAGGATTCCCTAGCACGGCTGTGCTCTGCTGCAGAAGAGCCAGCCGGCTCAGCCAGCTTCTTGCTCAGCCGGCCACCTGGTCTGATACCCTTCGGTCAACCCCTGCCTCTGCGCATGTGTCTTCCCTTCAGGCACGGCCGGCCAGACAGCAGCAGCTCGCAAGGTGCCACCTTCAACTTTCAGATCCTGAAGCCCAACGGAGAGGTGAGCTGTTCGACCAACGCTGGTGCCTTCAAATCTAGATACTTGGTTCCACAACAGCACTGCTAGCAGACGGCCCAGCCTGCCTTGCACCCTGCCAGCTTGCACAGCTGGACAGCGCACAGCTGGCTATTAGGTGCAAATGCATTATGGCGCTCCACCTGCTGATGTCTCCTCAAACCGTGCCTTCCCCTCCCGCTTCATACCATGCAGGTGTTCAGCTACCGCCGCGCTGGCACGGCTATGGCGGCAGCGGGCTTCCACATGCGCACCGGCTGCACCTGCAACCCTGGCGCCTGCTACGGTAGGATGGGGCGGTTGGATGGAGTACAGCAGATTTGGGGCCTTGCTTCAACACATGGGCTGCCCTCGGTTAGCTGTGCTGAACATGTGTCTGGCGCACACCCAGGGCAGCCACACGGCATCATCCGTTCTGGAGCCGTACAACACTAGTCAGACGGCACGTGCAGATGCTAAACTAGGCGTCCCTCTCCTCCCGCCCCTGCACCTGATGCAGCGTTTCTGGGTGTGCGGGACGACGAGGTGCAGGCGGCGGCCCAGCTGGCGGGTGGCAACTTCTCGTGAGTGCTGTTGTTCGTGCTGTACGCTCCCATTAATCAGGCTGCTGCCTGCACAACAGTGCCCAGCAGCAGAAGAGTTGAAAGGTTGTGTTTGGTGCTGCGCTGTCGTGTTGCTTCTGCTGCTGCGGCGCCCTCGCCTGCCATCTAACCCGCCCGCCCGCCCACGCCTTGCAACCCCGCTTTCGCCTGCAGGGAGTGGGAGTGGGTGTGGGTGCGGCGCAGGGTGGACACCCCGCATGCCATCCCCACAGCCGAGGAGGCAGCGGCTCATGTCCGCAGCGTTGTGGCTGACGAGGGCAAGCATTATCAGCTGGTCAAGCTGCCGCTGGGCTCGCTGCGCCTGTCGTTCGGATACATGAGCCGATTTGAAGATGCCTGGGCGATCCTAAACTGGCTCAAACAGCACTATACCGACCGAACCGTGGACGATTATGTGTTTGATGACGCAGCTGCCGCCAGCAGCAGCAGCAGCAGCAGCAGCGGTAACAGCAGCGACAGCACAGCAGGCGCAGCTGGCACAGCAGCAGAGCAGGCTCAGCGGCAGGCGGAGCGCGTTCGCCGGGCCATTGAGCTGCAAGGCCCCGGCTGGTGCTGAACCAGCAGAGCATATTGTTCTACTTGTGTAAGTCGGCAGTGGAGTGCGCTGCCTTGATCTCAACCGTTTGACCAATTTCACCTGCCTGGCCCACCCCCTTGCATCTTGTCGTTTGCTTGCATGTGCCCTTTGTCGTTCTGCCGCTTGCATGCCAATACTGACGTGTGTGCCGCCTTTGTGTCGGTTTGCGTTTGAGGCGCCACTTTGTGTCTGTCTGCACCTGATCTGCGCCGTCTGCATCCTCCCTGCACTCGTCATGTATTTTGCCTACAGCTAGCTGCACCCTGCTGCCGTGGAAGCAAGTTTATAGCCGCTTTTATGATGTTACATGTCTTGTGAGCATTGGCAAGCGCGTTGCGAGGCAGCGGTGGAAGAAAGAAATTGGGAGCGCACACAGAGCAGGGTCACACGTCAAGGCAGAGCTACTGGGGAGGACAGAGCTTGTTGCTTGTTGAAAGTACAACACTACAAGAGCAAAAATTGTGAGAGGTAGGATTGATTGGTAGCGTATTCCGTCAGGGGCAGCATGGGCGTGAGCTGCTGAGCAGTGATGGCGGCCCTCAGCCGAGGCTCGCTCAGCTGCTGGAATCACTCAGGGGTAGTAGGCAGAGCGTCCCCAAAGGTACAGCCCTCAGCTGCTGAGCTCGCTCAGGTGTAGTAAGCTCGAGCGCACTCAGCCGCCAAGCTGTCAAAGCGCCAGCTCAGGTGTAGTAGGCAAAGTGCTCCTTCTGCCGGCTGCCGCCCTCGCCGTACTGGTCGTTCCAGCGCTTGAGCTCGCTCATGGTTGCACTGTCGGTGTGTGTGGAGGCGGTGACCTGCAAAGACGGGGGTCGGGCGTGAATGTATCGCACTCAGCCACGCAGCACACCTGCACTGCCGCAGCGCGCACAGCCAAACAGCCCACACCCAGCCATTGCGCTCATCTCGGCCAGCCAAGCCGCACCCCTACCTGCTTCAGCGCGGCCTTGAAATCGGAGATGTTGATGCTGCGCAGGCGCACCGGCTGCGGCACCACATG
>JADXDR010000107.1:318161-337081 GCA_025026875.1 Chlorella ohadii
CATTGCATGGCTTCCGGTCATTGTGCTGAACAGTTGCAAGCCACTTGCAGGGCGGGAGGCGCTGGCCTGGCAGCGCCAGTCGGCTCGGCGGCACACGCTCGGCGGCTGCAGCGCACCTGGCAGCTCGTGCGACTTTTGGACAATTGACGCACACCGGTGATTAGCCACTAGAGCCAGTTCGCCACCACTGCATGCCAGGCGCCGCACTCGTGGCACCTCGGGTGCATGAGGGAGGCTGGCAGGCCGGGATCGGCCTCTTTCTGACACCATGCAGACCCTCTCCGCTCGGTGCATCCGGCCCGCGCCCCCCCGGCCCGCCGCTCGGCGCGGCCGGCTGCAGGTGCGGGCAGCCCACCAGGGCCGCGCCTGACCGCTTTGTGGGATGCCCAGCACCGATGCGGTGGCCGATGTGCACAATGCGCCGCGGGTTGCGTGCGGCTGGGGGTGCCGCCCGCCGCTGCCGCTGCCGCTGCTGCCTGGGCGCGGTGCGGGCGCTGGCTGCTCTGAACAGCTCTCGTCTTACTGCCTGCAGGTGTGCGCCGCCACGCACAAGATCGCGGTGCTGCCGGGCGATGGCATCGGCCCTGAGATCACTGCCGTGGCCCTCAAGGTGGGTGCTGCACCCTGCTGCTCTTCTCGGCTGCTCTCGCTCATGGTTGACATGCACAGGGCAGCTGGATGCAACTCGCCTGGGCGTCCTGATGGGCGCCGTATAAGCACTGCTGGGATTAGCACTGTGCAGATTGGCTGCCCGGCCAACCGACCTCAAACCTGCTCTGTTCGCTTGCTGCCTGTGATTTGCTTTGCTCGCAGGCGCTGACCGCGGCGGGCAAGGCTGAGGGCGAGGAATTTGTGTACACCGAGGCCCCCATTGGCGGTGCCGCCATTGATGGTAAGTTATCTGCTGCCTCAGGCTGCTGCGGGCTCGCACAGTGGTGTCACAGGCTGTTGCACTGCAGTGGATGTCCGAAGGCTTGGGCTGGTGCGGCGGCTGTGCACTTGGGCCAGATTGCCCAGCGCTGAGGAGCAATTGGAAATGCCATTGCTGTTGGTGTTGGTGGTGCTGCTGAGCTGAAATACCTCGCAGCAGGCAGTGTGAGATCTGCTGTCCATGCAGCATGTCATTCACTTGCAACCACAATGGCAGCCCCTGCCCCACATTGCTGTCGCTGCTGCTCTGCCCTGCCCTGCAGCCACCGGCGACCCGTACCCCAAGTCGACCGAGGAGGTGTGCAAGGCGGCCGATGCCGTGCTGCTGGCGTCCATTGGCGGGTGCGCTGTGCTGNCGCTGTGCTGYGCTGTGCTGTGCTGWGGAGGNNWGTGCAARGCGGCYGATGCCGTGCTGCTGGCGTCCATCGGCCGATGCGCTGCGCTTTGCTGCATGCTGTGGCAGCGCTACGCTGTGCTGCATGCTGTGGCAGCAAAACGCCCAGCCACCCACGAGGGTTCATAGTTGCGCCCGTCCCACCCGCACACCTCACTTTCTGGCAGCTACAAGTGGGACTCGCTGCCCAGCGCCCAGAAGCATGTCCGGAATGCTGCTTAACCGCTCACAAGCACCCCAACCCCTGCCCTCCACCTCACTTTCCGCAGCTACAAGTGGGACTCGCTGCCCACCACAGCTCCCTCCTGGCCCCCCACCTGCAGGCGCGTCGGCGCTGTGCGACTGCCTGCCGATTTGAGCNTTTCCGCAGCTACAAGTGGGACTCGCTGCCCACACGCAGNCATCCCAGAAANGGGCCCGANTNGTCCAACCGNNCTCACNAAGCACCCCACCCCCACCCCCANCCCCACACTCCACTTTCTGCAGCTACAAGTGGGACTCCCTGCCCAACGCGCAGCGCCCCGAGAAGGGCCTGCTGCGCCTGCGCGCCTCGCTCAACGCCTTTGCCAACCTGCGGCCCGCGGTTGTGCTGCCACAGCTGGCAGATGCCTCCACCCTCAAGCGCGAGGTGTGTGGGGCAGCAGGGCTGGACATTCGGGTGGGACGGGAATGCTGATTGATTAGCTGCACAAGTCCACGAAGGCAGCTGTGGGTCAGGCATGCAAGCTCATGCCATACTGCGCAGCACACACGTAGGAGTGCGCGTGGCGGAGCAGCTGCGCATGCCTCGTGTGCCCCACTTTGTAACCCGTGTAACCCGTGTTTGGTTTGTTTCCCCCCATAATGCGCAGGTGGTGGAGGGCGTGGACATCCTGATTGTGCGCGAGCTGGTGGGCGGCATCTACTTTGGCGAGCCCCGGGTGCGTGCAGACTGTTTCATTGGTGGGCAGCCTGGTTAGACTGCTGCCCGGAATGAGTGGATGGAGCAGAAGCACCCAAGCGCCTGCAGCACATATTGTGCGCTGTCCATCTTGCTGCTCAGCGTTGGTGCTGAGGATGCTGCCCCTTTCTCATGCTCTGATACCATGCTTCCCATTGCTTCCCATCTTGCTGCCACAGGGCTTCAAGGAAAATCATGCTGCTCCCTTTCAGTGCTGAATACGCTGCCTCCCATTTGCTTCCCACCTTGCCTGCAGGGCTTCAAGGAGGAGAACGGCGAGCGCGTGGGCTACAACACCATGGTCTACCGGTGAGGGCTCAATTTACACTGTGCGATAACCTAGTGCTGAAAACCTGTCGCTGCGCTTCTTCTGGCCGGTATTGCCGTGCCATGTTTAGGTCTGGGCTTCAACACCATGGTCTTCCGGTGAGCAAAGCTGGAAGTTGGTGCCGGTCTGCTATGCACCAGTTGAAGTGCATCCTGCACTGCTGCTCTTCCCTGCACATGCATACTGTTCCCAGCCTCTCTGCCAACTGTTCTGTCTGCGATCCCACTCGTCTACAGCGAGTCTGAGGTCGAGCGCATTGCTCGCGTGGCTTTCGAGGCGGCCATGAAGCGCGGCAAGCGGCTCTGCAGCGTGGAGAAGAGCAACGTGCTGGAGGTGGGCTGTGGCTGGAAACTGTGTCCTGCTGTGTGTCATCGAGCCTGCTGCACTGCCAACTGGCTGGCCTCCTGTTGCTGCTGTGGTGGAGAAGAGCAACATGCTGGAGGTGGGCCGCTGCATGTATCAAATATGTGCCACCCGTGTGTGTTCTGGCTGGTCAGTCTAGCTGGCGGTCGCATCTCCCAGCTTGGTGTGCCAGGCTTTCTGCCGCTTTGCAGGTCAGCGAGCTGTGGTAAGGGCGTGGCCACGTGCAACCCTCATCTCCCAGCCTGCAACCTCACATGCACTGCTTTTGCGTGCCATTCTGCCATTCTGCAGGTCAGCCAGCTGTGGAAGGACGTGGTGATCCGGGTGTCCAAGGACTACCCCGAGGTGGAGCTCAGCCACATGTGAGAGGCATGGGAGAGTGGAGCAAAGCATGCAACTGGAATGAGGGTGGCTGGGTGCTGGCATGCTTGCTGGTGGCGGAGCGCTTGTGGGGTGTTGGTCGGCAGCAGCACAGTTGTGGTGGCTGCTGCGCTTCTGCTGGGTTTGCTGCAGTCTGCCGTGGCTGGCAAAACACAGTTACATGTCGCCCTTGGCATCATGGATGATCTTGCCCGCAGGTACATTGACAACGCGGCCATGCAGCTCATCCGNAACCCCAAGTTCTTTGATGTGGTGGTGACCGGTGAGGGCTAGTTGCTGGGTTCGGACAGGCCAGGGGCAGCTGGTTTTGGGACAGGCCAGACTTTGGGCGAGCATGCCCGAAGGTCTTTGATGTGGTGGTGACCGGTGAGGGCTTGTTGCTAGCCTGGCCAGCGCTGTCCGGAGTCAGAGCAGCAGTACGGAACTGGAATCACCCATGGCGGAGCATTGTGAGACCCAGCTGATGTCCGTGTACGTGCACGGCTGTTTGACAGCCAGCTTCCATGCGCGCAACCCACCCAGGCAACATCTTTGGCGACATCCTGTCTGATGAGGCGTCCATGCTGACCGGCTCCCTGGGCATGCTGCCCTCGGCTTCCATCTCCGAGCCCGGCAAGCCCGGCATCTACGAGCCGGTAAGGACACTGGATAGCAGTTCTGCTTGTTGTGTTCTTGCATGCGGCATGCTGAGCTCGGCTTTGATCTTCGAGCCCGGCAAGCCCGGCATCTACGAGCCGGTGAGCAATGCTTTGCGGGGTCATTCGAGCAGGTCATAGGCTTGGTGCGTTTGCCGCAAGATATATGCTGCCCTTTGCCTCCATCTACGAGCCGGTGAGCAATGCTGCAATCAGAAACTCAGTTGGCTGCTCGCTGTGTGTACCGGCTCCCCGGGCATGCTGCATGGCACAGGCCAGGTGTGTGTGCCCGTTTGCACACCACTTGTACTAAATAGTCCAAACCTGTTGTGCTTGGTGTTGCAGGTGCACGGCTCTGCGCCCGACATTGCGGGCCAGGACAAGGCCAACCCGCTGGCCATGGTCCTCTCCGCTGCCATGATGTGCCGCTACGGCCTCAACCTGCCAAAGGTGGGAGCAGMGGGAGGGTTGCGGAAAGGCGCGGGGCGGGGCGGGGCGGGGTGGGGTGCATTCCAGGTGCAGCGTGCGTCGTCGAGGAGTGCTGGCCACGCGCCCCCTCTGTCTATGCACGGTTCGATCCTCGCCCTGCCTGCGCTACCTCTGCCCGGCGCGCAACCATGGCCAGCTGCTGGCTGCCGCTCCCCTTGAGCTCAATTCAAGTCCTTTGTCCTTCCTTTTGTTCAGGTGGCTGACCGCCTGGAGAGCGCGGTGACCGCGGCGCTGGACTCTGGCTTCCGCACCGGCGACATCATGCAGCCCGGCTGCAAGCAGGTCGGCTGCCAGGAGATGGGCGAGGTGGTGCTCAGCAAGCTCCAATGATTGGTGGGGCAGCGAACGAAGGATTCACGATTGGAATGCAACCACTACTGCGCTGCTGCAAACTCGCCGCGTGTTTGCGAAGCTCTGCCAGGCCATGCACCCCCCGGCTGTACCGCATTAATTTTTTGCGCACCCGATATTGACCCTTTGCAACACTCGGCACTGCTCAGAGGGCAAGGCAGCAGGGCACTTTAAGCCTGTTGGCGGAATGATCAGCGCCAGTCAGATGCATGCGACGCGCATGTGGCCGCCGCTGGCGGCGGGAGAGGGTGAGGGTGCGCTTGGCCCGGATTCAACTTCAATCCTTGCAGTTCTGCTTTTACTGTGCCCCATAAAGCCGATCTGTGCTGTTGCAAGGGCCTCAGGAGGCTTGGGAGCCCTTGCTCCGGTCGAACACGGCGAGTGGCACGCCGGCGCGGATGGTGCACTCTGCTCCGAGCAGCAGAGCCAACAGCCCGCTGATCGACGCCACGATGCGGCCTCCGCGGGGGGCAGCGCGGCCTGCGGCAAGCCGGCGCCCCGCGTTGGCCATCGCTGCGGCCATGATCTGCCTCCTAGTGGTGCTCATGCGAGGTAAAGAGGGTGCTGCCGCATTGCGGTGCCCTAATTGGGGTTGAAGTGTAGCAGCCTCCCCCCAAGCTACTACTGCCGGCCCCTTGCACCGCCCCTCGCGCCTTGCACTGCATTTCCACCGATCACTGGATGCGACGGTACCGCGCAGCTGGGTGCCACTTACCCTGTGCCGCCGCCACCGCCGCCGCTGCCGCAGCCGCCGTCACTGCCTTCAACCTTGCCCACGCTGTTTCTCCCGCTTCTTGCTTGCAGGCCAGCAGCAGAGCTCCAGCGTGCAGCGGCACCCTGTGGATGCGCAGCCGCAGCAGAACCCGTTCTCCGTGCGAGAGCAGGAGCAGGAGGCCCATCATGGCACCCAGCAATCGACAGCTGAGGCCATGCGGGGTGTGCAGCCACCGAAGAAGCAGGCAGCGGCTGCAGCCAAGCCGATCCAGCAGCAGGCGGTCGAGCAGCAGCCGGTGGCGGCGGCAGGCCAGCCGGACGACCAGCAGCAGAAGACAGGCGCCACAGCAAAGCAGCAGGGGGCTGCTGGCTCGAGCTCGGAAGCGGCGACGGGTCCGGGTGCGCAGTCGGCTGAGCAGCAGGCCGAGCAGCCAAAGCAGGCGCAGCAGGAGCAGCAGCCGAAGCAGCAGCCGAAACAGGAGCCGCAGCAGCAGGCGTTGGCGGCGCAGCAGCAAGATGGGGGCGGCCAGGGCGGCAGCGCAGGCGGGGAGAGCAGCGGCAGCGATGGCGGCAGCGAGGAGGACGGCCCTTCAGGCGGCTGGAGCGATTCGTTCCTCAAGACCAAGGCAGATGCTCAGCTGGGCAATCTGTTGGACCTGACCAGCCTCATGTCCCCGCTGCGCACCTGCGCCGCCGACGGCTTTTCGCTGGAGGTGCAGGAAACAGAGGCAGAGGATTTACTGGCCGATGAAATCGAGGGGCGGCCGGCGCTGAGCGAGGCGCAGCTGCGCTGGAAGCAGTTTGTGTCGCCGCAGCACACCCTGGTGACCGGTACCGCGCACAACCTGCCCTGCGGGTGAGCGGCTGCTGCAGGGAGAGGGGGGCTTGCAAGGCGCCTGCTGCGGCTGTGAGGGGCGGGGCGGTGGTTGCAGCTGGAGCGGAGTTGAATGGTGCTTGGCTCTGAGGTAGTGTGAGCCTGCCTGCACATCGCTTGTCGAAGCCCAACACCTGCAAACTTGCTGCAAGGGCAGGGAAAGGGCAGCACCGCCCTCCACGCATGCGGCAGTTGCATGTGAACAGCAACACGCACCTTGTTGTGCATTGCAGGAGCTGGGACAGCTTCCCAACCTGTGCCCGGTGATCGCCTCCTGTGTGCTGCTGCAGGGCGCGGCGCAACGGCGGCACGTGCTGCAGCCATCCGGTCACTTTCCGCCGCAACACAACAGACTATCGTGTGTTCAAGCAGGTACAAATGCCGCTTGTATCCAATCAGCTAATGCTGGTTGCCAGGCTCGGATTGAGGGGATGAGCTGGCTGAGGGTTGTTCTTGCTGGCTCTCTTGTCACACCCACATGCCAGCATGCGATTCCAAAGCTCCATGGGTGTGCATTGGTTGCCCTCGTTCTGCCAGTTACACACGTTGTTACACCCACCTGTTTCATTCACTGCTTCCAGGTGTTCCAGTGCCACTACATGCGCTACCTGTACACCCTGTTTGGGGACCAGCCGCCCAAGTACATCCTAGATGCAGGCCAGTGAGGGCAGCACATTCAAAGCATGCCATATAGCCCGAATACCTGCAGCCAGCCAGCTTGCCCCTACTGTGGCAGGCGCCACTCGCCCCCCTGCTCTAGTGCAACGCGTTGGGCACTTGCTGCTGTTGCATGGTGTCTTGAGTCAAAACGTACTTCAACGCGGCCTCTCTTACCTCATGTTGTTGCCCGCACCACCCCTCTTCTCGCCCCGCCCGCCAGGCGCCAACGCTCTTGCTGTTGAGCTGAGCATGGCGGCCTCCAACCTCTGCACGGCTGCCTTCTCTTATCTCATGTTGCCCTGCAGGCGCCAACGCGGGCTTCTCCACCATCCTGTTCAAGCTGCTGTGGCAACGGTTGTGATGAGGCTGCCTTCTCTTACCTCTTGTTGCTCTGCAGGCGCCAACGCGGGCTTCTCCACCATTCTGTTCAAGCTGCTGTGGCCCGAGGCCACGGTTGTGATGCTTGAACCCGACCCATCCAACTTTGCCATCTTGAGCCGCAACGTCGCCACGTGCGCACCGCTGTTGGCTTGCAAATCTGCTTGCAAGCAGCTAATTTGTTGGCCCTTACTTGTCGGCCTGCAGCGTGCGCACCGCTGTTTGCTTGCAAATCTGCTTGCAAGCGGCCGTTTTGCTGGCCCGTGCGTCTGCGCCTCAGGAGGCGTCTGCGCCTGAGGCATGCACTGCTTGCGGCAGCAAAGCCGCCGCGCTGGCATGTTTAATGTGCGCTGCGCATGCTGAGCTGGATGCTGCGCCGCCATGCCTTGCTGCAGGCTGAAGGATGTGCACCCCATCAACGCCGGCCTGTGGGGCCGCACAGCCAACATCACGGCCAAGGCCAGCCATGGCAACTGGGGCAAGGTGAGCGGCTGTGCTTTTTTTGTGAATTTTTGTTCATGTTTGTGTATGTTCATGTGCTCATCACAGTGCTAGCAGTGCTTGGCCGACGCCCCAGCGAGGCATGCTGTGCGGCGGGCGCCAGCAGGCCTGATCAGCAGGCCTGATCAGAGCGCTCTGCCCAGCAGGTCTTATCAGCATGCTCGGCCCACTTTGCTTGGCTGCCTGCCACATGTAATGCCTGCCGCATGCAAACCACTGCCTCTCGTTCGCTGCTGTGGTGTGCAGGTGTTCCAGGAAGCAGAGGAGGGCCAGCCCGGCATGCCGGCGTACTCTGTTACGGTGAGTGCACCTGCACTGCCCTCGGCCGTGTTTGCTCCCCTCGCAACGCAAGCAGTGCGACACGCATGCATGCGCCTAAATGCATGCCCTGCCGCCTGCCAACACGATTGCCTGCCTGCTTGCAGCAGAGCCTGGTGTGCAGAGCATGCAACCCATGCCACCACCACACACAGTTGATTGTGTGTTGTTTGTGTGAAGCGCTCCCACCTGTCTACCCCCATCCTCCAGAACCCCCTTTCTTCTATCCCTTTATAACCCGCCTTCCTGCAGGATGTGGCGCGCCAGGCGGGCGTGCCTGCCTTTGACTTTGTGAAGATTGACATCGAGGGGGCAGAGGGGCAGGTGCGCGCTTGCTAGGCTTGCTACACTGCTTTTCACAACTCAAATCACAATGCTTGGCAGCCTCGCCTCAAAAAGGGCGGCATGAGGTGCTGGTCGCCCCTGCCTCAACTCATGTGCTGTTGGCTGCCTCGCTGGGTGGCACCCTCGATTCGTGCTGTGCGCGATGCTGCCCAACCTCCCACAGCGTGCGCTGCTGGCTGCCCCACTGCTTGGCAGCATGCAAGCGCAGCACGCGTTTGTCTGCATGTTCATGTTTTTTGGCTTGCTGGCAGGCTCTCTGATCTATGCTTGCAAGGGTGGTTCTGCAGGTGTTTGCTCCCGGCCGGGACGTGAGCTGGATCAAGCAGGCGCGTGCCGTCAGCCTGGAGCTGCACGACTTCTTCTCAGGTGGGCAATGTTGTTCTTGATTCGGTGGCAACGTTGTTCTTCATTGCAGAAAGTGTTGTTGCGACATCTGCTGTGACGCCGTGGGACTGGCAAGCCTGACCGCTGCGACAGCCTCAGCATCAGCTGTTTCTCAGCTACCCCCAGCTGTGATGGCTGCATACTGCACGCACTCCCCCTCACGCATTCCGCTGCTCCCACTGCCCCGCCCGCCCAGGCTATTTTGGCCTGCGCCGCGGCGAGATCTCTGAACGTGTGGACGCCGCGTTCAGCTCAACCGGCTTCACTCCTGTGAGCGACAACGAGCACATCATCTACTTGAACCCGGAGCTGCAGGCACGTTTCTTTTGGGTGTTTTCGTTTGGAAGTTTTTTGCTGGTATATTTGGCAATGAACACATCATGTGCCTCAACCCGGAGCTGCAGGTGCGTTTCTTTTTGGGTGTCCTTTGGTGGCTTGTTCGCTGTACATTTGGACGGCAATGAACACTCCATCTACCTCAATCCGGAGCTGCAGGCACGTTTCTTTTGGGTGTTTTGGTTGTTGGCTGTTTGCTTGGTGGAGGGCAGGTTGCACCCTGCGTGAACTGCTAGGACTTTGAAATCACACGGAGCATTGCCGAGATGCAACTGCCAGAACTAACCAAGCCCTCTGTCTGCCTGCCCCGCTCTGCCCTTGCGCTTCCCCGCAGGCAGCGGTGTCCCAGCTGCGTGCGCCCATCCCCAAGCTGATAGCCATCCGGCAGGCCCGCCTGAAAAAGATCACCGGCTGCTAGCCAGCCTCCCTTCGGCAGGCAAAGCCAGCCACTCGGCAGGCAAATGCCTGCGCTTGTGCAACCCGTGTATTGGACCTGATTGTTTGGCACGCGCTGCCGTTGTGCACCCTTGTTTGGCCGCTGCAGCTCTGTTGGAATGCTGAGTTGCCCCTTGGCGCTGCTGCCGGCCTAGAAGTCAATTCTCAGTTCATGTGAGATGCAAAGCTTAGCTGGCCCTCTGTGTTGCCCTTTCTTGACTGGCCCCAAGGCCCAGGCAGCTTGCACAGGCTTTCATCCATTTTTTTCAACTGGCATAAGCAGGCCTCCCTCCCTTGCTGTTGTAACGCAGCCTTTGTGCTACCAGTCTCTCCCCTATTTTGTGTTCTGCCCAGCTCAGCCCGCACTCCTGTCCCTGCCACCCCAATCTGCCCTCCTTGGCGGCTGCTGATTCTACCTCTCTCCCCTCATTTTCACCTGTCCATTGCATGTCACTGCTCATTGTAAACACAGCCAAGCCGCAACATTGGTACAACAGCCTTACAAAGCAACTCACAGCGGCAGACATGAATCATTGCTGGCCGCGGTGCTGTGCCAGAGCATTCAATGCTTGCTGCCGCAGTGCAGCCAGCTGCTCTGCTTGCTGGCCGCTGCCGCCGCTGGCCGTTGCCTCACCAGCTGCAGCAGCATTCAGCTGTGGGCTGCTGCCCCCGCCATCGGTTGCTCGTGCAGCATCAGGAGCAGGGACAGGATTACCTGCGTTGAGCGCACGGCTACTGCACTCCTTCCCGCCTGTGTCCCCTTGGCTGCGGCTGTGGCTGCTCCTTTTGCTGTCAACCCTGCGGCTTTCGTCTCTCCTGCGTCCTTTGCTGCTGCGGCGGCTCCTACGCTCCGCTCTGCTCCTGCTGCTGCTCCTGCTGCGGCTGTTACTGTACCGCTTTCCCCTCCTCCTGCCCCTGCTGCTGCTGCTGCGGCGGCGGCTGTGGCTGCCCCGCTTTTCCCTGCTCCTGCTCCTGCTCCTGCTCCTGCTGCTGCTCCTGCTGCGGCTGCGGCTGCCCCGCATCCCTCGCAGCTTGCGCTTGCGGTGGCTGCTGCGGTGCCTCTCAGATGTGCCTCGCCGCCTGCCCCTGCTGCTGCCATCCAAGCTGTCGCTGCTGGATGGGCTGCCTGCAATGCCGGCCGACCTGAGCTGTGCTGACCTATGCACAGGCCTTGACTGCTCCTCTTCCTCCTCCTCCTCCTCCTGCTGTTGTTGCACCTCCTGCTGTGCTTCCTCCTGCTGTGCCACCTCCTGCTGCGCCTGCTGCGCTTGCTGCACCTCCTGCTGTTGCGCCTGCTGCCCTGCCTGGGGATCCCCCGCCTGCTGCACCCGACGCCTGCTGCGCCCCTGCGCCATCAGCAGGCCGAGATAGCCCTCGCTGTCTGAACGTTCAGGCTCTGGAGAGCGCCGCTGCAGCCGCCGCTGCCCCTCGCTGCTGCTGCTGGAAGCATACCGACCGTCCCAGTGAGCATCATCGTCGCTGGCCAGTGCTGTACGCTGCTGCTGCCACTGCCCCTCTGCATCCCTCTCACCAAGCGCCTGCCCGCTGCTGCCGCCACCAGCTGTGCCCTGCTGTGCAACCAGATCCGCCTGCTGCTGGCGCAGCTGGCGCAGCCGCAGCTGCTGCCTCGCCTCGGCGCCTGCTGCGGCCGCTGCAGCTGCATCCGCCTGCTGCACTTGCCGATCGTAGGCTGCTACGCTGCAGCCGGAGGCAGCTGCAAATGCTGCCACCTCCCAAGCAAATCGCTCAGCCTGGTCAAACAGAAAGGGCGCCGCCGCTGCCTGCAGCTTTGCTACCACCTCAGGCAGCGGAGCGCCGCTGCCGGCTGCAGTGCTGTTGGCGCTGCCGCTGCCATTGCTGCCCCGCAAGCCGCCACCGCTGCCGGCCCGAGGCAGCGCAAGCGCCGGCTGCCGCAGCGCCGGCTGCCGCAGCGCCGGCTGCCGCAGCGCCGGCTGGCCGTTGCTCGCCCTGGCGCCTGCCGCGCTGGCTGCCGCAGCTGCGGCAGCTGCGCTGGGGCCAGCTGCTGCTGCATTCTGTAGGGTTCCAACTACGTGCTGTGCCACCAAGCCCACATCTTGCTGCAGCAGCAGGGCTTGCAGCTCACGAGCCACAAACTCTGGCACGTCCCGCCGGTGCGCCTGCGGTCTCGATAATCGCTGGGCCGCCCACCCCTGCCGCTGCCCCTCAGGCAGGGGCGAGGCATAGGCAGCGCGGCGGCGGCGATGCGCCGCTGTGAGCGCAAGCGAGCCTGTTCCGCCGCTGCTGGCATCGCCAGCTTCGCTGCGTGACCGGTTGCTGCCGCCAAAGAAACGACGCCTACAGGTGAGAAGCGGTTGGGGCGGGGCGGGTGGTAAGTAGCAGGACGCTCCAGCCGGACAAGCTCTCACCGTGCAACCTCCCACAACGCCGGCTTGCCCCAACCCAGCAAAGACGGCAAATCCAAGCAGTTGATTTACTCACTGATAGGCGCTGTCATGGCAGTCGTAGATAGCCGACTCAAACGGACGGCGGCACAGCGGACATGCCAGCGACGGCCTGCCGGTGCGGCTGCCCTGGCCTGCCGCTGCCGCCTGCTCCTGCTGCGCGGCCGCCCAGCGCTCCACGCACTGCGGAGGGTGGCAGCAGGTTGGCCAAGTGAGGCGGGCGGTGGAGAGGCAATTCTGCACCCTGCATGGCTCCTTGCAAGTGCTCCCAGAGTGTACACATTGTGCCAAACGTGCAGAGATGCGCTCCCAGCCGCTACACCAGCATGCCCATTCCGATAGCAACAACCCACATGCGAGGCAACCTGGCAGCATTGGGAGAAGAGAGGAGCGTGCCTGCAGGTGGAAGTGGTGGAAGCAGCCGTCCAAAAACGCTTCTTCAGAGCTGTCCAGCTCAGCCAGGCAGATGGCACACGTGCCGCACGTCGCCGCCATGCGGCCTGCGGGCAAGCGAGGGGGATGGCATGGGGCGGGTGAGGGCCAGGCAGAGCATGAGCGGAAGCCATTTTGGTGTGCTGATAAAACAGCGGCACCCGGGAGAGCAGCGGGCTTGCAAGCATCCTGTGCGTGAGTGTCCCTGCAGACAGACAGCGCCAGCCCCACAGGCCAGTAGCACACCTTCTAACAGTGTGGTCTGCAGCCGTGTCCTGTTGCAGCACGGTCGCCTGAGCAGTGTTGCGCGGCAACGCTCAAGCAGAGGGTGCGGCGGCAGCCGCCGCCAGCCGCCGCCGCCGCCCGTCCAGCGCAACTAGGGAGTCTTGCGCGCAAGTACCGGTTTGTTCAGTGGATGCTGGATAGATCTGACAGACTCGATGCGCGCTGCGGCACCGCTGCGGCGAGCGGCAAAGTGCAGGTGGCGGCAGGGTGCTCCCGGTGTGCCGATCGCAATTCTCAATGGATTGCCACAATAGACACTCGGTTTTGCGGTAGCCGCCCCGCCCTCCCATGCTGCAGCGGCTGAAATGCAAGTGGGAGCCACGCAGGCAGGCGCTAGCAGGCGCCGCCCGCACAACCACCGCCATCTGCAGCACTTCCCACAATCATCGTGAGCAACCGGAGGCGTCACCGCTCGCCCCACGCCGCAGTCGGCCGCCCTACTCGCTTTCTGCTGGCCCCTGCGGCCCGTTCGCCCGCCGCCATGGCGTCGGTGATCGAGAATGAGGAGGCCATCATCCGCAAGCGCTACCTCACGCAGACGGTGGCCACTGCGGCCAACACAATGCCGCCCTTCAAGCAGCTGGTCAAGAAGTGAGCATGTGCAGCGGGTCGAAAGCGCGCTGGAACGCTCGAGCCGACGCGGGCAGCGCCAGGGGGCGCTTGCACCGCCGCTCACGCCGCAGCCGCCTGTGCTGCCGCCGCCACACTGCCGCCGCCGCAGTTGCACTCTGCCCACTGCCTCCTTTGCCCTCCACCCAACCTTCACCTTGCCCCAGGTACATGCGCTTCTGCCAGGTGGTGCAGGGCGGTGGGGCGGACGAAGCGGAGCGGCTGCACGGCGAGCTGCTGGCCCTGCTGTACTCCATCCAGTTCCACATGCAGGCAAGCAGCGTTTGCGTCTCTCAAGCAGCAGGACTGGGGCGTTTCGCTGGGTGCATGCAGTACGTTGCTGGTGCTTTGCAACGCCACAATGCCGGTCTGCTGCATGCAGCCTAATGCTGCATTGCTGCTGCACTTTGAGGTAAGCTCATCAGAAGCTATCCCGCCCCGCGCTGCCCCTCTTCTGCAGAAGCTGCACGCCATGAGCGGCGCATTCGAGCGGGAGCAGCAGCTGTACGCGGAGAAGCAGGCGCAGCTGCAGGCCTCCATCCAGCAGGTGGGCTGGGCGTGCGGGGGCTGCTGAGGGCCGGGGTTGCGGGATGCTGGAGCGGAAGCACTGCGCGGTTATTGCGTTGTGTGTGCTGCTGTGGTCGGCCAGTGTCACCCATTGTGTCAGTGGACTGTTAGCTGCCTCTGCAGCAACAGCATCGGTGTGCGCTGTGCTCGGTTGGCATTTTTTGCAGGCGGCGCGGGCAGAGGAGGGCATCAAGGAACAGCAGCAAGTTGTGACTCGCTCTTCCTTGCGCTTGTCATTACCGCACCTTTCATTGAAGTGACACTCGTTGCTCTTGGATCTGCCCATCGCAAACGCAGGCGGAGCAGGACATTGAGGACCGCAAGCGGGAGCTGGAGGGTGCGCGCACCGAGCTGGCGCACAAGCAGGAGTATGAGGCGGTCAAAAAGCTGGTGATGCAGGTGCGCCTGGTATGCACTGAATGCTTGTTTGTGAGGGCCTGTTTTGACAAGGGGAACGCACAAGCAGGAGTACGAGGCGGTGAAGAAGCTGGTGATGCAGGTGGGAGCATCTTGCTCTCAAACCGAAGCAATCTGTTGCTGGTTTGATGGTAAGCCAAGCACTGCAATACGAGGCGGTGAAGAAGCTGGTGGTGCAGGTGCGCCGGGTTGGTACTAACGCTTGTTTGTCAGGTCCTTGATAGTCAAGCTGAAACGCACGCGCGCGCGATCAAGACGCCAGCAATCGATGCAGGTGCAGCAGATGCACTTCGAGCCCTATTCGTCAGGGTTTGTTCCTGGCTGTGCTGGGTGCCCCCTGCCATGCCGCTTCACAAAAGCGTTGCCCGCTGCGAGCTGGCCAAGTGGGGCCTGTCGGGCTGAAGGCGCCACTTGGCAATGATCACCACGCCTTGTGCACCGCACCCTTGCAGGTGCCCTCGCGGGCTGCCACACTTGCGGAGCAGGAGGGCACCAATAGGGAGATTGCAGACCTGCAGCAGCAGAGCGCTGACCTGGACGCCTTGCTGGAGCAGCGCAAGCAGCAGTTTGCGGGGGTGAGTGAATGCGACTCTGCGTTTTCAGCAGCCGGACTGTGGGAGTGGGCACTCAAGTGCGCGGCGTTGCTGCTGCTGCTGCTGCTGCTGTTGGTGTTGCTAAAATGTTGCTGCCTCCGCCATGTGGGCAGCACACTTGTGCTGTGACCAGGAGCGGCTGCCGCAGGGCCGGCCCGCTGCACCTGGCTCAACTTGCTCCGCCTCAGGTTTATCTGCTTTTTTACGCCGACACGTGCGCTGCCTCTCTTGGCGCCCCTGTGCCTGGCAGGTGCTGGCAGCACTGGAGTCCCTGCAGCGCAGCATCGACCGAGACGAGCCAGAGGAAAGCGTTGTGGCGCTCCCAGAGGGAGGTCCGGTGCAGCCAGGCAGCGGCACAGCCGGSGGAGCGCSGGCAGCGACAGSGGCGGGCGGACAGCCCGCCGCGACGCGGCAGGCGATGCAGGTTGGCTGAGCGGTCTTGGACACGCATGCATGTTTCTGTAGACTATGTGTACCTCTTGGTTGTATCACCCGAATGTTGTCAACGCTGGTTGAACGACAGGTTGTAGGCGCAGGGTGTCGATAGCAGCTGTTGTGGTGCAGTGCTTGCCACGCTCGAGGTAGCAAGTCGTGCGCAGCGCACAGCGGCTGCCCAACGCATTGCCAGCCAGCTTAGCCACGCCCAGCAGACGCAGAACAAATGGATAGCATTGAATGAGCGGTTAACTACAGCTCCTGATTTAAGAATCTCCTGCCGCCACTGGCACTGTCAAGGCAGGCCTGCACGTGCTGACTTCTTGACAGCAGCACGCAACAGCGGTAGCGATGGCAGTGACAGCAGCCGTTTTCGGCATCAGATGCCGGGCAYCRCAGCAGCSGGTACCCCACCCCTTGCACGTTCMKAMTGCCGCCCCGCCGTCTGAGAGCGCCACGCAGCAGCCTGTCGGCCGGGCTGCTACAACCAAAGCCTGCCACCTCCACATCTGCCTGCAGCTGCTGCTTTGCCGGCAGGGCAGAATGGCTGCAGCCTGGGCAGCCTGGCGCCACCCAACCGGGGTGCAACTAGCTAACAAACGGCGGAGCCGCTGCCTGGCCGGCCCGGGCCTGCTCAGCTCGGCTGCTGTGCGGCCATGYTGCCACCMCNTTTKNCNCTTCYKCCRCSTCTGCCAGGTCTGCCAGGTCTGCCRTCGYCCAAAGGCCCATCAGGGGCCWGCTGGCTGCCANCANNTCGCCGCAGTGCTGCTGAGCTGCCGCCGCGGCGGTGGCGGCAGCTCAACAACCGCGCCTGKGCGCGCAGGCCGGCATCCCCACGGCATTCAAAGCTGTCACAGGCTCGGATGGCCGCCCKGAGCCGCCGTTTGAAGGCACGCTGGCTGCCGCCCCGCCMAGGCGCACCGCGGGTCAGCCGCGTGAGTGATTGAGTGCGCCATGGCAATGCAGGTCGTCTCAGCAGTGCGCAGAGGCTGCCGCCGCTGGCCAGCGGCCCCGCCCCGCCGCTGCCCCAGCGCGCAGCAGGCTCGCAGAAACTTGGCAACCAAACACACACTGGGCCTGCCAGTGCCCACACTTTGCTCTGCTTGCTTCCACACAGCCCGGTGAATGCCGCCACCTGGCTGGATTGTGCGGCAGGCTTGTGCGGCAGGTCAGGCGCCCGTTGGCAGCCGTGGCGCCATGTTATGCTTCAACCAGCCTTCTCCTGCTGTTTCTTGCAGGCTGTGCCCAAGATCAGCAGGATGGCGAAGCAAAATACGAGGCTCACGCTCTGCCACTAAGCTACAAGGGCATGCTGTCTGCTGCCCCCGGTGAGGATCGAACTCACGACCTTGAGCTTCTCCCGTTGAGCATCCATCCTTGCGGCGGAAGCTCATCGTGAGCTCGGGTGTGATCCCGAGTGAATCGCACGATGCCAACCGCGAATTTCCTCGCCAATATAAACGCACAAAATTTTCAAAATTTTCGAGGAATTGCCGATTTGTTTGAACTTTGCACCTTGAAATTTATCACTCTGGCTTGTTGGTGTATACGGCTCGCTTCAGGACTCTCTTCAGCATTTTTTTTTGGCTTCTTAACCAGTGCCCTGTTTGGCAGCCAGCGGCGGGCGCCCGTCCGATCTGCGCCCGTCCGATCGCAGTCTTTGCCTTGCCCTGGCGCGGCTTTTCTGGGCCTGCACTGTTGACAGCTGACGTCAGCTGGTCAGGGGATTGCAGGCAAGGGTGTCGGGGCCACCCGCCTGGCCGCGTGGCCACTGCAGCAGAACAGGCGAGGGCCGCAGCCACTCCTAAGTTGCAACCTGTCGTCAGCTGTTTTTGCCTTTATGCCTTATGCTTTGTACCATAGAACCTACCCGCACCTACCTGCGCCTACCCCTCTGCATGCCTTCCCCGAACCCTGCCTGAAGCCATAACCGTTGCCATGCACCCTGCGCTCCTGCTCCTGTACACAGTCTGTCCCTCACAGTTTTATGCTTTGAGCCTGCCAGCCCCTGTAACTGCCCCTCAGTTGATCCTCACAGCTAGGGCTCAGTCACAAGCAGCTTGATCAGCAGCCGCTTGCTCCGCCAGCAGCCAGCTCCTCACTGGCTGCCCTCTGATTCCTGCAGGCTCACGCTCAGACTCTCAGTCCCGTTGCACTGGTTTCGGATGAGTCCGACCCAGCTTTGGGTTCGTTATGGACGAAGTAATTGTCAAACCAGATTGATCGTGTGTCGTTTGACTACAAGTTTCTAAGCAATCAGCGCAACTACCGCAGCTACACGTCACGCAACAACCACAGCCCCATTGCTTCCAGCACTGCCGTAACCTCTGCTGCCCCTGTTCCCATGGAGCTGGACAGCATCCAAGCCTCCACGTCTGCAGGCGACTCGCGCCGCCGCTCAAGCTCAAGCAACCCCAACCACAAGCCCCTGACGCAGTCACAGAAGCAATACCTAATGACTCACGACGGCTGCTTCTACTGCCGCAAAGCCAATGCAGGCCACCGTGCCCGCAACTGCCCTGAGAAGCTCAAGGCAAACTAAAGAGCCCAGTTGTGGCGCCAGCAAACCTGGCTGCTGGGCAAATTGATGCCACTTCTGCTTCACCGCCGCTCAACCCAAACCATGCTGAGCCTCAAACTCCTGTTCACTTAAGCTCCGCTAATGAAGGCACTACTGAAAACCTGCTTAAGCTATCCGCCAAGATCAATGCAGAGCGAGCTACTGTCCTCGTTGACTGTGGCGCTTCTGAAAACTTCATCTCAACGTCCTTCGCTCAACACCTTAAGCTACCTACCGACTCCAGGCAAGCTCGCACTGTTGTGCTTGCTGATGGATCAGAGTACAACAGTCCGCTCACGTCCTCTAAAGCTTACCTTCGGATAGGCAGATACAGCGAGAAGCTGCCCTTTCACGTGCTACCGCTAACTCACTGTGACGTTATTTTAGGCAAGTCCTGGCTTGCTAAGCACAATCCGCAGATCGACTGGACAACCAACACCCTCCAGTTCCAACACAAAGGTGAGCAAGTGCTGCTCAAATCAAGGATGCCTGCTGAACCGCAGCCTGCCAGCAGTTTGCTGTTGTCTGCGCTTCAATTTAAGCGTGTGATCAAGCGAGGCGCCGCCTTGTTCATGGCAGTCATCACACTTGCCAAACCCGGTGAAGATTCAAGCTCTGCTGACTATGTTTCAGTTAAGGGTCAAAGATTGGCAGTGCAAATTGTCGAGCACGAGTTTCCTGACGTGTTTCCTGACAAACTGCCTCCAGGTTTGCCGCCCTCTCGCGGTGAACTCGATCACGTCATTCCGCTCGTTCCTGGCGCACAGCCTGTGAACAAATCACCGTACCGAATGAGCCCTCTTGAGCTTGTCGAACTTAAGAGGCAACTTCAAGTGTAGCACG
>JADXDR010000108.1:0-15413 GCA_025026875.1 Chlorella ohadii
GAGTCCCCCCCGCTACCTTTGAGCCCAAGACTCCAAACCKCCCTCCCCTCTCTCTCCCTCTTTGTTRGTTTATGTGGCCATTTCTCTCCCCCCAGCRCTGTGGGCCACCTGGGGGCGTGTAGTRGCCTCGKACGACAGACATGTAACAGCCAGCCAGCCAGCCAGCCAGCCAGCCGGTGGTGACGCAGGTGGGTTGCCAGCAAGAGCCGCGGACTGGCAGACTGTATTAATGCATCATCTTCGCCCGTCATCTGCCTTAGTGTGCCCACAGCCTGCAGCCTGCACTGCCGCCTCTCCTGCCCTCCCTCCCATTTATCCCAAACCACCATTTTGCAGGCCGAGGGAGCCGCCCTGCGCGCCAAACTGGAGGCGATGCAGGTGGGTACCACTGAGGGCTGTTGGTGGGTGCAGCTGCCTGCAGCAGTGCTGGGCGCCATCGGCTCCCACTCACACAGTGCAGCACGGCATCCGTCACGGCTGCGCTCTCCCCTTGCCCGGAATGCACCGCTCTCTAATCCGTCCCGTTGGCCCCTTTGCAGGCAAAGGCGGCTGACTTGCGCACCCAGCACAGCCAGCTTGCATGTCGAAGATTGTAACACACGTTTGCCGTCTGCTGTTGCAGGCCACAAGCACTGCCAAGGACCTCACCATCATGGAGCTGCAGGTGGTTTTCAATCGTGTGCAAGTGCCGGCCGCCGGAAGCATCAGCGGAGCTTTGACTGTGACGGCTGCTGCTGCCTGGGTGTTGGCTGGGTTGAGCTGTACCTGGCTGCAAGTGGGATGCCACTTTACTGGGCGTGAGTGACCAATAATGATGTCGCTTCCCCTGCTCCATCCTGCAGCGCGCGCTGAAGCTGCGCGACAACCTGCTGGTGAGAGGCGGTGTGGCTGGTCGGCTTGGGAAAGGTGGTTGAGATCAGTGCCAGTGCGAGGTGGCGGGCAGCACCCTGTTTCAGAACCCCTTGCAGGTCTGCTCCAAGATGCCCACCAAGGCGCATGCCCCTGCGTTGCTTTTGTGCAGGTGGAGATGGAGGCGCGCTGCGCAGCAGCCGACGCCAAGCACGCGTCCATTCAGAAGTCGTACTCCACACTGCAGGTGGGCGTCACTGGTGTGATGTGCTGCACCTGTAATGCATTGCTTGTGCACAAGTGGCATTCAACTGATGTCGCGAGTCGCCTGCTTGGTGTGAGGCAATGCTGCCGCTCAAAGGCTCCAGTTTCAACCGCCTCACTTTTGCAGCGGCCTCCGGCCCTTCACGCACTGCCCATCCCCTCCCAATCTATGCACAAAACGGTGGCCACTGCCTCTCAAACCTGCTATGCCACGCTGCCCTCCTTTCTTGCTCAATGCAGAAGGAGAATATGGAGCTGCACCAGGGCAAGGACGCGGTGCGGCAGCGGGAGGAGGCGGCGCAGCAGCGCGAGGAGGCGGCGCTGCGCCTTGACGATGCAGCGCGGCGGCGCATGGAGCTGGCGGCTACCAAGGAGAAGGACGCGCGCATTGGTGGCCAGATCCTCAAGGTAAGCGGTCGGAGGCAAGTGATTCTTGCGGGCAAGGGCAGTGCGCACAGCCTGCCTTTCACGTGCAACTCTGAGTGACACCCACGCAGCCAGCAAGTGACTCTTCAATGTAAACTGAGGTCCCTTACCCTTCTGCTTGCAGTACGGGTTTGCGTGCCTGGACGCCTCTGACTCGGAGGAGGACGAGGAGG
This sequence comes from Chlorella ohadii, assembly GCA_025026875.1. NCBI lineage: Eukaryota > Viridiplantae > Chlorophyta > Trebouxiophyceae > Chlorellales > Chlorellaceae > Chlorella > Chlorella ohadii. The sequence continues at coordinate 1,713 of JADXDR010000108.1, forward strand.
ACGAGGAGGGCACCACCAGCGAGGACCAGGACGAGAGCGAGAGTGAGGGCAGCAGCGGCAGCGGCAGCGACGGCGGCAGCTCCAGCGAGGGCAGCAGCAGCGAGGAGAGCAGCAGCAGCGAGGATGAGGAGGAGGAGGACGAGGGCTTCGTCACCCAGGACGGCACCGGCATCCAGGACGCGGGCGAGGGCGCCCACTATGCTGCCTTCACGGGCAGCAGCCTGCAGGCGCTGGCCGACGCCGCGCGGCGGGCTGGCGGGCAGTGAGCCCAGCGGTTGCCATGTGTCGATTGGCAGCAAGATGGATGAGGGCGCTGCCTGCACCAAGGCAGCTTGACTTGCGTTGTTTATGCTGACGTTTAGATAGACGTTATTAAGGGGCAAATGCTTAAATGCTTATTGACAGTGAAATGTGACAATATGGACGATGCGTTGAGCAGAAGAGGCAAGAGAGGCAAGGCAGCTCAATGTGCAAAGGGGTAGCAGCAGCACCACACGGAGCCAGCTGGCATGCACTGCCTTGACTGCATTACGCAGCCACCACCCTGCTGCACCGGCCTAGCTCTGTACTTCATTTAGCGCAGCAGCCACTGCTTGCTCAGCTTTGTTGAAGTTCAAGCCCAAGCCACTGTCATCACAACCTTTTGTGAGAATGAAGAATGGCAGATCAACAAGACTCTGGGTGCAAGAAGTAAAACCAACCATGAGAACAGCAGCAGCAACAGGAGCACGAGCGGGAAAACAGTGCGTCAAGAATCGTACAGCAGTGTGTGCAAGGGTGCGCGCAAGCAGCATGCCCTTTCGTGGCTGCCTCATCGCGGCAGCTTGCCACCGGGCTCCCGCTCCCGCTGCGGCACCGGCTCGTACTCTGGCACGCCCGCCAGCTGGGCGGGGGGCACGTAGTACAGTATCACAGACACGGAGGCCACCAGGATGCCCAGCCCCATCTGCAGGGTGGGCTGCGTGCCAAACCGCGCGATGCTGACCAGCGTGGTGAGCAGCATGGCCAGGCTGGTGGCGTACACCTTGCAGATGGAGTCGGCAAACTTCATGACCCACGACACCAGCAGGCCGCTGCGAGGAGGGGCGGAAGCGGTTGGGGTCAGCGGCAGGTGCAGGTTCAGAGCGACAAAAGCCTTGGGAAAAGAGGCCAGAGCAAGGCAAGCAAAGGCACTGCAAATGCTAATCAACGCTGGACAACGCAATGCATGTGAGTGCGGGCATTCTACAGCTGCGGCACACACCACCGGGCCAGCAGGCCGCGCACCTGAAGGCCAGGTTGGCCACCACCAGCCAGGTGATCAAACTGTAGCCCTCAAACAGGTACCAGCTGTGCCCAGACGCCGCTTTGCTGCACGCACGGCAGGAGGGCAGGGAGCCAGGCTCAGCTTGGAGGTCGATCGCGGGAAGCTGGCTCAATGCAGGTGCTTGAAGGTGCCCAGGTCAAGACAACGCCCACCGGCCTCAACGCTCCAATGAACCTGCAGCCGCCCCAAGACCCAGCAGCAGCTGCCGCACTGCCCTCCACCCAGCCACCCTCACCACCCAGCCCCATTTCCCCCCGCACCTGTGCGCCAGGTTGAGGAAGTTGAAGAAGGCGCCAAAGCCGTAGAGCAGCATGTTCTGCCAGTACAGCGTGTCGTTGTTCTTCTTCAGCACCCACTCTGTGTACACAGCCGCCACAGCGGACAGCAACGCCGACACGCAGCCGTAGATGTAGCCCTGTCGGGTGTAGGGAGATGGGGCGCATTGCGCGTGCTGGGAGGGAGGCAGGACGTGCGGCTGTGCGCAGCAGGCAGCGGTGCAGGGACCCATGTCTGTGCACAGAAGCGAGGCGAGAGCTGGGCAGCGGGCACCAGCAAGCCTGCGCGACAAATCCGCACACAACGTAAGAACGCCTCCAACTGCATTCTTCCGCACAACCCTCAGAAAAAGCGCACCATGAAGGGGGCGTTCAGCACCGACTGCACGGTGCCCTTGGAGCAGTCGGTGTTGATCTGGCTGGTGGCGGCACCCGCCATGAGCAGCAGCAGCGCCAGCCACTGCAGGCGCGACAGGTGGCGGCGCAGCGCCAGCCGCAGCAGCAGCCCCGTGGTCACAATCTTGAGGTTGCCTGCGGCGGAGGGGCAGGTGTGGTTACAAGGTTGGGATGGGATGGCATGTGTGTGGCAAGCTGAGGCATCGCAGTCCGGCGCAGCGTCCTCGCACTAGAACCAGCATTGGCGGTGCTGGCTTCATGTGCATGTACAGCCAGCTGCAACCGCGCCAGCTAGCAGCGAGCACTTAGCAAGCGCTCACCCAGGATCTGGTAGGTGGCGGGGTCCACAAACTTGAGGAAGAAGAACTGCACGGAGCAAGCGGCGGCAAGGGCGGTTGGTGCAGTTGGTGCAGCAGGTGGGCAGGGCAAAGGTGCGCCCGCAAGGCCCTTCAGCTCGCTGAGTCATGCGTGCCTGGTTGATGCCCAACGCACATCAGCGGTCTCACTGTTACCTCTCAGCCACGCAGCAGGCATGCACCGCAACCATTCAAGCAACCCACCTGCACATTGTTGTGGAACATGTAGATGATGGAAGGCACGATGAACAGGGCCACGGTCCGGGCATCCCTCGTGATGCGCACAGAGCCGGGGTCGGCTGCCCGCTGCCGCGCCAGCAGCGCCCAGGAGATGCCCAGCTTGGTCAGCTCCGCCATAAAGGGCACGGTGGCAAAGTCGTAGGCGTAGCCGCCGCCCGTCTTGCTGGCCGCGGTCAGCAGGCCCTGGGCGCTGGTCAGCACCGTGAGCAGCCCCGCCATCAGCAGTGTGCCCGGAGCAAAGCTGGAGGGCGCGCTGGTGGCTGCCATGGCGCCTGCCGTGGCTACCACCCTGCCTGCTGCAGCTGGGTGCCCTGTCGGCTGGCGTTGGCAGGTGCCGTGCTAGCTGCCGCTGCGCAGCTGGCGACGGCAGCGGCGGCGGCAGCTGGGGGCTGCTGCACGCGCTCGCGCGGCTGAGGGCCTGGAAATGCACCGGCCTGCAGCTTGCAGAGAGACTTCGGCCCACGCAGCAATGCCCAGAGAGCCAAGCGCGGTGCGCTGCTTGCGCAGGGGGCGGCCCACCCCGACTAGGGCTTTCGAAACGCTTCGCAGGTATATCTGGAGGTTAAGTCCGATGCGCAAATGTGCCGAGCACGACGCAGGCCACTGCATTGGGAATGCCCTGCGGAGCTTGAACTGGTGGAGGTCCAGCGGGCAGCTCGGGCAGCCTACAGCACTTGTTGCAAACCCAATTGCGATTTGGAAGCCACCAAACAGCGCCGGGCACTGCTGCAGTCTCGCGAGCGCACACCATGCAGGGAACTGGCGGCTACGGCACGACGGGRGTGCCCAGCGGTCCCGTGCAGGTGTGCACATGCCATGGCAGGGGGAAGGGCCGACGGGGGCTGCGCGCAGAGGCCGGCCCCACGTGCCCCGCGCCTTTGCGGCCGCTGGGCGGGCAGGCTTTGCGGTAGAGGCGCGATGCACGTGGCTCTGCATGCAACGCCGCGGTCAGCGCCGCACGACGGGGCCCGACCGGCGGCGGCGGCGGCAGTCTGTTAACAGCCTGCAGTCACTCTTGGCTTGCAGCCTTGACCCGTTGCCGGCATACTGCCAACGGAACTACTCTGCACGTTGAAGCACCTTGCACGTTCCCATGCTCATCCACCTCCTGCCCCACCTCCTGCCGCAGGTGGCCTACATCTGCGGCGACTGCGGCGCCGAGAACACGCTCAAGCCGGGCGATGTGATTCGCTGCCGCGAGTGCGGCTACCGGATACTGTACAAGAAGCGCACCAAGCGCGTGGTGCAGTACGAGGCGCGCTGAGGTGAGGGCGGCGGACGGGGCTGGCTGTGGCCTGGCAGGTGTTTGCATGCGATGCGCACTGTCGCTGCTGCTGAAGATGCGCGGGCGGCATGCTTGGGATAATTGCTGCTTGGCATACCATGGCTGCACGACCGCTTCTGCTGCACCATGCATTCCTGCATGCGCCGTGGCGCCGCCCTGGCCACTGAGGAATACCTTCAACTTCTCACAACGGTCTGCTGAGCCAACCCGGGCTGAAACTTTGGTCATGCTAATCTGAGGCCATCCGAGCTGTGCCACGCTGCCGCACTTCTGCATCACTGCATTGCATCGCTGCATCAGCGTTTGTGCCAAATATCCAGTGTTTGCTTACAAGCGGCTGCTGGTCCATGCCTGCAGGTATCATCCAGGTGCAGCAGCAGCAGCAGCAGCAGCAGCCAAGCCGCATAGCGAGAGCGAGAGACAAGCGAGCGAGTGATGCATAGGGAGCTAGCAGCCATGAGCGAAGCAAGCATAAAACAGCTAGGCACGCCAGCAAGGATCAGCAGTGACTGTACAGTAGATGACGCATTTGCCTTTTTCAAACATGCACCCCCACGCCGGTGTAAACACAGCATGTCCCTCCCTGCCGCTCACTTCTTGGTCAGCCACCTGCATGGTGCAGAGGGTGGGGGTGGGCAGGGGGGTGCACGCGTTGTGGTGCAGGCTCTTTTGGCCTCGCTTGGCGCCGCAATAGCAAGCGCCGGCACAGCATTCTGACACAGCGCGGCACCACTGCCCCTGACGCTACGCCACCCCCATTTCTCCGCTCACTGCACAAGATAGTAAAACGCGAAGAACAGGAGCAGCAACCCGCGTGATGACAGCAGCCTGCAGGGCACGGATTGGCACCAAGGGGATGGGTGTCAAGTCCTGGCAAGTACCGCTGAAACTTGTCCGTCTTGCACCTTCCCAGCAGTGGACAAGCCACAGTTGGCAGTCAGCGGCAAGCAGCATGCACAGTTTGGCAGGCAGCGCTCACGAGGACAGCAGGGAGGGGCCCGCAGCGCCGGGCCAGGGGAAGTGCTCTCCCTGCCGGTCTGCCATCACTGCCGCACGTGCATCACTGGCAATGACCTGCACACCAGCAGCGGCAGGGCGGTGAGCAAGGGCTGCTGAGCGCCGGCTGTGGGGCTCCTTTCTCGACCCTTGGGCAGGGGCAGATCGCGACAGCAATAACCTAAACAACCACAATCACAGCTTCGCCCAAATCTGTCTTCCACCCTCCTCTCGCTCACCCCGCCGTCGGGTCCCACAATGACAAGCCGCGGGATGCCTGCAACCGAGAAGCGGCTGCTCAGGCGCTGCTGCACCGCGTGCTCCTGGAACGGCACTGCCAGCCAGGGCATGCTGCCATAGTACTCCTGCGTCACAATGAGAGGGGTGCAAGCGCTTGTTCTGAACCTTTCTTCATGCAGACCAAGCTGCAAGGAGGAGGCATCACGCTGTGCCGTCAGCCCTGCCCACCTCAAACTGCTGCGGATTGCGGTCGGCGGACACAAACACGATTGCAAAGTCGTCGTGCTTGCTCTTCACGGTCTCGTAGACTCGTGCCAGCGTGGGCGTGAAGGCGCGGCACGGCCCGCACCTGCATGCCACGGGCAGGTGCAGCAGATTGGCCCAGTTGCAAGCTGTCAGAAGCAGACAAGCAGGAAGCAGGCATGCGGGCTGGATGGGCGGCCGCATCTCACCAGTGCGCGCTGAAATAGATGCCGATGGTTTTGCCGGCCAGCGCCTCCTCGGCCTTCACCCGCTCAAGCTTGCCGCCCGCTCCATGCGCCAGCAGCTCCACGCCCTGCAGCAAGAATGGCGAGCTGTGCGCTCTAGCTTCTAGAGAAGTGAAGGCCAGCGGCCAAGAGAGCGGCGGCGAGCGCCGGCCGCGGCAGCCGCGTGGACCCAGCCTCTGCCGTTCGGGATGGTGATCCCTAGTTGATCAGATGATCCGGAATTGTCACTACAGGCACCAAAGGGCCCACCTGCAAGCCCAGGGCTTCAGCGGCGGACACCATTGCTGCGAGGGCTCCTCTGCGCTTCGGATGAGCAGATCGGCTTGCACAGGCAAGGTTAATACCGGCTGATCGCGCAGCAGAGCGAGAAAGCCTTGGGCATGATGCATGGGGGCGCCCACGAGGCCAAGCCAAGCCCCAGGAACCGATCGAAAGCGTCGACTCCACACTTCTGATTTTCCAGCAGCAAGCGCCGGCCGCCTGCCCTTTGAGCGCTTGACGCCCTTGAGGGTCGTTTCCAGGGCCCCTTGGGCCGCGCTGGCGTCGGCTCAAACATGAAGGGGTTCGAGGTGCGTGCCTGCAACCGTCTGCAGCCGCGGGCGGGCTGTAGCGGCGGAGCGGCGGCAGGCGGCGGCAGACGGTGGTGCCTCGTGGCGGGTGCTCATCGGCGGCTTGAACCTGGCTCCCCCCATCACCGTTTCCCTGCTCGCAGGATCTGCTGCCCAGCGAGCTGGCGGGGCGACGGGGCCCGGCGCCCATGCGCCCCGGCGGCAGCCCGCCTCGGGCGCCGCCCCCGGCAGCAGCGCAAGCGGCAGCACAAGCAGCCCCGCAGGCCGCAGAACCGGTTGACGGCGTGCCGGATGCCGCAGTGGATGCCTGGTTCTCGCTAGCAGATGCAGACGGCGATGGCCGGGTGGCTGACAGCGAGGCCCGAGACTTCTTCCTCACCTCCGGCCTTGCACCTGCCGACCTCAGCAAGGCAAGCTGGCGCTGGGGACGGGGCAAGTGGGGAGCTCTTGGCTGCACCTTTGGTGAATACATCAATGGTGGTTGACTGAGTGCGTGATGTTTGATTGGTCTTCCTCTCCATTGACACAGATCTGGAAGCTGGTCAAGTCGCCCGAGGTAATTGCCCGCGAGGGCAAGGGCCTGTCCCGCCACCGCTTTGCCCAGGTGCTGCGCCTGATTGCACTGGCCCAGAGCGGCAGCTTCCCCTTCACGCAAGAGAACGCCACCGCGGCGCTGCACCGGCACACCTGGCTGGCGCTGCACGGCGTGCCGCTGCCACCACCACGCCTGGCGGCAGCAGGTGGTAGTGAGGGCACTGCAGGGGTGGCACAGCAGCAGCAGGAAGCGGCAGCAGTAGCAGCAGACAGCAGCAGCGGTGAGGCGCAGCAGCGAGCCGCCCCTGCGCCGGCCGCCCAGCAGGAGGACGCAGCAGGCCCAGCCCCAGCAGGCGCAGCAGCAGCGGGTAGCGTGGATGCCCTATTTGGAGACGGCCTGTTGGGCTCTGCTGCGGCAGCCGGGCCTGCAGCAGCAGACGAGGATGATGACTTGTTTGGGCTGCGCATGCTGCAGCGGCGGCATGGCATGCCAGCAGGCAATGCAGCAGGCGGAGCGGCAGCAGCAGCGCACCAGGAGGGGGGAGCAGGAACAGCGGAGGATGCAGGGGAAGGCTTGTTTCGGCGGCTGTCCCGCAGCCAGGCCGTGTCGCATCGTGACTCGCGCAAGGGAGGCCTGGTCCGCATCGCCGTGGGTGAGAGCTTGTGTTTGACGGCCGTGCTGTGCTTCTGGGGATATGGCAATGCAGCGTGGGTGCCATCCGTTGCAATACCGCTTTCTTTGCTCTGGCGGTTTCCAAGCCATCATCTTCCCAGAACCTGCACTGCCGGTGGAACAAATCTCGCCCCACTCCACCAATGCCCCCCTGCAGGCGAGCTGGAGGCGCCGGTGGCGTTTGTGGCGCGCCTGCCGCCGCTGCAGCCCAAGGTGTCTGCCAAGCTGACCATGCTGGCGGCCGGCAACGGCTCGTTGTTTGCGGGTCCTGCAGTCAACGGCGGCCTGCTGCAGTGGGGGCGGCCCGAGGGCAACATGCGGCGGCCGCTGGATGTGGAGGGGGATGGGCCGCAGCGGCAGCAGGTGCGGCGCCGCAGGAGCTGGGCTGGGCGGGTGGATGGGCGGGCCGCTGAGTTGGGAAATGCATGCAGCTGGTGCTGTTTTGCTGCCTAGAGCTGGTGCTGTTGGTTTTGCACACGCATGCTGCCAATCACGGATTGTTGCAATGACCCTGCAATCCTGCCCGCTGCTCACAAGGGCCCTGACCTTGTGCCCTGCCCTGCCCTACCCTGCCTCACCTTGCGGCGCTCCTGCACCTCGCCCTCTCCAGGGCAGCAACCGGCTCAACCGGCTGATGAGCGACCTGATGTTCACTTATACCTCGGAGCAGCATGTGGCCACCGAGGACAGCGATGCTGCACCCGCAATAGAGGTAAGTAAAACACTCAAGGGGAGGTTATTGAAGGCTGTGGAGGACTCACAAGGCAGACTCCAAACGACATCAGCTGCCGGGTTGCCTGATCTGTGTGCTTTGGCTGCTCAGTTGCAAAGCTGCGATTGTCCCCTGCCCCCCCTGCGCAGGTGGCTGCCACCGAGAAGGGGCGCACCACCGGCTGCCTGATGGTGGATGAGCCGGCCCAGCTGCTGTGGGTGGCCGACAAGGACGGCTGGGTGTATGGTGAGCCGCTGGAGTGGGCAGAGGTGCCTGGATTGTAAACATGGAGGACGACAGGTCGCAGCAGGGCGTGCTGCTTGGCACTACTGCTCTGCTGATACTGCTGTCCTGTGTCACCTCCGCCAGCCAGCTGCCAGTTCACGCCTGCTTCACTGCTGCGCCCTGTGCTGCAGCCTACGACATTGGCGGCGAGCCGGGGCTGAGCCTGCGGGCCGGCCACCGTGTGTATGCCTTCCAGGTGCGGAGCATCAATCTATTCAAAATGTGGTGCGCTCGTGAGGATCAAACTTGCCCTACTTATGCACCGTGCAAAGATAGCAGGATTCAGACAGGCTGCTGTGTTGCATTGCAGGCGCACCGTGTGGGCCACGTGACCGCCATGGTGCGCACGCCGCAGGGCGAGCTGTGGACCGGCTCCTCGCGGGGCTACATCAGGTGGGAGCTGCGAGGCGGCTTTGAAGGGGTTGTGTGGTTGCAGTGGGAAGGGCGCATGCTTTGCGGTTGTGATGCTTTTTGGACTTGCCCTCTATGTGCGCATCCTCCCAACATGGTCCGGACCCTGTCCCACCCAACTTCCGCCTTAATTGCACTCCCCGCAGGGTGTGGGAGCTGGGTGAGCCTGCGCTGGTCGGCGAGGCGCCCGCCCCTCCGCGCTGCCGCGAGCTGCGCAAGGGCTACGGCGAGCGGCCGCACAGCGGGGCGGTGCTGGCGCTAGCCTGCCCCTCCGACGGCCAGGTGGTGTGGAGCGCCTCCAACAAGGGGCTGCTGCTGTGGGATGCAGCCTGCGGCGCGTTCCTGNGGTCGTCGACATCCATTGTGCTGGGCTGTGGATCTGGGAGGAGGCAGAGGGGAGGGCAGGGAGTCGACGAGCAGCAGCGGCGGCGGCAGCGGGGGCGCGGCGGCGGTGGCGGCGGCGGCGGCGGCAGCACGGCCTCGCCGGACATTGTGCCTGCCGGCAGTGGCGCAGCGGACAACCCAGCGCTGCGGTACAAAGTTGACCCCTCAAAGGTGGGCCGCTGGATTTGGCGGTGAGCTGAAGGATGGCGGCGTGATTTGATTGCGATTGTGGCCCTGCCGTGGTAAGCGGGCAGGGCAAGTAAGGCTGGCAGTGCAGGGCCGTCTGGATGTATCAACAGCCAAACGTGCTCTGCTCTTCCATTGCTTCAACTGTGCAGGGCCTGGAGGTGGACCCTCTGACGGGCTACATCACGGCGCGGCCGGCCTCGGGTGACTGGCCCCGCATCGCTGCCGACCAGGAAGGCTGGGCGGGGCAGGTGCGGACAGGTGTCGGGGTGGGCCGGGCTCAGCCTGAGCATGGCGGGTGGCTGATCACTGGCTGCTCAGCTTCTTGGCACACACTGTCCAGCCCAAACTAGTGCTAGTATAGTAGGAAGGCCTGCATCCTCTCTGCCCAACCTGGTCTCAGCAATCTGTCCCCGCCCTTCCACCCCTGACTTCCATCCCTGCCTTCCGCCCCCAGACCGACAACAACATCAACGAGCTGATGGAGAGGGTCAGCATCGGCGGCAGCAAGGTGGTGCAGGGGGCGGGCAAGGCGGTGAAGCTGCTGGGCAAGCTGCTGGGCGGCGGCGGCGGCGACCGCAGCGCGCAGGACATGCCCAGCGCGCCCAGCACGGCACGCTCCACCAGCTACAGCTCCATGGCACTGCCACCGGCACCATCTGCCGCCCTGCCAGGTGTGCAGAGGGGCTGTGAGGGCTATGGCTCGCTGTGGTGCCCTTGCCGTGTTGTGCCCTGCCACGCTGGCCTACCAGTTTCTCGAGGACTGCTCTACCAGCATACCAGAAGCCATCAACCGTCAACCTCAACTCAGCACTCCCACCATTGCTGCCACCGCTGCCGCCCGATGCAGATGACGACTCTGTGAGCGGCGAGCGGGAGCGCAGCGAGGGTTCAGTGGGCGCCATTGTGGCCCTGCTAGCTCCTCCTGACGGCAGTGTGTGGGTGGCGCACGCCAGCGGCACTGTGGACCGATATGCACCCATGGGGCGGCGCTTGGGCACAGAAGAGTGCGGAGCCACCATCACGGCAGCCGCCTGCGTGGGGCGCCGCGTTTGGCTGGGCTTCTCAGATGGCATGCTCTGGTGAGCAGCTGCTGCGAGTTGCTGTGTGGGCGGCGCCTGGGTGGGCAGGCGGTGTGGCTAATGCTTGCCTGCTGCTGCAGCATGCCGGTTTGCTCAAAACTTTGCTGTCGTGCCTGTCGTTAGGCATGTAATGTGCAACTCTTGCCCCATCTCCATTGTCCGCGCAGCGTGCGCGGCGGCGACGGCGCCAGCCTCAAGCTGTTCCAGGCCCACTCCACCGGCATCCTGAGCATTGCGCAGGCCGGCAGCCGCACCTACACCCTGGCCGCGGATGGCAGCATCAAGGGGTGGAGCTCCGCGGTGCCGCATGACGCCGACCAGGACGCGCTGTGCGTGGCGGGGTGGTGGCTGTGGGTTGGTTGAGCTGGGGAGGATGGGTCGTGGTGTGGACCCTGGTTTGTCGACCAGCAGTGTGGCGGCTGGGCGGCACCACAGCAAGTGACAACCAACACAGCCAGATCTTGGCACTGCCTGCCTGTGGGCGCGCACGCGCTCTCTGCCGCCTCCCACCCTCATCGGCTCATTCCTCANCCTCCCCGCAGCGTGGCCTGGGACGAGGAGGCCGTTCAGACGTTCCGGCGCGAGAGCCTGCGCGTGCTGGCGGTGACGTGGAACGTGGGGGAGAGCAAGCCGGAGGGCGGGTCGCCCTTCTTCCGCTGGGTGCACGAGGCCGCCTTCCCCACCCAGCTGGTGGTGGTGGGCCTGCAGGAGATTGAGATGGGCAGCTCCTCGGGTGGGTTGCTTGAGGGGTGGGTGAGGGATGGGTGGGTGGGGGCTTGCGTGGGTGGGTGGGTGGGGATTGCTGAATGCAACCTGCACTGGGTTGCATGATGCCGGGCACTGGCTGCGCAGTGAAGGGGGATTTGCTGCCGCAGGAATTAGAGGATGCTTGCCGGCACAGCCCGCGCTCCACGTTCCCTGCAACACCCACCCTCCTCCACTCCCTCCCCAACCCACTCCCTGCAGTGGCGCTAGCGGCAGCCAAGGACGCCTTCTCGCAGCGCATGCAGGAGCGGGGCAACACCAACGCCAAGTTTTGGAGCGCGGGCCTGCTGGAGGCGCTGGGGGGCGAGCGGCACTGGCACCAAGTGGGACTGCGCCAGCTCAGGTGGGGGTGGAGAAGGTTGGGCGGAGTGCGTGGGCAAGTGGAGCGGGCTGGATGGAGAGGCGGTGGACTCCTCTAGGTTGTGCGATGTGGCGGTCAGGCGCCAGTGGGCCACCTGCTGTTGCTGCAGGCAACCCACCTGCCCGTGCCTCCGCACCCCAACCTCATGTGCAGCGGCATGCTGGTCCTGGTGTTTGCCCGCAACCACCTGCGGGACGACATCGGAGAGGTGAGGCGACCATCAATCAAACATACTGCCTGCTGTCTTATGCACGCTGTCTATTGCACGCTGACTGAAAGAGCTGTGCTCCGCCTGCTCTGCTTGCCATGGGTTCCCGTTCTCTCCCCCCGACATATGTGCATTACCACTGCCCGCTTCGACATGTCGCTCCCTCCCCATTGATTTTCATTCCAGGTGACCACCGCCAGCGTGGCGTGCGGCGTGCTGGGCGTGGGCGGCAACAAGGGCGCCGTGGCGGTCGAGTTTTCGGTGCACCGCCGCAAGATTGCGGTGGTGTGCTCCCACTTTGCTGCGCACCAGGTGGGCATGAGTGCCAGGGTGGTGGTGTTGAGGCGTTAGAGCTGTTGCCTTGCAGTGTCAGCTTGATCAACGCCGGCGGTTGGGGTGGGCGCGTGTTGGCCTCGGACTGAGCAGCATTTCCTGCTCGTGCGTTGAGCAACCATGCCCACAGCTCTTGCACTTCCGTCACTGCCTCCNCYCCCCCCCCCCCSCCYCMMTTTGGCAGGGTGCGGTGGAGGCACGCAACGCCAACTACGCCACCATCTGCCGCCAGCTCACCTTCATCAGCCGGGCCTGGTTTGAGGAGGAGGCGCCCGCACCGGTGCCCGGCCCCCGCGGCAAGCTGGGCCTGCCCGCCCCTGTGGCCGCTCCTGACACTCCCGGTGAGGAATGGGCGCTTCCGGTGGGATGTGGTGTGCTGTAATGGCGGCCCTGAAAGCATTTTGCGGCAGTGCCCGGCTGAGATGAGTTCAGTTGACTTACCTGCAACTCCTGCGCTTGCCGTGTGCTTGCCCTCTTACACATGCAGATGCCGGCAGCGACGACGGCGACAGCTCCTCGGTGGGGGCTGGAGAGCTGGTGGCGCCGCCCTCACCCACCGGCCCTGCGGCAGAGGATGTGGTGGTGGGAGAAGGCATGCGGGGCGCACAGGTGAGGAGCACGAGGGCTAACTTTGAACCAGGAGGGTCTGGCCTGGGGTTGGCTGCAGCAGGGCGTAAGTCTTGGCAGGCCGCCTGTCTGGCCTGCTGTCGCAGCCCCGCTGTGGGGTTGCCACTGCCGCCACCGCCGCTGCTGCTGCTTGCACCTGCCTCCCTCCGAAACGTTGCTGTCGAATGCATGCATGCCCATTGTCATGCCCATGGTGTTGCTCTCTGCCCACCCCCCTGTCCTCGCCCCCCAGATGCTGGTGTGGCTGGGCGACTTCAACTACCGCATCGACGGCGCGTACGAGGCGGTGAAGGAGCGGGCCATCCGCAACGAGCTGGGCCAGCTGCTGGAGCTGGTGGGTTGGTTCTAGGAGAGGGGAGCGGGTGCAGGGAGCCTGGGGAGTAGGGCACGTCCGTGTATGGCGACCCCACATGTGTGGAGTTGTGGCAGCGGCACGGCACCGTCTACTGTGCACATGTGGAGCAGGGGCACCAGCTCTTTCTCTGCGGCTTTTGCCCCAGTGAATACGGATCACTCTGCGCTCCAGCCTGCACATTTGTGGAGCCTGCGTTCGACCTGCTCAGTTGCACGCGCCCTACTCCACCCCGCAGGACCAGTGCCGGCGGGAGATGGCCGCGGGGCGCGTGTTCCGGGGGCTGCGCGAGGGCTTTATCACCTTCCGCCCCACCTACAAGTTTGATAAGGTGGGCGGCTGCTGCCTGTGATGTTTGCGGCTGTGGTGGTGGGACTGGATTTCCTTGTGCCATGGCTGCAGCCGCTGCAGCCGCCTGGCACACACTGCTGGAAGGCATGCCGCCCTCCGCACCAGCCTGCCGCCACGCCTGCTCCGAAACTGGCACTGCAACCCAAAATGCACCCCGCCCCACCCCTGCAGGCCTCGGCCAACCCCTTTGGGTACGACACGAGCGAGAAGCGGCGCACCCCCGCCTGGTGCGACCGCATCTTCTTCCGCGGCTCCCAGCCCTTTGCCACGCCAGAGGTGGGAGGGT
>JADXDR010000108.1:45904-56601 GCA_025026875.1 Chlorella ohadii
GGCAGTGGCCGAGGCCTCCTCTGCATCTSTGCTGCTGCTGCTGCTGCTGCTGCTGCTGCCTGCGCCCCAGTCTCCGCTGATGCGCGCCGGGTTGGGCAGGGTGATGCTCACGGCATCAGGCTCGTAGGTGAGCCCCAGCTCTGTGGCCCCTGGGAGGCAGAGAGAGGGAGCAGGAGGGATGCGGGGCGTGAGCCTTCAGCCGTCAGCCTCTGGTCAGCACAGGAGCCTGTGGCCGACAGCAGCACTGCACGACGCAAGCCTTCACGGGTCTGCCAGGTTCCACTTTCACAGAGCAGCATCCTCCCTTCCTTCATAGTGTGGGACCAGCAAGCATGCAAGCCTGCCCTCTACCCTCCAGGCTCCCGCATCCCGCCTCACATGCATCGCCCAGCGCGCGGCTCAGAGCGATGGTCTGGCTGGTGGGCTCGTAGCCGCAGAGCCGGTAAGACTGGCCTGCCCGCAGCTGCACCGCCCGGCCTCGCCCCGTGGCCACGATGCGGGCATGCTCCAGCGGGCTGCAGATGTGGGGGTGGGGTGGGGTGGGCCAGGGCAGGGTAGGGTCAGCATGGGGTTGTGGTTGGGGCACAGCAGGGGTCGCATTGCGAGAGGAAGGCAGTGCTGCGGCAGCTGGGTCGTGAGGCATGCATCAGCTTTCGGGGATGGCACACACGCTTAAGTAGGCAGGCGAGGATCCAAGCTGCTGCAGCAACAGAACCCCCAATCGATGCCACCAGGCAGCATGCTCACTTCTCAGGCTTGTGGTCGCGCGTCAGCTGGTGCACCAGCACCGCCGGCCCGCGGGTGGTGCTCACAACCAGGCCTGCCACCGCTCGGCAGTCGCCAGTCCACACCGCCGTCAGGCAGTGCGGTTCCAGCAGACAAGCCACAGCGGCGGTGCCGCAGTCTCGAAAGCCGGACAGCATGGAGGCACCCACAGCCTGGAAGGCAGCAATGAGTGCCTCCTGAGCCGCCGGCAGGCCGCTGCTGCCGCCGCTGCTGCCATTGCCATTGCCGCCGCCCAGGCCGCCATCAGGCTGCAGCAGGCGGCTGTGCAGCGCTGGCACGGCGTCTGCCAAGCCGCGGGCCGCCGCCATGCTGGCGTGCTCTCCGCCGCGGCCGTGGCCATCACACACCACCAACAGCGCGGCGGGGTGGCCAGCCGCGCTGTCCAGTGGGGCGGCCGCMAAAGCATCCTGATTGGCTGCCTTCCACCTGTTGCGKGCACGGCCGCCCCAGGACAGCACCGCCACGTCAGCTAGCCCTGGAACTGTCAACCGCTGCTGGCAGTTGAAACCTGGCGTCTCGCCGGCCGCCGCCTCGGCCTGCCAGCGCTGCAGGTGCGCCTCTGCCTGCGGCAGGCAGGCGTCGTCGTCGCTGTAGCTGACGCTGCTCAGCATGCTGCTGTCGATGGAGCTGGTGGCGCCCAGCCGCATCAGCGTGTCCTCATGATACAGGCCCCTGCCATGCGAAGCCACCGGGTGCGGCGGCAGCGGGCTGCCCATGTGATGCTGCTGCACCGCCTGCAGCCGGGAGGGCAGCGGCGCGGCGGCAGCGCTCGCCGGCTCGCTGGCTGCCACTGCCGCCAGCTGCTCCGCCGTGGACTGCAGCCTCACGATGGACTGGGCCAGCGCAAAGCTGTAGGTGGGGCTGCAGGTGGGCGCCGCGCCATTGACCAGCCCACGTTCTGGGGCAGGAGGTACGGGGTGGGGACTGCGGCGCCCGATGCCGCGCCGCCACTCGGAGCGCGCAGCGGCGCAGCGCGTACTGCGAGGTCAAACAGAGGCACAAAGGGTTAGGGTGGTGATTCTGGAGCAAGAGAACAAATCCAAAGTCCCCCGCGCTCGCCGCGGCAGCTCACCTGCTTGCGCTGCGGCGTTGTGAGCCACCCACAGGGGCGGCAGAATTCAAGATCCTAGCATGCGTTGGGGGTGCAGCGCGACAGGCCGCGCCGCTCGACATAGCCCGCGCTGCTCCAGCTCGCAATGATGCTTCCAGCCCCGCTATAGTGATTGTGAGGGTGTGGGGCAGGGGAACAGGGCCGTTGAGGGGCCCGGGCAGCCTCTTGCAGCAAGTTGGTCCTGCAGAGCCATGAAATATCTGCATGGAGGCCCCAAGCAGCTCGCCGCTGCAGCAGGCAGCTCAGACAGTTGTGCATGTTCTCCGCAGCCCAGGTGCGCGGCCCTGGCAGGGCGTGCCCTGGCGCCGCCGGCGCCTGCGCCGCTCGATGTTCAAGCTACCAATGGTGGCTCGATGAGCCAAAGGTGGTCGTCCTACAGACATCCCGTGCTAAGTGTCCATGTCAGCAGGTGCTGGAAACAAGCGTATATGGTGTGCATTGCGGCTGCAGTCAGTCACGAAAAGAACCCGAGGCGGCCTGCATGCGATGCTAGGTGGATGCCGAGCCCCAGGGGCCGTCTGCCACCTCATTGCTCTCCTGCTCTCTGCCTGCCACCGCAGCACCGTGCACGTTAACGTCACATGTTCATAATGCGAGTGCCAGACACAGCGGACAGTAGCCAGAGACCAGTGCAAATGCTCAAAGCAGAATGCGGCAGTCGTGCGCTTGGTGCGCTGGGGGGGCGCGGTGGTGGCCTGCGCAAGGGGACGGCCTCGGCCCGACCTTGTAGTTCCCTCAAATCTTCGAGATGTTGTTGGGAGTTTGGCTGGCCGCTTCGCGCACAGCGAGCGCGCTTGCTCGGCAACGCCGAGGGCCGGCCTCGGGCTGTGCAGCACGCCGCGCCGCTGCAGCTCCTCGAAGCACTCGTTCAGCGCGGACCAGGCGTCAAACAAGCGGGGAGGCCGCGCCGCTTCACCCTGCCGGCCACCGCCAGCCCACCAGTGGCGAGCATGAGCTAGCGGCAAGCCCAACTATTAACGACCTGCCCGACGACCTTCCAGGGCAGATTTTTGTGAAGATGGTTGCGGAGGATGACGGCTGGTGAGCGGAGCTGCGGCAACATCTGTTTGGCCTCGGTGCCGTCTGCGCACCGCTGCTCGACTATCCCCCCCGNCCCTCCTGCTCTGCACCGCAGGGTGGCAGGGACAGCAGCCGCACAGGTCTGCAGGCGATGGAACACCGTCTTCTACTCAGACAGCTGCCTCAAGCTGTGGCAGCACTTCACCTGGAAGTTTGATCCGCGGGAGCTAGGGAACGAGCAGCTGATGGCCGCCGACCTGCGCCTTTTCAAGCGTATTGGCCACCTGATTGAGCGCACTGCCTTTGCTGTGGAGCTAGATGCCCACTTGCAGCGCGCGGCAGCACAACACCTGCCATCCTTCCTAGCAACTCTCAACCCGGCAGTTTTGACGTCATTGGCATTCGTTGGTGTGCCGCTGCGGCCAGGAGCAGTGCAGGCTCTTGGGCAGTTCCGGCAGCTGCGAGCGTTGGACATTGTAGCGGCTGCCMCAACAGCCCGCATGAAAGGCCTGGCNAGATGCCCTGGGCCNAGCTTGCCAGTCTGGANGAGACTTCACTTCCGCGGCAGCTGCGTGGATACTGCNACTCTTGGCTGCAGTGTGCCACCTNGCCNTGCACTGGAGTGTCTTCAGCTGCACTCGACGGACGCACCGCTGCCCGACTTGCGCCCGCTGAGCGCGCTGGCTGGCCGCCTGACTGGTCTTTGGCTGTTGGAGCAGACAAGCCATGCGGATGGGCTGCAGCTGCCTCAGGCAGCGGCCTGCCCCAAGCTGCAACAGCTGTTCATCGCTGCACCTGTGTTGCATGTAAGCTTGGGCTGCTTGGCACCGCACCCTGCTTTCATTTGTTGCTGCCATTGCTGCTGCCATGGCCGCTGAATCTGTGCGTTGCTACACTGTGCCTTTGGTGCTCACTGTGTAAGCACCACCCCTGTACGTTTGCAGGTGCCAGGTGTCGGCCGCCTAGTAGGCCATTACCAGGTCGGGGAGTTGGGATCTGGAGGAGGATGAAGGAGACCGCCCGTTTGATCCAGCATGCTGGCTGCTGCCTGTGCCGGCTGTAGCTGTCGGCCGCCTGGAGGACGGCGTGATGGTCGACATTCGAAATGCAAAGATCGACAGATATGCAGGCATGCTGCCCGCAGTGCTGGCAGCAACCGTTCCGGCGGGGCACACCATAACCACGCTGAACCTGCGTGCCTGCGTCCTCTCGCCAGCCACGTTTCAGGGCTGCGCCAAACAGCTGGCAGCTGTCGACCAGGTGGTTGTTCTGATGTGCCTGGCTCACTCTCCTCAGCTCACCCTCCAGCCAGCTCTGGATGCACTGCTGCGGCAGACCCCAGTCGTGGATGAGCTGGTCATTTGGTGCCAGCCGCGCTCCCCGCGGTACGGCTGCTTGGTTGATGGCCTGCCGGCAGCAGCTGCTGGGCTGTGTCGCCTGACATCACTCATCTTAATGAACACCCGCCTGCCGCGCCTGAGCAACGTGCTGGATGGGCTGCCGGGTGAGACACCAGCCTTGTGTGCTGTGTGTTCACCCGCTTTGCCATGCTATGGGGCTTGCCAGAATACCATCAGTGCGTGGCAACCAACATGCAGCCAGTGTGAACCTTCAAGCTCGCCCTTTGACTTATCATTCATTTCCTGCCCCCCACTTGCAGTCCTGCGCCATCTGGTGCTGCGCGGCAACCGGCTGCAGCAGCTGCCCGCGTCCCTGCGATGGTGGCTGTGCATGTGCAAGTGCCCGAGTAATACTTTTCCGCATTCTCCAATTTTATTGCTGGTTCCATCACCTCCCTTGCTTTTGGGTGTGTCACATTCGCCTGCTGATTTGAACAACCAAGCATTGGTGGCAATGCGGCTGTTCTTGTAACTATTACGTTCTGTCCTGGATGCTCATCGATGTTCCACCAAACTTCTGCAGCTCCTAGTGCAGTGTGCACCACCAGCAGGCAGCCATCAGCAAGCAGATTCAATAACCGCCGTGCCGGTGCCACGCTCAATCATTGCACGGGAGACTGCATGCGCCTTTTCGCAGGAGTCCAGGCAAATTAACCTGACATCATGTCTTTGACGGCAGCCAAGAGCGGGGGGCGACCCAGCTGGTAGGGCGTGCCCTGGTGCAGCAGTACGTCAACAATCTTATTACATGGTGCGGCGCACGGCATAGAATGCTACCAAATGAGTTATTGTGCAGGTGGAAGTTTGCAACAGGTAAGCGGCAAGACACGTGTGCAGCACGCCAGCCGTTTACAGCGGCACCAGGAAGCGCTCCTCGTTTGCCCGCTTCCACAGGATGCAGCTGCACTCCAGCCAGGCGGGGGTGACCACCGACTTGCCCATTTGCCGCGCCGTCAGCACCTGCACATGGCGATGGTGGGTGGTAGCAGGCATCTGTGAATGCCAAACAAATGCATGCGTAACCTGCGAGCCATCCGTCTGCAGGATGCAAATCCCGTGGTTAGAAGGACAGGCGCACAACTCATTCTGTAAGCCTCCCCGCACATCGGCGCGCACCTTTTCGGTGCCGCTGGCCCCCGCAATCACGTGGGTGGTGGCCGCGTCCAGGTGGTTGGAGCAGGTGGCGCCAAACGACTCCGCCAGGCGCCACAGCGGGTGTGAGGAGGGCTCCTGCTCCAGAGGGATGACGCGCGTGAACACCAGCCGCACGCCTGCCAGCACCTGCAGAATACGAGGTGCAGAGTGGGCAGGGAATGGGACAGGTTATGGGGGTGGGCTGGGACCAAGCTGCCGCAGAGCGGTTTGCATGCACAGCGTATGGGACCATTAGCAACGCATCCCCAGCCCGGCCTGCACCCTGCCGCCGACGTATGCTTCTGCCCCTGGGCAGCCCTCATCACCCAACGCACCTGCTGCCGCTCCCGTGCCAGCGCATGCCGCACGTCCCAGTTCTGATAGACCAGCTCGCCGCTGGGCAGGGGGGTGGGCGGTGCACGCAGCGCGGCCATCACCGCGCCGTGCACCCGCATCAGCACCTGCCGTGGGGTGGGGTGGGTGGTGGAGGCAGGGGGCATGCAGCTCATGCAGCTCGGGGGGCNTGTTGCAGCAACATAAGTGTGCATGCAGGTGTGGTGGCCGCTGCAGCAACATGACTGGGCATGCAGCGAGGTCTCTACAGCTGGCGGAAGCACCCTGCTGCAGCTTGGAGCACGTCAGCAGCGGCCACACACGATGCAACCCGCAAAGCAAACCTGCAGCGTCACCATGAGCATGCCCTGCTCATCATCCTCATCCCTGCGCCACAGGAGCAAACAGGCAAGTGCCCCGCTCAGCAGCAGGCCGGCCACAGGCATGGCAGGGTGAATCAGCATGGATGCGCGTGCCACCGCCACGACGCAGCAGCAGCAGTAGCAGGTGCCTGCCTGCTGCTACTGCTGCAAGCTGTGCTGCCGCGAGATCACCTCAGCCCTTGCCTCTGTATATCCAGCAGGGAGGGGCCCCTCAGGCCCAGCGCGGCTCGGGAGGAGGGGAAGTAGATGTAGCGCTCCACAGCCACCTGCGCAGCAGACGCAGCAGGCACAGCAGGCACAGCAGGGTGCAGTGAGACAAGCCGTGGCAGGGCAGCCGTGCAAGCGAAGGGGCCGAGCGCCGGCATGCTTTGCGTCCCAGCACACTTTGCGGCCCCCATCAGGGCGCTGCGCTCGGGGCTGGATCGTATCAACCTGCCGCTCCCTGCCCGCAACTTCCCAGTGCCCCCAAGCCCACCAGGTTGTGCGAGTGCTGCGCCCACACGGAGTGCGAGTCGTCCACAATCACGGTGATGGCCTCCCGCTCAGCCAGGCCCTGTGGGCAGAATCAATGACACAAAGGGCATGGCAGGCAGGGTCAGCACATGCATCCAGGAGAGGGTCAGGGCGGGCAGCAAGCAGCACTGCACAGCAATTATAAACGCACTACAACAAGCGAGTGAACATAAAAAGCCAGCCGGCTCCGCCTCGGTCGCCTGCAAGGTGTTCTGGTTGCTGCATCAAAAGCTTACCTGCATCAGGCGCTTGGCCTGGTCAGGCACCATTTGGTCCAGCCGGTCGGCGCCCTGCGTTGCAGCGGAGGCAGCGAGGCAGTGCATGGTGGGCTTCAGCACTAGCAGCAGCCCATCGGCAGCAGGGGGCCGAGCAAATCAGGCTCGGCACCTGTCAGCCCCAAAGCGAGCAGGCCTGCGCCACAGCCAGCAGGCAGGCAACCTTGCAAGCAGGCCGCTCCAAACCAGCTTGTCTGACCTGTGCAATGATGCGGTCCCCAAAGAAGGCTCCATCCGGGTCCAGCAGGCGGCACACAGAGTCGGCATATGCGCGGTTACCTGCGCAGCAGGGAGGCAGCAGATGGAGAAGACGGATGTGATATGGCAGGCAGAGGCAGCACCGGTTGCTGCTCTGGAGGGGCTTGCTTTGCCCCGCTAGTGCCAGCTGGCACCTGCTGTCGCTGCGGTTATGGTCCGCCCCAAGGCTGCCTGGAGCTCACCGTTGGTGTGGATCCACAGCTGGAAGTAGCGGGAGGCCTGGGTCAGGAACTCGCGCACACCTGGCCGCAGCTTGGTGTACATCTGGCAGAAAAGGGTATGCAGCTAGACCGGTTGGTGTCGGCAGCGGTGCACAGAGTAGAGCTGGCCGCATGGCATCAGTGCGGCAACGCTGGCTGCCGTTTTGGCACCGCTGGGTATCCCAAGCGCTGTCCACGCTGTGACAGGACCAAAGCACGGCACAGCATGGTGCAGCGCCGCGCACCCGGATGCCATCCATGCGGAACAGCAGGCGCTTGTCCTGTGGCAGGTTGTTGGCCTCGGCGGCGGCCCGGCTGGACAGCAACTCGTCCAGCACAGGGCCCACCTGCAGTTGACAGCGGAAAATAGCGGCTGCCATTCAGTTGCCTAACAGGCTGCTGCAACTGGCTGGCATGGCAGTGCAGAGCGGAAGGACCGCGGTGCCATCCTAACTTTGGGGCAAGGGATGGCAAGGTGCTGCACAGCCTGGCTGCCGCTGGATGCTGGTATCGGATGCTGCAGGCACGCGCACCACACTGCTGGCTGCCACCTGTGCTCGTATTCTGCACCATGCAGAGCCTGAGTCAGACGGCTCTTTGTCACGTGCACCCCACCTCTGTGAACGTGGCGCTGTTGAGCAGGGTGTGGTCCAAATCCAACACCAGGCACAGCTTGCCCTGCCTGCTCGGGTGCGGGTAGGGTATGGAACAGCAAGGGTTGGCAAAAGGGTCTGGCAGCCCCTCTAAAGAGGCTCTCGAAAGATGACTGATGAACGCATCGTCGCCGCAATGAAAGGTCAGCTGCACGTTTGATTAGGCGATTGCACGACGGGTACCGGCAGCACGCTGTGCGGGAGACGGCCGGACACTGCTCCAGCATGCCCGGCAGGGTGCCAAGTTGCAAGCCAGCCGTTGCGGCGATCGCTCCCCATGCAACGCATGCATAGCCTTCTTCAGGTGTCTTCTCGCTTGCTGCACTGGCTCCCCGGCAACTCTGACCACCGGCAGCATCTTGTGCAGGCAAGCACGGCAGTTGAGGCAAGGATGCAAGGCAGCGTTGAGTCGGATGTGACGGCACCTGTCTGCCCCAACTGCCAACCCTGAAGAGCTGCAACAACTGCATCGCTGCATCGTTGTGCGACTGCATCGAAGAGCGACCTGACCAATGCTGGCTCCCTGAATCACTACTATGGCACGCTGTGCTTGGTGCGGTGGAACCTATGCAGCGCAATCCCAGTGCACTGGTTGCACTGCTCTTCAAGCCCCGCCGTTCACTTACCCTTGGCATGCCAGGCATGGCTGCCAAAGATACTTACCCTAGCCCAGCAACCATGCTGTGACCATGCTGCATTCGGCTGCTGGGGGCTGCTGCTGCATGCTGCCGCCGATGCGACTGCCATCGTTGTCTCGCTGCCGCCTTCCGCAGGCAGTGCAGTGTGGTGCAAGCACAAGCATCCACAGCTGCGAGCAGCAACCGTTGCTATTCATGCAGCAACCTGCCCACCCTACACTCCACACTCACCCCAGCAGCTCTCGTATCGCAGGCAATCCGCCGGCTGCATGGTCCACGGCTGCCGGGTTCAACTCTACTTGCGCCGGGGCTGCTGCGCTGCCATTGGCTGCCGCCGCTCCGCCAAGGGCCATTGGCGGCTGGGCTGAGGCAGCAGATGCGGGGCGGCTAGGCAGGTCCCCAGCCACCGGCGCCAGCTGCTGCCAACCACCCGGAGCATCGTCTGGTGGCGGTGCGGGCTGCTCGCTCCATCCGCCCTGCTGCTGCGCCGTCTGCTGCTCCTCGTGCCAGCGCCAGTGCTCGTCTAATGCAGCTGCAAGCTGGCGGTCCTCTGCTGCCGGCGCTGGCGGCAGTGGCGGCGCCGGTGGCGGCGCATCTGCGGGGGCGCTCTCACCCAGTGCTGCCAAGCTGCCGCTGCCCAGCCGGATGGTCAGCTTGTAGCGCTTGTTCGGCTGCCCAGCCTCTGCCTCATCTGCGCCCCGCTGCTGCTGCCCCGGCGGCGGCGGGGGCGCCGCCTGCTGCGCTGCCACCTCTGCCGCCCGCTGCGCACGGGCTGCCGCCTCCGCCTCGGCCCGCTGCTGCGCCTGCAGCCGCTTCTGCTGCCGCTTGGACAGCTGCGGCTGCACAGGCTCCTCCTCCGCCACGGCTGCTCGCTTCTGCTTCTTCTCTTTGGGCTGCGGCTGCGGGCGGGGGGCCGGCACGTAGTCCCGGCGGACCGGCTGCGGGCTGGGCTCTTTGTCCTCCAGCAGAGCCGCAAAATTCTTGCTGCTGCTCACAAAGCCCTCCAGCTGCTTGCGCTGCGCGGCGGTGAGCAGCCGCTCCCGCGCCTGCCACGCCGCTTGCACCGGCTCGCGAGCCGCGCTGCCCATGCTGCGCCCCTGCCCCGTGTTGCTGTACACATGCAGCGCCCGCAGGCCGCCCAGCAGCACAGCACCCAGCTCTGCCAGTGCGGCGCTGTCCTCGGCTCCAGCCACAGACTCGTCACGCTGCAGAGGAGGCAGCAGCACCCAGAGGCCAGGCCGGGCAGCAGCAGGGCAGGGCGGACGCCAGTCAGCAGGCTGGCAGCCAGAAGCAATCGCAACGGGCAGCCCAGTCAACCGCAGCATGCAGGACAC
The DNA here is from genome assembly GCA_025026875.1 of Chlorella ohadii. Classification (NCBI taxonomy): domain Eukaryota; kingdom Viridiplantae; phylum Chlorophyta; class Trebouxiophyceae; order Chlorellales; family Chlorellaceae; genus Chlorella; species Chlorella ohadii. Next base: position 55,943 of record JADXDR010000108.1, read on the forward strand.
ACGCTGCACAGGCCTTGCTGTTGTTTATCACTCATGATGGCCCTTCCCCTGCTTCATCAAGCAGCTGCCGTGCCCTCGTCCCCAACCGTCCCAACCTTTTGGAGCAGCTCGAAGTATGCGGTCGCCTTGCGAATGCCAGACCGCAGCTCAGCGCACACGCGGCTCAAGTCCCTGCAGTGCCCACGGCAGCAAGCCATCAAGCCCAGGGGAGCCACGCCGAGACGGCAAGCCACATCCAGCATTGAACGACCAGCTCTAATTACTGTGTCGGCCAGCAGACAAGAATGCAACACGCAGCCCAAAGCACTTGCACACGACATGCCCAGCTGCTCCAGTCAACGGCTCTGCCCTTGGCCGCAGCCTCCCAACAGATAGCTCAGATCTAAAAGGCTCATTAGGCAGCCAACGTTCACGCTAGCAGGCAACCTGCAGCCGCTGCCGCCCTGCAGCCTTTCATTCAACCACCACCAGCGCTCACTTGAGGCACTCCTGCAGCGTGAGGGTGCGCGTCAGCGCCTTGACGCCCGCAGCCAGGTCCTCCATCTCCCTCGCATCGCGTGCCGCCTCGTCCTCAGCTGACAGCGGGCGCAGGGGCGGCAGCCCTCCCAGCGATGGCGAGCCGCCGCGGCCAGACGCCGGCCGGCTGCTGCTGCGGTCGC
>JADXDR010000108.1:56923-98355 GCA_025026875.1 Chlorella ohadii
CTGCGGTGCGATGGCGGCGGCAGCAGCCGGTCGTCGCCGCCCCGCTCCCAGCGCCGTGGCGGCGGCCCTCGTTGGTCTAGGCTGGAGCTGCGCGCCTGCAGAGCAAGCAGCAGGGCTGACTGGGGTGAGCAGGGGCTTGGGAGAGGCGGGCAGGGAGAGGCGGGTGGCCGCCCCGGAGGGGCGGCGCTCACCGGCGGGCCAGCCACCTCCTGGAGCTCGGGCGGCAGCTCCCCTTCCTCCACCAGGATCTCCCCGCTCTCCAGGCTGTCGTCCTGCGACATACTCGCGTGGGTCTGCACGAGCGCAAAGGCGGAGGCGCTGGGCGCGCTATGACATGTTCTGCACACACAAGCAAGCGCAAATGTGCCGCGATCGCCGCCCGCTGTCGCCCTCATTGGCGCTGCATCCGAGCCGGCGGCCGAGCCTCTCCAGGCCCGTTACCCGCTCTTTGATCAACCTGGCAGTCACAATGCGGCACATTGCGCGAGCCGTGTGGCACGCGCCGTGTCCCCGCTGCCCTTCCGGCGTCCCACGCGCGGTAGGAGCACTCTGGCAGGCTGCAGGCGGGCCTGAAGATCGCGGGAGTTGCCGGCAATGCAGCGGTTGAGCCCAGTTGCCCCACCCCGCCCGCAGGCGCACTTGCACTCCGCCGCCGCTCCTGCCGTGCCCCACCGCCAGGACCGAATCGATGGCAGCGGGGCCTGGTGGAGCAGCAGCCACCCCGCCTCGCAGCAGCAGGAGCAGCAGCAGCAGCAGCAGCCGTACGTCATAGGGTCGTCGGCAGGCCGCGGCGACACGGCGCCGGACTCGCCGCCGGTCAGCAATGCCGCGGTGGATCAATTAGCTGAGCTGGTGCAGTCGGCACGAGGCGCTCTGGTGCTCACGGGGGCCGGCTGCTCAACAGAGTCGGGAGTGCCAGACTACAGGTGCGCTGCATAATGCGCTGCCCTTGCCAGTTGTTTCTGCTGCAGCAATGCTCGGTCTGTGGCTCTGCTGTCGCTCCGCCTGCCCCAAGCTGTCGACGGCTGCTGCAGCTGAGAGGTCCCCGATGCCTGCCGCCTGCGCAGGGGCCCTGCGGGCGCCTACACCGTCAGCTCTTTCAAGCCCATGACGCACCAGCAGGTGAGTCGTTGTGAGGCGTTGGTCTGCAGCGGTTGCTTGCAAGCTGTTGCCCTGTGGCCTCCAGCCCAGTGCTTACCAGCTTGCTGATCAATGCTTGCAAGCGTGCCTCTGGAGCTGGCTGCACGCCACCAACCTGACGCATCGCCTCCTCGATGCACAACCCCTTGCAGTTCATGGCCTCAGAGGAGAACAGGGCGCGCTACTGGGCCCGCAGCTTTGCCGGCTGGCACAAGTTCTCGTCTGTCCATCCCAATTCAGCGCACGAGGGCATAGCACGCCTGCAGCATGCGGGTGCGAGGCGAGGGGGTCTTTGTGGTGCGTCCTGTTTATTGCACACCCCTGCTTGTGCTGCAGGGGGCGCCATGCTGCGCCTGGCTCAGCCCGTCTGCCTGCCTGCTGCCTGCTGCTGCGATTGTCCCACCTGGCAGTTGGGCATGGTTGCTGCAGCCACCGCGTGCNTTCCAATCAACACANTGCACTCAAGCCGTGNCCCTGCTGGCGCCACCCTGGCTGCACGCGACGCAGGCTGGGCACGGGCGCTCATCACNTCAGAATGTGGACCGGCTGCACCAGAAGGCGGGCTNCCGCGCCAGTGCTCGAGCTGCATGGCACCACTCACGAGGTGGTGTGCCTGGGCTGCGGCCGCCTGAGCTGCCGGCACGAATTCCAGGAGCTGCTCGCTGCTCTGAATCCGGAGGCGGCGGCAGCGGCAGCAGCGCTGGCGGCAGCGCAGGATGCACAGGACGACATGCGGCGCCTGCTGCGTGCAGGCACTGCGGCGGCGTTGAACCCCAACTTGCGGGTGAGCAGTTGCAGAGCGAAGGGCGTGCTGCTTTCAACTTCGTGGTCGGCGTGCTAGTATGGGCTTGGCTGCTGCCTGCATGCAGTCTGCTGGAACCAGCCTTTGTTGGAGCCGACTTTCAGCTGCTTGCTGCACCCTWCCTTGACAGGAGACCCCTGCCGCTAGTAGCAGCAGCAGCAGCAGCAGCAGCAGCAATAACACCATACTCGGCAGTGCAGCCACCCTGGTGCACAACCCCGACGGCGATGCTCAGGTGGTGGTTGAGGCGCCCGACGGCGAGGCGGCAGTGGTGCAGCAGCGGCCGGATGGAGATGTGGAGCTAGCGGATGCGGGGCGCGGCTTCCGGGTGCCTCCCTGCCCGGCCTGTGGTGGCATCCTCAAGGTGAGCGCGCTTGGGTTGGGAGGCGGGGTGCAGCTGCGATCTGGCTGACATGGCTGCATGCTTGTGCTGGCACAGACCGCCCAAGAGGCACTGAGGACGATGACCACTTAACCAACATTCCGCTGCTCCCTTCCTGCCCACTGCAGCCGCACGTGGTGTTTTTCGGCGATGGTGAGCCAGGGTCAAGGGTGGTCTTTGTGTGCAAAGGCTGGGAATTGTGTGTTCACTTTTGCTTGAGCAGGCCTTCAGCTAGCATCACAAAGCACGTCCGGGTGCATTGTAAACCAGCAGCCCCTCCGCTAATGCGCCCTTTTCCTCTGCCCCGCAGGCATCCCGCCCGCCCGTGCCCAGGCAGCCATGGATCTGGCCACCAGCTGCCGCAGCATGGTGGTTGTGGGCTCCTCGCTGGCCGTCTGGTCGGCCTACCGCCTAGCCAAGGCGGCAGTGGAAAACGGCGCCAAGCTGGTCATTGTGACGGCTGGCCCCACACGAGCGGACGACCTTGCGGCACTCAAGTTGGAGGCTCGGGCGGGGGAGGTGATGGCGCGCCTGGCGGCGCACCCCTCGCTGCAAGTGCCACCCGTGTACTGACATGTAACTGCTGGCATTGTTAACACTGTGAGCATACGGTCGGGAGCGCAGAGCTTAAATGCGAGGGATGCGCAGGGCTCGAAAGCGAGGGATGCCTGGGTTTCGAAGGCAGTGCCGGTTTGGAAGCCGGTGGTAGGGCAAACACTGCATGCTATGCGGCATGATTTCAAGCCTTGATACGTCACTGCCTGCTCGTGAGTCGACTTGGGTGCCTGCAGCCCATGTTTCACAGACGGGCACCTGGCCCCAGCATAAGCAGCGTCACCCTCGCATCAGCGAGGCCGCCGGCAGCGCTGCGCCGGCCAGCGGCTCCCAGCGGTCCACACGCACCTGTATTGCTGCATTGGTCTCTATAGCAACGCTCAACTTGCTGGGCGCATGCCCTAGGACCCCAGCAAGGCCGCCCACGCTTTTGGGGCCGACTGGGGCAGCCCTGCGCTGCTGCGGGACGATGGAAGCCCCTGGAAGTTGGCCGGCAGCGCCGGATGAGGACGATCAGCCGCGCGCGTCCTTCGACGAGCTGCCAATAGAGCTTCGGCTGAAATGTCTGGCCAGCTGCGACTGGCAGACGCTGTCCCGCGCCGCCTGCGTCAACCGATCGGTCAGGGCGCTGGTGAGGCGCAGCGGCCGCTGCTTGGGCCGGCGGCACGGCGGCGGTCGTGTCCCTCGACGCTGCGTTGCATACCTGGTTCATCCCATGCCCCGCCTCGCAGGTGGCCTACCTCGTGCGCTCGCCCTACTGGTGGTCGCATGTGGAGGTGCAGCCGGCTGTGCTTTGCACCGAGTTTGCCAGCGACGAGGAGCGGCAGACGGCGTGCACCAAATGGGCGGTGCGTGGCCTGGGCTGGGGGCAGGCAACTGGGGCTCTTGCCGCAGCACCAGCAGCCGCTAGTTTTGAAATATGTATAATCTATAAGATGCTGATTGCGAGATACCGTGGATTGCTGTCCAGTCGTTTTGGAATATTGTGCCGGAGCACCGCATGCAGCTGACTGATGCCGCCATGGGTCTGGCTGTTCATCTGCTCCATGGCCCCTCACCCCCCACCCCCCGCCTCCCCGTGCACCTGCAGCAAACCCTGACCTCCCAGCTGTGCGGCCGCGGCAAGCCCGACCTCTGCTTCGTGTTTGTCTCCCCCCAGACGTGCGTTGGATGCCCAGGGGAGGTCCTGCGTTGTTACGTGGCAGGCTGTGAACAGCTGCTGGGCTGTACCGCTGGCACTGAACAAAATGATGCCCATTCCAGTGCCCACTCGGGCATCCCAACTGCCCGCCTGCCCACCGCTGCAGCCACCCGAACCTCCCCCTCATGCTCAAGGCGCTGCGCGGCTGCCTGGCCACCTGCACCGTGCTGGCGGGGCTGGTGTCGCCGGGCGTGCTGGGCCGGGACACAGGTGGGTGGGTCCGGAGGGTGGGAAGCATGGGTGGTAGGGCCTGCATGCGTGCGCTGCGCTTGTTGTGCTGCTTGCTTGCTCGTGGACGATAGAGTCAGCATCACGCCGCTGTGGGCGAGGGCACTGCGGCTGCTGCTCCGCTTGTCTGCCCCAAGCACTGCGGGCGCATGTGGGCAGCAGCTGTGCATATCAAACCAGCAGGTCTGCACCTCTGAGCCTGACATCTCTCTGCTGCTGCCGCCAACGTGCCCCCTTTCTGCTGCTTGCCCCCTTCCCTTCAACACCTGCAGCCAGCGGGCAGGTGCACGAGGTGGACCAGGCGGAGCGAGTCGGCATCTGTGTGTCGGTGCTGCACCTGCCGCCCGGCTCGCTGGTGCAGGCGGCCTTCATCAAGACCACGCTGGCCTGCGAGGGGCTGTTCCACGCCACAGGTGTGCGAGATCTGTGCGGTGCGAGCTCTGTGCTCGTGGAATTTTGTGTCAGTGGCAGGACGGGGGTAGAAGGGAAGCTTTGGGGCGATCCCGGTTTTGTGGGATGCCTCCTCTGGCCCGGCAGGCGATGCTCGGTGGTAAGGGCTACTGGCCTCGATGCAACGCACTTGCCACCTTCAGCACCACGGCCTCCACCCTGTGCTGTTCCATGCCCTCTCATCCCCTGCTGCCACCCGCTGTGCCCAACAAGCAGACTGGCGGGCGCCTGAGGGCCAGCTGCCGCCGGTGGGGCAGGCGCCGGAGCACCCGCGCACGTGGCTGGTGTTCAGCGACCAGCATGTGTACATCGACAAAGTGCTGGATGAGGTGAGACTAAGGGCTTGGTAGCTGGGGTGGCTGGGAGGGGCTGCATATCGACAAAGTGCTGGGTGAGGTGAGATTGAATGCCTTGCGGTGGCTGATTGAGCGTCAGGTGCACAGCAACAATGTGGTGGTTGAGATGGGTCAACCAGGTTGGTGTCTGGGGTAGTTAGTGGTGGATACGTGAAGCTGATGGCCTCGGACCCTGCTGCGTGCCGGCCTCACTGCTGCCCCTTCCCCNTCCATGTGCCTTGCAGCTGGCACGGCGGTACCCTGGAGAGCCGGTGTATGGGTYAMMGCNMCMGCTGCATCACTTTGGCATGCNTGCACAGCGTGTGCTGGGCATGTTNCTGCACTGGTTTGTTGTGCAATGGCATCGGCTGCATCACTTTGGCYTGCTGCACAGCYTGTGCTGGGCATGTTCTGCACTGGTTTGTTGTGCAATGGCATCGGCTGCATCACTTTGCGTGCTGCACAGCATGTGCTGGGCAAATTCTGCACTGCTGCTCTGCACCGGCGTGTGGTGCAAGCATTGGCATTGTGCCTTCCCTTGAAGGGTCCCGCCCATCTACTCCACCCAGCCCACATCCCACTGCCCAATTCTCTGTTTCTGCAGGGGCATGGGCGGCACTGCCGAAGGCGCAGACCCAGTGCTGGTGGGCCTGCCTGGCCGCGCGCCGGGCAAGCCGCTGCATGCCGATGCGGTGCATGGCACGCTCGTCATCGCCATCAGCGGCCCGGGCGTGGAGGCGGTGCCCATGGCCTGCCGCGGCATGCGCTGCATCTCCCCGGCAAGTCGGGTGGTGGTGCGCTGGGCTGCTGCTGCTGCTGCTGCTGGGTGGGGTTGCGCCATATGTTGCTGAGCCGGCTGCCCTCCTCTGTCCTTGGCCTCCTTCCACAGACTGTGGGTCAGGGCACCCCTGCGCTGTCCTGCCTCTGGTCACCCCTCACTCCGCCACCTGCTTCCCTCCACATTCAATGGTGCAGCGCTACATGGTGTCCCGGGTGAACAACCGCCTGCTGTTGTCTAAATGTTATGGATTCTTCTCCACATTTCATTTCATGCAGCGCTACATGGTGTCCCGGGTGAACAACAATGTGGACATGGCGCCCGTGGGCCGCGTCACGCTGGTGCAGCAGCTGCAGAACTGCATGCCTCTGGCCACAGGGACGGGTGAGCACACCGCTGCTGGGCGTGCGCTGCTGCGCGTGTGCTGCTGCACTTGCCTGTGCTGTGCCCAATGCCTTGCTTCAGGGACGGGTGGGCCCGAAGAGGGTGCAGTGCACTTGTGATGGAAAGCTTTGGTGCCTGTGTGTGTGTGGCCTGCCAGCTTGCTCACCGGCCTGCGTCCCAAGCCGGGCGTCCAACCCACCGCCGCTCTCCCTGCCCGCACCCAGCAGGCACGCTGCACTGGGTGCCCATCGGCGGCGGCTTCACTCCAACCTCGGCCCTGGTGCTGGCCCTGCAGGCACAGGTGGGGGTTGGGGCGTGCAGCTGGGCTTGCCTGCCCAACCCAGCTGCCGTGCCTGCGCATCAGCCACTTCTGTGAKATMGSGGACCCGCCAAGCTTGCAGCGCCTGTCGTTTCGGCTGCCTTGGCTGTTCCAATCCCAGCCGGAATGGGCTACCGCACCCTCCCCAGTGTTTGCCTGTTTGCCTGCGTGCCAACATACACCTGCTGCCAACCCTTTGTACCTTTGTTTATCGGCCAGGGCCCCGGCATTGCGCCGCGCGCCCCGCTGTTCTTTGGGGTGCGGCCGCCCGCCACCGAGCGGGGCGAGGGCGCCGACCAGGCCCCCATGATCATGCTGCAGGTCGGTTTGGGTGGGGATGGACCAGCTCAATCGAACTGCCAGGATTTTAGCAAGTCCAGATTGATGCAATTTGCCAGCCTGTTCATGCTGTGCGGTTCTGTGGTCTGGCTGCCCCCTGGGCCAGTGCTGCGACGTTCATGCTGGGTGCCCTACCCTATCACACTTTCTTTGTGGAAACCCCTCCCCTCCCCATTTTACCCCACCCCAGATGCACGACCCCAACAACCTCATGCGGGTTGCCCTACCCTATCCAATTGTCCTTGTGCAAACCCCACCCCTCCCCGTTTAACCCCGCCCCAGATGCACGACCCCAACAACCTCATGCGCACCAGCGGCTTCATCAGCGTGCAGCACCGCGTGGAGAACGGCATGGTGAGCNGACCCCCCACTAAAATGCTTGCAGATACATAGCTGCTTGCACAGGTGGCCGGCTCTCGGCACACACAATCAGGCAGCACAAACGCGGTTCCTCGGCGCCGGTGCGCCCCAAACCGCAGCCGCACCTGCTCCGCTCACACTGCATGCACATGTGGCCCTGCTTCCAGCCCTCCAACACATGCACATGTCCCCGCGTGCACTCGACTGTCAACTGCTGCAGGTGACGGCGTTTTACACGCCCCACCCGCCCCTGGCGCGGCAGCAGTTTCAGGAGCAGCTGGATAAAGTGCGGCACCAGCTCTACGGCCCAGGTGCGGTGCTTATTGCTTGCTTTCTGGCTTTGCCTTTTTGCTTGCTGGTTGGCGCACTTGCCGCGGAGCCTGAACTCAATATTGGGTGCATGGTACAGGGTTAGGTCGAGCCGCAGGGCGCCGGTAGAGGTTACTTGGCTGCCGCACCTGCGGTCTTTGCAGTGCTGATGTGCGCTGCGGGTGCGCCTGTCGCTGTTGCCGCACCTGCAGTTCGGCATTGTAGCATGTTGTAGCCGGGTTTGCCACTCCAACCCTGTGTTAAGCTGTGGTGTGCACGGCCTGCCCTACCATGTTTGCAGAGCTGGTCGGCAACTGCGGCGAGGGCGGTGCCAACCGCTCGCGGGCCAGCCCGCTGTACCGCTCGCCCGACAGCATCCACATGGTGAGGGCAGCATTGAGCATTGTATTCAGTGCTTGCTATGGTAAAGGGAAGCTGCGTTGGCAGCAGCCAGCGTGTTTTTGTGCGGCCCCTTGCCTGCCTTCCTGCTGGCATGCATGCGTATACCCCTCGCCGCCCTCCTTTCCTAGCTACCCGAGCCTCCCCTCCCTCCCTTGCCTGCCCCAACCCACATACTCAGGTGCTGACCAAGCAGCCCTCCCCGGTGTACGGCTGCCTCATGTTCCCCTGTGTGGCCAAGGGCAGCCGGTACTATGAGGAGGAAGGGGTGGAGAGCAACCTGCTCAAGGTGCGTGTGTGGCATTAAGTCTGTAACTTGGGGGGTGTGCATGGCCGGTTAGTGTGTGTGTTTCAGTCTGAGACGCACCCCATGCCAGCGTGCTGGCCAGTTGCTTGCGAACGCCGCGCTGCGTTCCCTTGCCCCTCGACCACCCTCCCATGCAGCCACGTCGCACCTAGCTGGAATTGGCAGCCGTGCAAGTGGCAGGGGGCGCAGACCAAGCGATACTTGCTTCCTGTGGTCAAATGGGTCCGGTCTGTACTCAACTGCGTTGTGCGCTTCCTGCCCTTCAACAGGACGCCTTCCCCAACGCCTCTTTTGCGGGCTGCTTCTGCAACGGTGAAATCGGCCCCACCCCGCCCGACGAGCTGGAGCCGGCGGGCAGCACCACGGCACGCATGATGGGCTACAGCACCGGTGAGCACGCGCATTGCAAGCGTTGGTTGGCATCATTTTATGGGCAGGCAGGTGGGCGGGCAGACCACGGCACGCATGATGGGCTACAGTACGGGTGAGTCTGGTGTGGTCTAGTTTTGTATACTTTGCGGCAGATCCGTCATGGGCAGCTCGTAAGCGAGCACATGCTGTGTGATCGACTTGTCGCTGAAAGGTTGCTTGCTAGGCAAGGTTCAACGGCACATGAGGCCAGCAACAGCGCCTCCCTGCCAACCTGCTCCGGACAGGCTTTCGTGCACATCTGGCTGCCACCCTGCTCTGGACAGCCTGGAGTGCACATCTGGCTGACTGCTGCTCCATGCATGCCCACCTCCGTGCCCTGCAGTGGCCTGCATGCTCAAGCTGCTGCCGGCGCCGCCGCCGCCGGCAGAGTGGGCGCAGTGGTGACGATGCATCGGGCGCGTTTGACAGCTTTCATTCCAGCATTGCCTAAACTCTGCACACCAGGCAGGCACTGTCTTATCCTCCCCTCCCACAAGCACTGCGGCCGGCAGAACCTTATCGACTGCTTGCCCAGCTGCCTCTCGCCCGTACCCCACTCCCAATTGCATGCTCCCCTCCGCCTTCCGCACTGTCCTCTTGCATATTCCTTGCACATTCAGAATAGCATGCCTGCACCTGTGTCACCGTCTTTCTTCCCTTATCAGGAGCACCGCTCAGCGCTTGTCAACATCAGCCGCGCTGAGTGCGCCCTGCCTGACCAATCACCAGCACGCCTCTCCATTACCAAGTGACGGAACACACCTGTGCCCTGCCTGTGCCCGTTTGTGCTACCTTCCTCTCCGCAATGCCTGTCCGTGTGCTCTGCGTACTTCCTGCCAAGCAACCGTGGCACACGCCTGTGCATTCGTACTGTTGCCTGTTGTTGATTGGGTTGTTGATTTGATGACGGTTTACACCCAGCCGAGACTTGTAACCATCCCTCACTCAAGGTTGGTGTGGCGGGCCGCCAGCTGTTCTGGTGACAGCCGCAGCCGCTGCACCAGCTGCACACACACCAAATCGAAAAAGAGCTGAAGTGCAAGCTCGTAGCTGCTGCCAAGCAGCAAAGGAGAGGGTGGTACAGCCGCTGGGGGCTCTCCTGCTGCAGCTGCTGGTTCGCTGCCTGCCCCCTCAGCTGCCATACAAGTGGCAGGGATGTGCAGGACCTCGCTGGCACGCAGCTGGGCCGCCACCCCAGGCTGGGAAGTCAACGCCATGGTGACGGCCCCTGCTGCAGCAGCCGCCCCGCACAGCGCCTGCACGGTGGCGAAGCAGCCGGGCCCTGCCGATACCAGCAGCAGGTCTCCTGGCCCCAGTCGCGCAGCTGTCATCTCGCCCACAACCGACGCCTGCATGGGATGGATTGGCAGCGTGGCGAGCCTTTGAAAGGGGACAGTGGGGGCGGTGCCTGGTTGGCATCCGTGGTGCATGCAGGAAAGGCATACCGCACTGCTTGCAGGCATGGGCCGGTTGCACTTCTATGCAGTTGAGTTCAACTCCAGCCTGCCCTGCAGCCTCACCTGCAGGCCCATGTGGAACAGGCGCATCGCAAAACCTCTCATGGCCAGCCCCTCGCGGCCCACTCCATACACAGCGATGCGGTAGTCCCGCCCCGCCGCCAGCAGGCGCTCAACCAGCACTGCTGCCGCGCCTTCGGCCGCTGCCACGTTGCGCTGCAGCTCGGCCAGCGCTGCGCTGAGCAGCTGTGTGTACTGGCTGGATTGGCTGGGAGCTGCCATGACAGGGGATGGATGTTGAGACGTGGCGGCAGTGGCGACGTGGTGGCGGTCAGCGGTGGCAGCGCAGGCAGTGTCCTGAGCACCTCTCCGCTGGAGGCTGATCGTCAATTGGGGCTGCACAGGGGCTGCCTAAGGCTTCCAATCGGCAAGCGGAGCAGGGACGAGGAGGTGCCGAAACGAGACGGAGCGGAGGAGCCTCAGCAGCCGGCTGCTGCTAGTGCAACCAACGCAAGGTCAAACAATACTTCAGGGAATGGAAAACGCCGGCAGAACGGTCTCCTGCATGGTGAATGCCGACACCGGCGTCCATCAGGGGAGCCGGGCAGCAATTAACGACTGGCCACGCTCGATTCAATTATATGGACCGCCATTGGAGCAGCGATCAAGATCCCCAGGGCCCCCTGCAAGAAAAGCAGAAACCAAGCGCTCCGCTCGCTGTGCCTGGAGGGCCGCAGGTACGACTGATCTATTCTGGGCTCAATGTCATGGGTTGAGCACGCCCAATGTCATGACCAAACCTGCCGCTGCCCACCCGCCGCCGCCGCTGCTGCCACCGCCTGCTCACTCTTCTTTGCTGGCCGCCCGCAGGTGACCTGGGCCCATGGCGTCTCCCGCCAGCGCACCGTCGCAACAACCGGTGCTACTGCTGCTCAAGGGGCAGCCGGGCAGCGGCAAGTCGACACTGGCGGTTGCACTGGCACGTGCGCTGCGGTGGCCGCTGGTCGACAAAGACGATGCTCGCAGCGCCTTCCAGCCACTGTCGGCAGCACACCCCGGCGTCGACTGGAACGAGCTCAGCTACGCGGTGCTGTGGCGGGTGGTGGAAACGCAGCTGCGCTGCGGGCTGTCGCTCATCATTGACTGCCCGCTAGCACGGCGCCCGCTGTTCGACCGAGCGGCGGCGCTGGCTGAGCAGGTGAGCGAGCATCCAGGGCGCTTGGTCTAGCTGTGATGCTTTGCATGTTTGCTGGGTTTCAGAACCACTCAGAATGGAGCGATGCCGGCAATGATGTGTGCGTGACATGCATTGGCATGCCATCCGCATTCGCCGGCATGCCATCTGCAATGGTCGCAGCTGAGGCAAAGCCCATGTGAGCTGCAGGCCTTGTTGTGGTCTGATGCACCTCACGCCCTCCCCTTTGTTGCGGACTGATGCACCTCACGCCCTCCCCCTCCCTGAACAGCACGGCGCCCGGCTGGCCCTGGTGGAGCTGCTGCCGGGAGATGAAGCGCTGTGGCGGCAGCGGGTTGAGGAGCGGGGCCGGCGAGATGCCGGCACAGACCATGCACACAAGCCGGGCAGCTGGGCGGACATCCAGGCAGTCCTGGCTCGCAACGGCGGCAGCGAGGGCTGGGGCAGCGAGGTGGACGTGCCGCTACGCTGCGCCCTGGACAGCACGGCGGGCAGCACGGCGGAGCACGCGGCGGCGGTGCTGGGCATGCTTGCGGCAGCGGGGGTGCACGCGGCGGCGGCAGGCTGTTGACTGGCCGAGGGCGGGGTTATTCTTTATGTTAAATTACTTTCATTTTTCCTTTTATTTGTTCAAGATTTAGCTAGTCATGCCCTGCCATGCCACTTGCTGCAACTTGCTGGTCAACTGCCGATCGAAATGCGGTGAACTCGTTGCGGCGAGCAGCTGGCGGCCGGCATGGCGGCGCATGCAGGGAGGTTGAACAGCTGTCTCAGGTCCAGCCGCCTCAGTTCTCGGCTGCCGTCCAATTCGCTGCCAGGCCCGCCATGGCCTCGCGAGCGGAGCTGCTGGCGGCCCTGGCGGCCGAAACTCACCAGGACGTGGTCACCAACCTGCTAGCTAGCCGGGATGTGCGGATCGCGGTGCCCTGCTCGCTGCTGAGCAAAGGCGGCGGCGGGGCGGGCAGCCGGGGGCAGGTGGCGGTCGTGCGCAAGTCGAGAGAGGGCCCCGCCGTGGCACTGGACTGCGGCAAATGGTGGCGGGGAGCGCCCGCAGGCGTGGTCTGGATGGACTTCCGGCAGGTGCGCCGCCACCGCCGCCGAAACGGCGCGCATGTGTTGGCGGCGGGAGGGCACGCTGCCGTGATCGTTGACCTCCCCGGCCCTCGTCCTGCTCCCTGCTGCTGTGCAGCTGCTGCAGCACGCCAGCGATGACACGCTGCGCTCCCTGCATCGCAAGCTCGCGGCGGTGACGTCCTCCCGCAACCGCTCGCTGGCGCGCACCCAGTCGGTGCCGGGCCGCATCCATGTTGAGGAGGCGCTGGCTGGCAGTGCTAGCAGCAGCGGCAGCCACGCGGGCAGCCCCTGGCTGCACCGCGTCAGCGGCGGCGGTCCTGCACCTGCAGCCGGCGGCGGCGCAGGCTCCACGCTGCGCCGCACCAGCAGCACAGGCGTGCCGGCCGACGGCGGCGCCTCGAGCCTGCGGCGTACCAGCAGCATCGGGCTGCCGCCCCTGAGCGGCGGCGGCAGCGCGGGCGGCGCGCGAGTGGCTGGCACAGGCCTGCACCGCCTGTCTGGCTCAGGGCTGCGCCGCACCACCAGTCTGGAGGCCTCGCCCGCCAGCAGCAGGCATGCCACGCCAGAGCGGCAGGGCCGGCCCGGCAGCGGCGCCAGCAGGGGGGCTGCACACCCGAGGGCCAGCTGCCCTTTGGCCTGCCGTATGACGACTCGGCGGGCGGCATGCATGTGGGTGCTCGCAAGGCGGCGCGGCGCGCCGGCAGCGCCGGCAGTGGCGGCGACTCGCCGCTGTCCCCKGCAGACCTGCKGCATTCGCTGTTCTACTCGCAGCCTTCCACSGCTCKSGGCACTGGCGCAAGCAGCGCCGCCSCCAGCAGCCTGCCCTCACCCGCAGGCAGCTGTGGGGCGGCCAGCAGCGGCGGCGGCAGCACCCTGGCGCGCCAGCCCACCTTCAGCCAGCCCTACTTTGCAGAGTTTGAGGAGCCCAGCCCGGCGGCCGCGGACTCGCTGCCACCCAGCGCACCGCTGTCCCCCGCAGCCGGCACCTGCACGCCGCCCCATGCTGCGCCTGCTGCGCCCTCGCCTGAGGGGTCGGGCTCAGCGCGCGCAGCGCAGCTGGCGCCAGCGCAGGAGCAGATGACTGCCGAGGAGCTGCACGAGGTGAGCATGGGGTTTAGGGAGTGCAGGTGTGCAGATGGGCAAGACATGGTGGAAGTTTGAGGGGCACGGCTGGCATGCAAGGAGGAGTCGAGAGCTGCCCGCCTTGCCTGCCTGGCACGACCCTTTGGGCACACAGACATTCTCTCTCTGCCTGCCTGCCTGCCCGCCTGTGCAGGTGCACCCCTCGTTCCACCACGTGTATGTGCCGCCCTGGGCGGTGCCGATGGCGCCGCCGCAGCAGACGGTGCGCGCGTTTCGTGAGGCGGGCACCCAGACCAGCACGGGAGCCATCCAGGCGCGCCCGCACGCCAGCCACACGGCAGAGGACGTGGCAGATCACTTCCAGGCACGCTGTGGGGCCGCATTTGACTAAGTAGTGGCTTGGCTGTCGCCGGCACTGCCTAGGGAAAGGCTGCCGCTGCTGCTGGCTGGTGCACCCCGCTTTGGTGTGGGAAAGCAGCCCTGTGTGCTGCCATGCGTGGCTTCAAAGGACAACCGCACATGGAGCCCGACTCCTGCTGCTGCCCCGCCCAACCTGCCCTGCCCTGCAGGCCTTCATGCAGCACTTTGCTGCCTCGCTGCCGCACTTGGCCATGGCGCTGGCGGACATGCACCTCAACCTTGGGGGCGACGACCCGCTGTTTGTCAAGAGCCAGGTGGGCAGAATAGGGGCTCTGAAATAACTGTGAGCAGAGTAAGTGCCTGTGAAGAGCCAGGTGGGCCAGCTTGGAGCTGGGTGCCACTGTTTGGATTGAAAGGGGTTGCGCCGGTGCCTGGGACGCAGGGAAGCTGTCTTGCCCGCATTGCACCAGCACGCTATTGCATGCCACTCTGCATGGTGCACAACCTAACGCAGTGCTGCAGCACGTTGATTTCAGGCTCTGATCGTGCCTTCGGGCCCAACTTACTCACTGGCTGGCCTTCCCTGCCGCTTCGTGTCGTGCAGTACTACTTCAACGCGCTGCTGCAGCTGAAAGATGAGATGAGCCAGCTGGGGGAGCGGCTGCAGCCACCGGCGCCTTGAGGGCAGCCTTAGTCAGGCTTCAGGGGCAGCCAGTGCTGGCAGTCCCTGCTGCAAAGGCAGGGGCGCGGGAGCCTGGCAATCCTCGCAGAGTGATGACAGCAGCAGCTCACACACACATGTTCACTTACACGCTCTTTGTTTTGATCAATCGCATGCACACGACTTGCTTACGCACTCTTTGAATGAAACATTGCAAGTGCAGGCTGAGGAAAGGGGTATGCACAGGTTCAAGCAGCTGGGGTCAGCGGGGTCAAAAGGTCAAAGGGGCATGCCAAGCCAACAAGCAGCCTGGAAGTAAAGGGTACATGACAGTGGTGCAGCTGGCTTGGACTGCCGTAACTTATTGCCTGGGTTGTGGCTTTAAAGCCCTTCGTACAGCTTGGCCATGGCTCGCAGGTCGCCCTTGGGTGCCTGCACCTGCTGCCACGCATTCTGCCGGAAGGCCTGCAGTGGCATTAGGGTGGGCGTTTGGACCGACAGGGATAAACCGCAACCAAGGCTGGCACCCTTTAAGTGAGAGGGAACAAAGCAGACAAGATTGACCTGCAACTGTGGCTGATAAGGGTGCCACACGCCTCTGCATGCGCTGCACAGCCCCGTCGGCACGCCGTGCAGTGTGGAGAGTCGCTCTGCCTCCACCCCACCCTCATTCCCCTGCAGTGCCCCACACAACTCACCTCCCGCTCCAGCACCGCCTGCCCCTGCTTGCCCATGACGCGCTTCCAGAAGGGGTGCCGCGCAAACAGGCACTGGTAGGCCGTGTCTTCGAGGGGCACGCCCTTGGTTTCTGCGGGAGACAGGCAGGCAGGAGTTGGGATGGCATTCAGCAGTGTGCTGGNCTCGCAAACAGGCACTGGTAGGCTGTGTCTTCGAGGGGNCACGCCCTTGGTTTCTGCAGCGCAGGCGGGCGGAGGCAGGCAGGAGGGGGAGAAGGGCATTCAGCAGCGGCGTGGCTGGGAATGCAACACTTCCACGAGCGTCTCACTGTCCAACCGTGGCCAGCAGGTGGCAGAAAAGCATGCTGTGCAACGCAACAATTGGGCCAACCCTGTCTGTCCACCGCCTTGCCTGGCAGTAGGAACCACGTGTAAATGGTCATGAGGAGGTTCCAGCCGGCGAAGAAGATGAAGACGCCCCAACGAAACGAGCTGCAACGGCAAGCGGCGCATACCAGGGATGAGGCAAAGTGGGTGTGATAGGTGTGTTCGGCAGGTGCGGCAACGTGGCAAGCCTTCACACGTGGGCGAGCTGAGCAACCCCGTTCTTGCGAGCACTCCTCTCTGCGCGCACAGTTGCCTTGCCCGGCCGGGCCCTCACCACAGCATGGACAGAAACGACTGGCCAATTACGAAGCTCATCAGATAGTTGCAGAACACCACTGCATGGCAGGGGCATGGAAGGCAAGAAATGACTAGGGCGATGAGGAGCCAGAGGGCTGGCCAGGCAGCTTCCCTGATCTCAGCCCCACCCACCCACCTCCCGCACCCACCCACCCACCAGCACTCATGCCGCTGGTACGCGTGTCTAGCGTCTGGATTTCGGAGCCCAGCAGCCATACAATGGGGCCCCACGACCAGGCAAACCCTGCGGGATGTGACATTGGGCAGGAAGCAACTGGGCAGGGAGCAACTGGGCAGGGTAAGATGCACACACAACACATGTGGTTGCAAGAAGCGCCATGTGCCTGCCAGCAGCGGAGTGAACGCATACATGTTACTGTCGCAGCCTAAAACAGAGATACCCACCTGCAATGAACACGCAGATGAGGACCAGAGCGCCGACAGCGTCGGCCCTGGGCAGTGTCGCCTCGCCGTCAAAGCCAACCGCCAGCACGATGCCCGTGGCAACCTGCATTGATTGCATGGTTTGATAAAGGGTTACATTCAAGGCCAAAAGCCGCCTTGAGAGGATTCCACTCCTCTGGCAACTTGCAGCATGCAGCGCAGTTGTCTGCAGCTTTGTTCAAGCAGGGTAGCCCATCGCACCAGCACGCCGCCAGGGCGCCCGACATAACATACAATCACCCAACATGGCGCACGGGGTTCGCGGCAGCAGCAACCTCAGCTGCCCTTCACAGCACACACACCTGGCTGAGCAGCATCTGCAGGCCACCCTGGAGCAGCAGCGGGCGGCGGCCCCACTTGTCGATGAAAAGCACGCCCACGAGCGTGGCCAGCACATTGGTGGCGCCGATTACCTGCAGAAAAAGGTGGCAATGGGGCATGCACGTGTTGCGGGAATCGAACCAGGTATGGTGGGGGCCTGGGCGCCGAGCGCAAGCTGCCGCACACTCTGGCGGCAATGTGCTCCCACACTAGAGCTCCATGACTGGGCTGCTGCAAGAAACACAGCCAGGCTGGGCTCACCACTGTGTTGAGCAGTGCTCCAGAGTTGTGACTGAGGGATGAGAACATGACGGGGGCTGCAAAGGTGGGGGATGAGCGGCCAAGCAGTGAGTTGTGACACTCGCCTGCAGCGGGCGTGCAGAGCACGGCTTTGCTTGGCTGCCCCATGCCAAACCAGTTTGGGTCATGGATCAACAGGTAAATCGACCACACTGGACAGCCTGCTGTGCTCAAAAGTAAGCAGCACAGCACATTCCCATGGCAGCCGGTCACAGCAGCAGCAGTGGCGTGCTTGTGAAAAGTCCTAGGCTCCGCCTCTCCGCCCACCCAGCCCTCCCCGTTCCCACACATACACCCCTGGGCACTCAAAAACCGATATACTCGCCATAGAATATTACGGCGTTAATTCCTTTCATGCGATTCAGGGGAATGGCAGGATGTCTGTTAGAGATGTGCGCGCTTCAGGGACCATCCGGAGATGCAATCCCCATTGTATTTGAACCAATCAGGTAACCCTGTTGATTTGAGAGCTTTGGAGTGGTAAAATGTATTACCTGTTAGCTGCTGCAGCGCTGCCAAGGAACAGCTCATGACCGTCATAGGCAGGTTCTGCCGCTGAAACAGGTTGCGCCAGCTCTGCGGGCGGTCAGGGAGGGCAAGCCAAGGCAACCAACCATGTGAAAGTCAGAGTGGGCGGGCGCTTGCCAAGCAGGAGAGCAGGGCAGGAAGGCAAGCCAGGGCAACATTGGGTTGCTGAGGTGGGAGGGTTCTTGCCCATGAGCACGGGCAGGCGGACAGGCAGGGCAAATTAGATGAGCCCCACGGCTGCCACACCTGCAACGGTGACACCTTGGCAGCTTGCTGCGCTGCGTCACAGCTGCAGGCGGGAGGAGCGGGAGGGGCAGAGTTGATAAGATTTGGAAACCTGGCAGGCCCAGAGCGCGAGAGGCCGCAAGCTGAGTCACACACGTCACACCCTCGTTGCCCCCGTGGTGCTTGCACCAACCCCCACCCATTTAGGCTCTCACATGTCTGCATACTCCGCGTCCACCTCGTCTGTGCCCCGCAGCATCTGCAGCACCGCCTTGCCCTCGTTCCACTTGCCCCTGCAGGTCATAAAACGGCATGCAATCGCTCTCAGCGCCTGCCGACTGGTGCCAGTTGGAGGCGCTATGCACAACCGCGAATGAGCTGCAAGCACAGCGAGCCCGAGCAATGGTGGCAGGCCAGCGGCTCCCAATCCTGCCTCTCACTTTTCTATGAGGTGGGAGGGGCTCTCTGGCAGCACCAGCCCTCCGATGATGAGGATGGTGGCGGGCATGGCAGCCAGGCCCAGGCTCAGCCGCCAGCCCCAGGTGGGGATCCACTGAGTCCCCAGGTTGACCAGCTGCAAACATAAAGAAGAGCAGGGAGGCAGGGCCATGGTTACGAGTGCCCTAAGAGCCAGCTGGCATCAGAACAGAACGTTTGGCACTACAGGAGCACCCGGGTGGCTGGAAGGGCATGTTTGCTTGCAAGGCCCCCAGAAGTGTGGCGCACACCGAACGTAAGCAAAGCCAACGCGCTGCCACCAGCGGCGGTCATGCGCTGACCGATGATCCAACATTCTTCAGCTTGCCTGCGCAGCCANGGATGCCCACAGTGACCGCCAGCTGGAACAGGTAGGCCAGGGNCGCCGCGGCTTGCNAAANGGGAGNCCACCTCCGAAANTNGTAGACGGGCNACGACGCAGGCGGCAGTGCCTGCAGCAAAGGTTGGCTCGTGCCGGCATGGATGCAGGCTGTTCCTGCCAAATGCACGATGCGCAATGCACGCAGCAGTGCTCATGCACAGGGCAGCACAGGGGCAGACAGTACAGACACTTAGGAGGCATCCCAGGCAGTTGAGGTAACAGCATGGTCTGGCCCCAGCTGCATTGCAGCAGCAAGCACACGCGCTGCACCACTCACCAACCCCAAAGCCCAGCACTGAGCGGCCCAGGATGAGCTGCGTGAGGGAGTGGGCGCCGGCTTGCAGGCCCGCCCCCAGCAGAAACAGGCAGCCGGAGACGAGCATGACCAGCTGCGGTGTGGGTGGGGGAGGGACAGGAGAGGTGTGTGCGTGCTTAGGATGTGCTGCTGGTCGCTGCACACAGCCAGCAAGGCGAGGGCATTTGCGAAGACAGCTGCGCTGTGACGTGTGCGGCTTCCAGCCTCTTGAGGGCAGCGCTGTAGCGAATGAGACAGTGCAACACGTGACAACCCAGAGTGTGCCCGCCCACCTTGCGCCCAAATGAGCGTGCTGCAAAGCCGGCGGGCAGCGCAATCACGGCTCCGCTGGCAAACATGGCTGCTGAGAAGAACTGCAGGCGGGCATCGTGGTACTTGCAGTCTGCAGGAGGCAGGTGGGGGTTGGGTGGGCGGGTGGGCAAGCAAAAGCGGTGGACAATGCGCCGGGCTGGCTGCGGCGGCTACGGCACCTCATAATGTAATAAATTCATTGCAACGCAAGGGTGTTTGGAAGGCAGGTCACGCAGGCAAAGGGCTGTGCAGGGGGGCAGGCGCGACAGTGAGCTGGCAGGCCGCAGCTCACAGGGGCTGGACGCCTGCTCGCCGCTCAGGTTGGCCTCCAACAGTTCTGGGAAGAACTGCTGCTGGAAGCTGGCCATGGCCTGTGGGTGGAGGGGAGGGAGAGAAGCTGGTTGTGAAGGGTGATGGGTGCCAGTACATCGACCGGGAGGCCAAACAGGCCCCATTTGCTTGCCACACTGGTACTGGTCCGGGTAGACACCGCCGAGGGTGCACAGTTGGCATTTCGGACAGCTCTGCACAGCACACAGTGTCCTCTGTATGCTGCTGAAGTGCCCAGCTGCCAATGCCCACCTCCACGCCACCCACGATGCCGATGTCAAACCTGCGGAGCAGGCGATGCCAGAGGCAGCAGGCAGGAGGGGTGGGGTGCAGGCGGCACATCTGGGTTCAGCCGGGTGGACAGACAGGAATGGAGAGCGTGCTCGCACAGCATGACTGCCTCGCCGACTCACCCGAACAGCATGCCGCCTGTGGCAGAGACCAGCGCCACCACCAGGACGTAAATGGTCATGTGGCCTGCGGCAAAAAGCAGTGGCCGATGGGATCCGCTGGCTGCTGCCGCGAGATATTTTGCCAGGCACAAGCCAAGATAGGCAAACAAGAGCATGCGGGGAGAGGTAAAGCAGCAATAAATGCCTCCAGCACTGCATCTCAGCAAGCTGATTGGCCAGGAACTGGGCCCAGCCATGGCCCGCACCTGTGTAGTGCGCCGCCCGGCCGCCCGGCTTGGCAGCGGCGGCGGCGCCGCCGKCCKGCGGCGCCCCCTCCTGCAGCGCCTCCTTGCCGCCATCATCCCGATTGCGGAGGACCATGGGGCCTCAGGCGCGCCCTGGGCGCACCAGCCGCGAGCTGCACGCGCTGCTGGGGCTTTTGGCTCGGGCAGCTGGGGCAAAGCCACTTGTGGGGCGGTACCTCCGCCTGCAAGCAATTCAGGAAGAAGCCCCGACACGCCACAAAGCGACGAAGCGGCGCTTGGGGGCAGGATTGGGCGCAAGCACAAATGTTGCGCGCCATTCCATGCTGTGGCGGGCACTATCCGCTCTGCCTGCATCCGAGACGCAAAGCAGAGRTTWTTRCCCAACGCCAGTGAGCCCGCCGCTCAACGCGCGACCCAGCCCGAAGATACAATCGTCGGCACTCGCTGGGGGCCCCAGCCTGGGCMGCAGCATGCGGGCATGACCCAGGCCGCGTTACGGCTGCTCCTGCAGGCCGCCGCAGCGCCGGCCGCAGAGCTAGCCGGCGGCGGCGGCGTCGTCGTCGTCGTCGGCGGCGGCGGCGGCACACTGGTGCACCTCTACAGCACCGCGCAGTCGTCTGACGTGGGCACAGGCAAGCGCTTCCGACACTGCGCAGTCGATGCCAGCTGGCATGCAGCAGTGCACTTGGTTGTGCTGCCGTTGCCTCGCGCCCCTGCGCAGAAACCTGGCAACCAGGCCCTGCAAATGTTCTGCGCACACTGCTGATGCATCGCCGGCACAATTGCACTCTGCATCCATTCTGCGCACCAAGTTACAGCAGCGCAGTGCTTTGATTCTTGCAGGGGAGCCGGAGCAGACGATCCCCTCCACTGCCGCGGTGGTGGGCGCTGTGGTGGGTGGCCTGAGCACCCTCACCGTCTGCCTGGCTGTCGCGCTCGTCTTTGCGGTGAGTGGTACGAGTGCGGCCGCATCCGGCAGTGGCAGCCACCAGTTCAGCCCCAACAGCAGTGAGGGCTTGTGTGCGGCTGTTGCTACTGTATCTGATGCCTGTTTGCAAGGAGGCAGACAGCCGCAGCCGCTAGGGCTGCGAAGCAGCAGCTAGTAGCAGCGCTGTGTACGAGCGAGCCCGCAGCTGCAGCTCGCCCTGCCGCACTCCAAGCATCACAGCTCGCCGCCGCCCACCCCGCGCTTGCTGCCAGGTGGCCCGCATCTACGGCTGGCGCCTGTTCCGCCCCGGCGGCGCCAAGGGCGGCAAGCGGCGGAGCGATGTGGAGTCGGTGCTGGAGATGGAGCGGGAGGCTGCCAACGGCCCCATCCCCTCCATTGTCACCACTCGCCTCGTAGAGTCGCCCACGCCTACCAGCCGCGGCAGCAGCCGGGCGGCGGATGCGGGGCACACGGACCGAACAGACAACAGCCTGGTGGGTATCGTGTTGAAGTTTGGCGGATTGGGCCGCCGGCCACGCAACAGTTTTGGGCTGCGTGGCTGGGGCTGCTGGGCTGTTGGGTGGTGCGGCTGGGACTGCAAGAAAGGCTGCGTTTGTCGCACTGAGACTGGGCTGCAGGCGACTCGGGGCCCCGCAAAGCCAGCTGCTACCCGCCGCACACCTGCCCCCGCCTGTGCTCCCACCTGCGTACAGCAGATGAGCCCGTCTGGCAGCTCACAGATCGCCGACTTCCGGTCGGACATGTCTTGGAAGGACTGCCTCATAGACCCCGAGCAGGTGCGGGCTGTGCAGCTTTTATGTCCACTCGGCCGCCGCTGCTGCTGGGATAGGACGGCTGGCATGCAACTGGGTTTCTTGGAGGGGGGTGTGCACCGGCCACATCCGAGGATGCGCGCCCTCTGCTCTGTGCTGCTCTTGCCCTGTGCTGATGCCAGGCCCCCTGCCCCATGCACTTGCCCCTTTGCGCAGATCCAGATCCTGCGCCGCCGCGATGGCCGGCCCTGGGTGCTGGGCGGCGGCGCGTTTGGGCAGGGTAAGTGGGTGGGCGTGCTTGTGTCATCGCCTCCAGCAGCGCAGCTTGTGTTCAGGGGGGCACTGCACGCTGAATCGTACACAACGGTGCTTGCAGTGTGCTTGCAGGCATTGCGAGGCTTGAGTGCACTGGAGCTGCACCATCTGCCCATCATCCGCCCTGCTCATGCTCTCCATCCCGCCCGCCCTCCTGCCCCGGCCTGCAGTCTACAAGGCTCTGTACGACGGGGTGCAGGTGGTGGCTGCCAAGGTGCTGACAGGCCTGAGCGACGAGCGCATGTTCAACGCCTTTGTGCGGGAGGTGCGCACAGTGGCTGGGTGGGCCGATTTCACTTGACTGGGCATGTGCAGGCTATGGCGGGCTGTGCCATGTGTTTGGAAAGGTTTGCACGTGCCAGAAAAACTGGATAAGGGCATGCAGCTGGGTTAGGCTAGTGGTTGACCTTTTGCAGCATGGGCAGGCGGCGTCCATGACCAGCCCAAGCAGCCCAGGCCTGCCCCTCATGTGCGCCACCCGTCTGCTCAACACCCTGCCTGCCTCTGCGTCCGCCCTCCCCTTGCCTTTCCAGGCCGCCATCCTGCGCGACATGCGCGACAAGAACATCGTGCAGTTTGTGGGGGTGTGCATGGGGCGCAGCGAGGAGGGGCAGCCCGACGAGGCGATGATGATCCAGGTGTGGTTGGGTGGTATAAAAGCTTACATTCATAAGCTGTGTTTGGCGATGTGAAGTTGGTGGTTTGTGGCTGGTTCTAATGGGTTGCTGTGTGTGTTTGGTGAGCGTGCTGATGGTCAGCTTGGCTGGGAGTGGGGACTGGTGGGAGGTGTTAGTGGCTGGCCGGCGAGCGCAGCCCTCATCCTGGCAGGTGTCGGATTGCTGGCTGTTGCAGTGGAGAAGTAACTGTGCACCGGCGTGCTTTCAGTGCACTGATCACCCTAAAACTCGTCCCCTTGGTGCACATATGCAGGAGTTTATGGAGGCGGGAGACCTGTTCAAGGTATGAAGTGCTGCACTGCTGCGCTATGCATGGCTGGCTGGTTGGGCACCACCGTGCCTGCACAGCTGCATGGGCATCTGCCGGTGCAGGACTTCAACAGACTTCCCATCCCACCGAATTTGTGCCGCCAACCCATGCCGGCTTCCTGCCTCCCCATATCCCGCCCTCCCATGCCTCCTTTGCTCCTCCCAGGCGCTGAGGTGGCGGGATCACCAGGGGCGGCGGGTGTATGGTTACTACGCGCGCGGGCGCAAGGCGGCCATCGACATTTCCCGCGGCCTACACTACCTGGTGCGCTGCAGGAGACAGGGTTGGTGTGGAAGGGGGCTCAGCAATGCTATTGCCGCCATGAAACTGCTACTGGTGCCCCGCCTTTAGCCCACGGCACTGAGACAGTGTTTGTGTTGTGTGTGTACCCTGCACCTGTAGCCCGAACGTCGAATGAGCTTGCATTGCTTCTGTGTGGTGTGTGCCCTGCAGCACGCCCACAAGACTGTACACCTGGATATGAAGAGCAGTAATGGTGCGCATTGAAATTATCAGTCCTCAGCTACTCACCTTTGTGTTGAGAAGGTTGTTGCATGCCGCTACCGCACATGCACTTGGGTTGCCCACCTTCCTGCCGCCGCTGCACCTCAGGGGCTGGCCAACATTAGGGCCCATCCTGCTGGTTGCAGCCCTGACCATGCCTCCTCTCCCGCTGCCTCCTTGCCCCCGCCAGTGCTGCTGACGCGGGACGGCACCTGCAAGATTGCCGACGTGGGCCTGGCGCGCACCCTGCTGACCAAAAACTTCCTCACGCAAGCCGGCACGATGGGCACATTTGCGTGGAGGTGCGCGGGGCGTTTGGCCGCCCTGCTGAGGGCGGGCCAAGGGCGTGGGCCGGTGCAGCGGTCCTGCTACATCGTGCGACACATGCGGGTGCCTCGACGCCTGACACTGCCTCTTGGCACTGCCCTACGCTCCCCTGCCGCCGCTACATTCAGCACGCCGCTGATGCTCTGGCACCCAAATAGCTTCTGCTCCCCTGCCCGCCACTGCAGCGCACCTGAGGTGCTGACTGGGCAGCCAGTGGGCACGAGCGCCGACATTTACAGCTTGGGCATCGTGCTGTGGGAGGTCAGTTTGCTTTCAGTTTGATGAGCAGCATGAGCTGTGCTCTCTTCCTGGCGTGTGCTTGTGCCGCTGCTGCCAAAGTGGCTGCCGAGGCGATTCTGGGCGTTGGCCCCTCCCGAGGTGCTTCTGGGTGTTGGCCCTTTCCACTGCAAATCCACTGGCTTTGGAACCCGCTGCAGGCTGTGGCTTGATACAGCGTTCTGCCTTTGCATGTTGGCCAAGCTTTGAAAGGTTCCTAAGGAGCCCGAATGCTGCCCTGCCCACCCTCCCACGCCCGCAGCTGGTGACTGGAGAGATCCCCAACCGCGGCACGATGCGCGACCCCCGTGTTCCCGAGGAGTGCCCGCAGGTTTGCAAGGAGCGGGGATGTGTGGCACATTTGGTACAGGCACACCCCGCCTCCTCCTGCAGCCAGTGCTGGAGCTGATGAACCGCCGTCAAAAGCTGTACACCGCCCACTGAACATACTTTGCCCGCCTCTTCCTGCAGTCGGTGCTGGACCTCATAAACCGCTGCTGCGACCTGGACCCCGCCAAGCGGCCCACCGCCAAGCAGGTGGTGCTGGCCCTGGAGGGCGGCAGCGCAACACCCTCCAGCCCAGAGGTGAGCACAATCACAATCTTGAGAGAACAAGTTCTGCTTGGGCTCAGTGGGAGCTGGGCAGCGGAGTTATGGGGTGATGCAGTCATGCGCACCATCGCGGCAGATGCTGATGGGTAGCGGGCAGACGGAGGACGACCTGACTGCTGCTGCTAGCCCAGGCTGACAGTTATGCTTAGCTGGCTGCTCCTGTCTGCCCTGCCTGCAGACACGTGCGGCGCCGCTGCGCTCTGCGAGCCTGGCGCCGTGGCGGGACCGCCTGCCGCAGCAGGTGGGTGCTGCTATGTGATGGAAGGGGCAGTTCTGGAATGTGAAGCACTGCGGCGCTGCCGAGCCAGTTGCGGTTTGATGCAACGCGGTGCTGCCTGGCTCGCGTGACAGGCTGTGGTGCCGCTCGTCTGCCCTGCTGCTGGTGCTGTTGGACCGCTGCCTCTGCTCAGCCGTGGCACACTTCGACTGACCTTCCCATTCGCGTGCCCAACCCTTTCCCTCTGCCCCAGGTCAGCAAGTACATGCCCAACAGCGGGGACAGCCACACGCTGACACAGCCCGACGGCAGCATGCCCCTGCCCTTTGGCTCCGCGCSGGCGCSGGCGGGACCKAGCAGCGGCGGCGGCCAGCAGCCGCTGGCGCAGCAAGCCAGCGACACTGCTGGGGACGAGCACCCCGCAGCAGCAGCGGGCGCAGCAGCAGCGGCAGAGGCGGCGGCGGCAGCGGCGGGGGTGGCAGCGGCAGCAGCAGGGCCGGCCGGCGGCAGTGATGAGGAGGGGCTAGGCGAGGATGGCAGCGGCGGGCTGTTTGGTTATGGCACGCTTGACATGGAGGAGGCCGCTCAGCGAGCAGAGGAGCAGGGGCAGCAGCCAGCGCCGCCGCAGCGCACCCTGCGCATGGACGAGTTGCCGCCTCTGTCCTCCAGCGAACAGCTGTTCAGGTAGCCTGTCCCGGTGCCTGCTCACGTGTTTTTGTCCCACCGTGCACGGCCTTCTGCTGTTCGCACACAATGCACGCAGCTGACTGATAAACGATGGAGCGATTTTAGACAGCGCCTCCATTTTTGCCGCCGCCCCAACCTAAATCAACCCCCCAAACCGGCGGCTTGTCAACCGACCGCAAACGTTTTGCTACCCAAAGCCACAACGCTCAGTCTCCCATTCATTCGACTCGTTGCCCTGCCAATGCGCTTGCATGCCAACTCGTTACTCTTCCCGACCGCTGCGATCCTGCATGATCCAGACCACTCCATACCATCTTTCCTACCTCGTTGTCGTTGACCCTGCCCTGACGCTCTGAACCATCAGCTATGGCTGCGCTGCTGTAGACTGAACAATGCCCTCTGTTGCCAGTACGAGCAAAGGGCAGGCCTGGGGACGGTGCATGGACTCGTCTGCATGCATGTCATGACTGCCCCTGCTCATACATTGTGGCAAGTGTGTCCAGATCCGTCTTATCCTGGGCAGCTGTGCATGCACTAGGCAAGAAAGCCTGAGCGTGCAGAACGCAACATGAGAGCGCCGGTTGCAGGTAGCGCTGTGTTGGCCGGCAGTTTGCCGAGGCTGTAGGAAGGTGCGGCAACCAACCTCCTTTTAACCAGTCGTTGGATGTGGCCCCGCTCCCCCCTCACCAAAAAAACGTGCAGAGTGGCCGCCATGACAATACCTGGCGGCGCCTGCTGGGGGCCTGCCGAGCACGGCGGCGGCTGGCTAAAAGCTTGGGCAGACCCTCTTCTCGCATTCTCAACCCTCACAGACCCCAATGAGCATGACGTCGCAACGCACAGGCCAGCCTTCCCTGCCGGGCGTGAATGAAAACCAAACAGAGAACCACGGCTGGGTGCGGGTGGGGCCCACTGCGCTGAATCGGAGGTGAATAGAACTTTGCAACGAGTTGTGCGAACAGCAGTGCTCTGCGAGCTGGCGACCGCTGCTTGGGTGCAGCGGTCGCCAGCTGCCGTGCTCTGCTGCTGCCCAGCCTGCACCTGCTTGCTCGCACTGAATTTTACTGTGGATGACGCTTGGCGCCCTTCCCCCCGCCATAGGCCGCCCTCGCTCCGCCGCCTGCGCCGGCGGTGGCGGGCGGACCATGCTGCGGCACAGGCTGCGGCAGGGCAGGAGCTGCAGCGCCTGCATGCTGAGTGGCAGCGCCTAGATGATCCCTGGAAGCGCCTGTTCACTGAGCAGCAGGGCCTTTTGGAGCTCGTGTTCGCAGAGCTGCAGCACCCAACCCTGGCTGCGGAGGAGCGTACAGCGCTCATGGCGCGCCTGGCCGCTGCTCAGGCAGACCTGGCTGCCGTGCAGGCAGCCATGGATGCTGTTCTGACGGCATTCGTGCGTGCCGCTGCACCAGCTGCGGTGGGTGCTGCCGGGCCAGCACAGCAGGCTGGCGCGACTGGGCAGGCTGGGCAGGCGCAGCGCCGGAACGAGCGCGGCAGCGGCAGCGGCGGCGAGTCGAGGACGGAGGGTGTGCAGAATGGTTTGGCGGCGGCGATAGGGGCTGCTGTAGAGGCAGCGAACCGGGCAGCACCAAAAGTGGGGCAGCAGCAGCAGCAGCCAGATGTGGCAGTGGCAGCTAGGAGTCCGCCCTGAGCAGCTGGCTGCACTCGAGCAAGAGCCTGCAAGCCAGCTGCCCTAGCTGGGAACAATGTAAGACATGAGCGGCCGTGTGTTGCCTGTGTGATGCAGCCATGCTCAGCTGGCCCCACCCGCCACTCCCGCCAACTCACCTCCCTTGCTGCACTTCATCGCTGCAGATGCTGTCGCCGTACCAATGATGCACCTACACAACCCATGACACCTTTGGGCAGCGGCATAAACGCCGGCGGCTGTCGACCAAATGCCAGCGGTTAAACCTTCTCCCTTCTGCAACATCTGCGGCAGACTGTGGCCAGCTGCCAGCTGCAGCATATGCTTTATGCAATCCCCTTCCTTTCAACTGCTGATATAATGTGGATTTGCATTGACAGAACAAGGGTATCAGGAGGGCATCATTGAGCGAAGGGCGCAGTTTGGTCAAGCAGTTGCAGGGCATGGGGAGTCACGGAGAGAATCAAGAATTGACAGGGATACAACGTGGTGAAGGGATGAAGGAGTGAGAATGGGGTGCGGGTGTGGGTGCCCAGTATCAGGCCGGCTGGTGAAGTGGGGATGGGTGGCTGGCTGCTGCCGGTGAAGAGGTGCGGTGGTTGCCACAGTGCTGCGGCACATGGAGTAGGCGTGTTGCTGTTTGGACAGCTGGCAGCCGCAGCTTTATGCGCGGGTCACCTCAAAGTCTGCGCAAGGGGAGGAGCAGGGCGGGAGGGCGATCAGTTTGAGTAGGGGCAGATGGCCGCGGTGATGACACAGCTGCGGCCGGCATGCAGTGCGGCAGCTGCAACTCTGCACGGCTGACAGGCTGTCATAGGCCAGCCCAGCCATTCAAGGCATGCAGCATGTTTTGCATGCTATTGAAGTTTCTCCAGCCCGCAGCACCCAGCTCACCGGTCAGCTCCCACTTGCTGCCCTTGACATCGGCGACGGCCAGGGCGTTCCAGGTCTCGGGGGCGTTCTTGTTGGGGCAGAACACCTTGAGCTGGCCGCCAAAGCCCCACTCGCCGGCCACGGTGCGGGAGCGCAGGAAGGCGCCGGAGCTGTAGCAGGCCTCGTACTTGGTGGCGGACAGCAGGCCGCAGCCCTTGGAGGCCACGCCCGCGGTCATGGCTGCCGCAAACATGGCGTCAGCTGCAGGGGAGCAGAGGAGGGGAGGAGGGGAGGGAGGGGAGGGGTGAGAGGGGGCAAGCGCAGTGAGCAGAGGCAGTGGTGGGTGGTGCAAGAGATGCACTGTGGCAGCTGTGGGCGCACAAGTTGTGGCAGTGCTTGACAGGCATGCGCCAACACATTGAATCCGACATGCAAGGAGGACAGGTGGCAGAGCCACTGCAGTCGCCGCTCTGGGCTCACCGTGGGGGTTGCCGTACGTCTTGCCGTTGGCAGACGGCTCAATCAGATCCTGCCAGCCGGAGTTGCACACATGGTTGTTGGCGCTGGCGCAGGCCAGCAGGGCAGCCAGGGCGGCAAAGAGCAGGAAGTGGCGCATCGTGCGGTGGCCGAGGGGAGGGACGGCAGAGGGGCGGGACTGGGGCGGSTGAGGCCGGGGMGGGMGCTGGAGGCAGAATTGGCGCACAATTGGACTAATGGCGATGAGCTGAGGGCTCCGCATTTTGTAGGCCGCCTGTTCACGCGGTGCTGTTCGCCAGCTGGTGACCCTGCTGCCCGCGGCCCGTCCGCAGCTGCCGTCCATGCCAGCCGGCATGCCGCAACCGCGTGGAGGATCTGCATCCAGCTGCAATGTCGGGCGGACAGCGCCTGGCTTGCAAGCAGGGCTGGCGGCCCTCAGTGCATGGCGCCTTCGCTCAGGGGATCGCTCGTGCTTGCTGCTGGTGCAAACTACCTTGTCCTGATGAAGGCATCAGGAGCCCAAGATTCCATGCAACCACATTGACTGCACGCATCAGACTTGGTGATGTTGGGCTTGCAGGTGCAAGCAGTGCACTGTGCCGCTTTGCCGCTCGCTGCACGCGGGCAGCACGCAAACGCCGGTTGAATGTCGGTACGTGCTGGAGCAAACAACAGCTGCTGTCATGCATGAAACAGGCAATTGTGACATCAGGTCCTGCAGAGCAGCAACGCGCTGCAGAGAGGTGCCTGGTGCGAAACATGCACGCGGCCTGGGAGCTCCTCGAGGCGGTGCCACGCTGGCGGCGACGGGGCGTTCAATCTGCGCTGTCTCAGGCCGGCATTCACGCTCTGCGATCGCCGTCTGAACCTGAATTCAGCCGTTACAGACCGCCAAGCTGCACGAGTCGCCAGACGGCCGAGCGCTCACGCCGCAGACTGCTCTTCTGACGCGGGGGATAGCATACACAGATTGACAGCAGCATTGTTGACCAGCTGCGACACAGCAGTTGTTGCGCCGCTCATCACAGCTGCGCCGGCGGGGCTGCCGCCGCTCTGCCGCCGGCGCTGCCGGCCCAATGCCGTTGATCCGGCATGGGCAGGACTGCGAGTGCTGTGCANCCTGGGGCAGCAGCACAGTNCTCTAGANTNGAGGTGTCGTTCGCCAAGTCGGCGGCAGCGGCGGCCCAAGCCGGCGACCTGTTTCGCGTCAAGTCGCTGGTCGCGCGCAACCCGAATGCGCTGCACGATGACGGATATGGCGGTGAGAGTTACGAGGCGCAAGAGAGGCTGTAGTGGCAGTGGCATGCAAGCACTGTGGGGCAGGTGGGCCGTCCTGCGGCTTGTCATGGCCCCTGCCCTCCTTTGCAACAATCGGATTGCAGCCCTGGGGATGCCTGCTTCCACCGGTCGGCTGCCTTCCCCAACAATCCGCACTTCCTGTTCGCTGCCTTGGACACCCGCCCTGCAGGCACCTCGGGCTACACTCCGCTGATCTACGCAGCTCGCGAGGGGCACGCGGATGTCGTAGAGCTGCTGCTGCAGCTGGGAGCCGACCCCAATGCAGCCACCCAGTCTGGCGGTGCCACAGCGCTGCACAGAGCGGCATACATGGGCCACCTGCGGGTGGTCAGCCTGCTGCTGGCTGCAGGCGCAGACGCGGCGCAGCAAGACGCCGACGGGCAGACCGCGCTGTGAGTGTGTGGGCAGGGGATGCAGCAGTGGCAGCTGGGCTGGTGGCGTGGATGGGTTTGGCCTGTTTTGGCCTGCTGGGTGCAAAAGCTGTACTGAACCGAAATGAACCGCCTGTGGTAGTGCCAGAAGCGTGTGCCGCCACCTATCGCTGCTGCTGCCATCATTCAAAGCGCAGTCATTGTCGTCCCCACCCAACCCATGCTGCAGGCACAAGGCGGTGCAGCAGGGCAGGGGCGAGGTGGCGGCGGCGCTTCTTGCCGCCTGCCCGGNCCTCGCAGACGTGCGTGATAGCCGCGGGCGGCTGGCAGCAGACCTGGCCCCCGGCTGATCGTCTTGAATCAGGCATTGCCTCGTATCTGCGGCTGTGTAATGCTCCAGCTGCAAAAGCATGGCGCAGCCATGCGCCTGAACTCAGCAGCAGCCGCTGCTGCGCGGCCGTGGCCTCGTCCTCGCTGGCGGCGGAGGGTACACCAGCGCCGGCCCTGCGATGCTCGGCATTGCTTGATTGCACAGTGGTTGCTACTACGGCACCCAGAAGCCTGCCGGCTGTCGTGCCGACTGCCCTCTCGCTTCGCTCGCTGCTGTTGCAGAGCCGCAGCCAGATTTGTAGCGTCCCTAGCATGACGCCACAAGCTTGCTGACGGCGTAGCAGAGCCGCAAGCGCTCGGCAGCAGCCCTAGCAAGAGCCCTACTTCGCCGATGGAGGCAAGAGCCGCCGCCGCTTGCTCCATGCAAACGAGGTCGTGTTTGTGAGGTGCTGCGCAACGTGTGAGCCATCCGCGGGCACTGCCACAGCCACCGCCGCCTGCCGCTCGTCGCTCCGCTGCCGCCCACCCTTGCTCTTTTCCACCCTTCCTCCGCCAGGGCCCGGTGCTGCGCGAAGGCATGCTGTGCACGGAGCAGGAGGCGCTGCCTGGCGGCCTGAGCCGCGAGGGCAGCATGTGCGAGCGGCCCCAGATCGGGCTGGCACTGGGGGCGGCGCTGCGTGATGACTGGGTGGGTGGCCGCGGCATCGGCGGGCCCCCCTCCTTCCCTCTGCACGAAACTACGTTTGAGGGGAGGGAGGAGATAGGAGATCCAGAGGCGCCGCCGGCAGAGCTAGAGGACGAATACGAAGGTGGGTGCAGCAGCGGCAGCCGCTGTGTCGGGCGCTTTTGATTCGACAGCTTGCAGCCAGCCAGCAGCGTGCCAGCGAGCTTGCGCCTTGTTGTGCGCACCAAACAATGCCTTGCTGCTGCCTTGTACTGCATGGCACGTCAGCTGGTGAGGCGCAGTTCTGCAGCCGGGCCCAATGGCTCGTCACTGCCTCTGCAACCCTGGGTGCGCCTGCTGCAGGCGTGTGCGCGGGGGGCGGCAGCAGCGAGGAGTACAGCGATGTCGAGGATGCGGGCAGCCAACACACCGAGGTGGTGTATGTGAAGGTGCGCCACACTCAGTGCTAACAGAGCGGCACGCTGGCTGGCCGGTGGCGACCCTGATGGGCGCAGCATCGCTCTGGGGCTGCGTCATTCAGCAGGCAAGCGCTCTGCTCTTTGGCAGCGCTGTGCCCACCCANCCGCANCCCCAGCCGCTGCCATCCTCGCCCGCTGTGCCGCAGGAGGGTGTGTGCATGTTCCCCTCCCCCAAGCAGCGCATCATGGGCCGCCTCTCGCTCATCAAGCAGTACAGGCAAGGGTGGCATGCAGAGAGTGTAAGGCAAGACGTGTGCAGAGGTGTGCGGTGTGCACAGATGCTGCCGCCTCGACTCGGGCCCTACAAGCCGCCCCTAGCGGCCACCCGGTGCTGTGCTGCACTGCATCCAGCCAAGCGCGTTGCAGCGCCACTGCGCTGCCCTGCAGGTGCCTGTTCCTGTGCTGGCTGCCGTACGCCGCCGGCGCGTCACCGCTGGAGGATTGCAGCAGCACTGCCAACGGTGGCAGCAGTAACGGCGCGGCGGCGGCAGCAGCGGAGGCGCATGGAGGGGGAGTGGAGAGTGCAAAGGACCGCACGATGTATGCGGTGAGTGACCAGTGTAGACATCTTGTGCTTGCACATTGCAGTTGCAGGCTGCACCCCTGCTTGCACCTGCTTTGGCCATGAACTCACAGCCAATCTTAAAACCTGCCGCCCGCCGGTTGCCGCCACCTGCTCTGCTCTACTCTGCCGAGCCTCGCTTGCAGGTGCACCCCGTCCCGCTGTCGGACGTGCGGGCCATCTCCAAGCACACGCCGCCGCTGGGGCAGCACCGCGTCACCGTCACCCTGGCATCGGGCGTCAGCCTGCCCTCCCTGCATTTCCAGACAGTGAGCCTTGCTTGCTGTGGTGCAAGTGCTTTCGGGTGTCTGTGCGCTTGGTTGCTGTCGGGCACTTGCGCCTGCACCAGCAACAGCGAGACGTGTGCTGGAAACCTGCCAGGCTGCGCCCACCCAACCTCCTGGTTCATCTCCGGCAAATCTCTGCCTCCCAACACCAACAGGGCGGCGTCAAGGCCTTTCTGTCGTGCCTGCGCCAGCACGCGCCGCTGGTGCGCTCCGCAGATGACCCCAACACCTGGCTGGTGAACGACACGGGCGACCCGCTGCAGCGATCCCTCTGGTAAGACACTGGCTCATTGCCTCCAGTGCGAGGCGAGGCGCCCGGTTCTCTGTGTCTGTGCACACCCTCAATGGCGCGAATTTGTCTCCAGGCTCCACTCGCCTTCTCAAGATCATCACTCACTTCGTCGGTGCGGCACTCACCCCATTTATCCCGCTCCCATCCCGGGCAGCTCGCTGGAGCTCACAGATGTGCTGATCGGTGGGCCGCCTGCCGGGGCCTCCTCCACCTTCCCGCCATTCGCTGGTGTGTGGGCTGCTGGATGCTGGCTGTGGTGACGTCCTGCCTGCCTGCAACTGTTGTATAGATGTCATTGGACTGCGTCTGCATGAGCTGCGTCGGCCACGGCTGCACAGTGGAATGCAGGGGCGCTCTGAGTCCCCCTTGCAACACCTCACATGCCACCTCCGGCCCCACCCTTCCACCGCACCTCTGCCCGCAGGCCCGCTGGCGGCGGGGCGGTGGCAGGTGGCGGAGGGCGAGGCGGGGCTGCGCGCTCAGCTGGGCGACCTGATCGACCGCTTCCAGCAGCTCACGCAGGTGAGGCAGGCACACATACTCTTTGACAGCAGCTCGTGCAAGTGAGGCAGGTGCACATACTCTTTGACAGCAGCTCGTGCCAGTTTGAAGCCGGGGAGGCTCATATCGCAGCTCACACAGGCGAGGCGGGCAGACTCTCATCCATCAGCATGCATCGAGGCTGTAGTTTGAGGCAGCCAATGCATGCTGCCTAGCCATGCACGCATGTCGTGTCTGCTGGTTGCAAACGCCATCGACACATCCCCCGCTGCAACCAATCCCCCGCTGCAACCAATCCCCTTGGCAGACCGCCAAGGACACCGCCTCCTCGCTGTTTGCGGGCAGCGTGCTGCTGGGCACAGCGGGCGCGCCAGAGGCCGGCCCAGGCGGCACCTCGGGTGCGGCGAGCAACGGCGCAGCAGGGGCCGCAGCTGAGGGCGGCCTGGGTTTGGAGGAGCGTCGGCGCAGCAGCCTAGAAGCCTCGACCAGCCTGGGTGTGTTTGAATTGATAGAGGGCAGCGCAGCTGAGGCGGCGGGCAGCTCGCCGGCATGGACGCGCGCCCGCCCGCCGCCGCTCACCCTAGCCGAGCTCAACACCTTTTTCGATGCGGAGGGTGAGCGTGCTCCCCCTGATGTGCCATGCCATGCTATGTTATGCCATGCCGTGCCGTGCCATGCCATATGCTGGTGTGCCATGCCATGCTGTGCTCGTGCTGCGCCATGCCGAGCGAAGGGCCATGCCGGAATGTGCCACACCACTGGTGTGGCACATTCATGCATGTCGTGCCATGCCATGCCATGCCACGCCATGTGTGCTTGCGTTGCGGAATGCAGGACATGCCGTGCCACAATGTGACATGCTCATGCCGTGCCGTGCCATGCCATGGCCCATGCCATGTTCTGCTGCACCCAACCTGTGCCATTCGTTGCAGTGCTCCTTGCACCCGCTGCCCACTTCCCCTGCCCTGCTTGCGCGTCTCCAACCACCTGCAGGTCGGCTGGCCAACCCCGCAGCCTTCCGGCAGCGCGTGCATGATGGAGGGGTGGAGCCCGAGGCGCGGCCAGAAGCCTGGAAGCTGCTGCTGGGGGTGCACGCACCTGGGGCCACACGCGCGGTGGGTCAACGCAACGCTTGCTGCTGCTGCGGAGCAGAGAGAGGAGGCGCGGGTTGCACTTTTGCATTCAGCCAAGTCTAAACTCCTCATGCTGCACGTACTAGTGTGCTCCTTTGCACCCAAGAGACTGCACAGCGCCATGTGTTAGTGGCCTAACTGCACCCCACTGCCCGCAGGAGCGGGCGGCGGCGGCAGCTGAGCGGCGGCGGCGCTACCAGGCGATGCGGGCGCAGTGGCGGGGCATGGATGGGGAGCAGATGGCGCACTGCAGGTGTGCCTGCCGGGCTGCATGTGTTGAGAACGTTGAGGTACATGTCATGCTGGGTTGCAGTAAAGTGCTCAGCATGGAATGTCTGTGTGGGATGGCGGGTAAATCTGGCCCAAGTTGCCTGCTGGATAGCCATGTATGTTCATGCCTGCTCATGCCTTTTCATGTTCACAGTCCGCACAATCTTTCCATGGGCTGCAGCAAGTGGCGGGAGCGCTGCACACGCATTGACAAGGACGTGCGGCGCACGGGTGCGCTCACCTGCTGAACTGCAGCTGCACTGGAACTGCCTGCACTACGGCTTGCAGCATCCGAGCTGCCGGCCAGCTGGGTGATGAACAGTGGGGCAAGCGCTGGTGCGGCGGCATTACAGAGGGATGGTTGACCAAAGCTGGGGTGCCCATGCTCCAACGACGCTGGCATCACTGCCTCCTTGCTCCTCACACACCCGCAGACCGCTCCCACCGATTCTACGCACGGGAGCGCGGCCAGGCCGGCACCATGCTGCGGGTGGGTGCAAGTGCCTGTGGGATGAGCAACAGTAAGGGATTTTAACAATGGCACTGCAGCAACACATGACTTTGCTCTGCCATGTCCGTTGGATGATATCTGCAGCTTCGTTCTTCTGCCTCGCGTGCATATGTACATGTTTCTCGCTGCATCCCCGTTGCTCTCATCCCCAGAGCGTGCTGCTGACATTTCCTGCTGCCCCTCACAATGTGCGGCTGACGTCCCATGCTGCCCCTCATAACCTGCTGCTCCCCTCCATCGCCCTCAAGGGCTTAGCGCTTCTTCTCCCCTCTCCTCCTTCTTCCACCAGAACATACTGCTGAGCTACGAGCGCTTCAACCAGGACCTGGGCTACGTGCAGGGCATGAGCGACCTGGCCTCCCCCCTGCTGTGAGCGCTGTGCACGCACTTGCACAGCCCTTTGCAGTACGCTGGCTTCCTGCGCTGCAGCGGGGGTCAGATCCCCGGCAATGCGTGTGGGACAAGTGCATTGTGCCCGAGCGCAGCAACTCACATCGCCGCCGGCTGCCACCGTGCGTTTGCCTTCCTGTGCAGGTATGTGATGCGTGGAGCGGTGCCCACAGCCGGCCAGCTGTCCAATGAGGAGGCACTGGGAGTGGAGGCGGAGGCCTTTTGGGTGAGGGCGGGGCAGAGCGGGTGGACACCTGGAGGGAAGCGGATGGATGGGCGGGCCTGGAAGGTGCAGGGACCTGACCATGCACATTTGGCCCGCAAATGGCGGCAACCAGATCACTCCCGTGTGCACTGCTTCAAATTACAAGGCTACGTGTGTGTGCTCCTTTGCCTGCATGTGCCATTCCAGCGCCACCCTACTGCCCTCTCTCTCACGCTTCCTTCCCCTGTTGGTTGGCCCAGGCCTTCAAGGCGCTGATGGACCGACTGGAGGCCAACTTCTCCTCCGACTCCAGGTGGGGCACTTGTTGCTTATGTTGCAATAAATGTCTTTGCTAGGGTTTGCCCTAGGCCAGCTTGCCTGCAGGGCTCCTGGCAAGGTGGACTAGTTGCACCCCTGGTGGCATGCCCCGCTGGTGCCCGCTTGCAGCTGTTTAGTAGACGATGGACAAGCCGGCATGCCCTGCCCTGCCCGCCTTATTGCTGCAGGGCCATGCACGCGCAGCTGCTGGCGCTGCGCTCACTGGTGCAGCTGGTGAGTGTGCGGGCGAGTGGGGTAGAAAGACTCCCAGTCTGGCTTGTTTTATTCTACCACTTGCTCCATTCTCCTTGTTGTATCGTTGTCTGTGGCAGCATCTGCCTGGCACCACCAATGCGTTGCAATCCACAATTCTCCCGCCATGTTTGGCCCACACCTGCCCGCCCAGCTGGACCCGCCGCTGTATGCGCACCTGGAGGCGCGCGAGTGCCTCTCCTTCTTCTACTGCTACCGCTGGCTGCTCATCTGGATGAAGCGAGAGTTCCCGTTTGAGGAGGCAAGGCAGGGTGGGGGTGCCTGCTTTGAGATGCGCCTGTTCATGCATTGGCATGGCATGGCGGGCAGCAGACATGCTTTGGCATTGCATGCAGGGGAGCAGACACGCTTCCTGTGCACAGAGCCGGCTGATTGCCGGCACAACTCCAAGGCAGCGTGCACCACCCAGCCATCTTCCCGTGCCTCCATCCCTTTTCCGCCTGTGACCCTTCCCCGTCGTCCCTCCAGGTGCTGCGCCTGTGGGAGGCGCTGTGGGCGGGCGTGCCCGGCCTGCACCTCTACCTCTGCCTGGCCGTGCTGGAGCACCACCGCCGCCAAATCCTCAGGTGCGTGTGGCCACTTCAGTGTGAGCTGCCATCTTGCAGGTGGAGGGTGCTCTTGCAGGAGACAGCTGCGATATGCAGGCAGGAAGCAGATTGGCATGATTCCGGGCGAAAGACTATGCCCGCAGTGTGTGCTAGCGTCTCCTTGCCCACGGCGTCTGCCCTGACGCGTGCCTCCCACCTGATCCCCGCGTTGCAGCTCAGACTGGGCCTTTGACGACATGCTGCGCTTCTGCGTGGAGCTGTCAGGCAAGCTCAACCGCTCAGCTGGTGGCGCATGCAATGCACACGTATGATGCACGATGCACCATTGGAGGATTGCACACTGAAAGTCGCATTGTGATGAGGCGGGCGCTGCAGCTGCCCATGCTCGCCAGCCGCCTGGTCAAGCGTCACTTATGTCCAGCACCCACCCACCCCACTCACTTCCTCCATCGCATGCCATCCCTTACCCTCTGCTGTGCCCCAGGCAAGCTCAAGCTGGAGCCGCTGCTGCGCGATGCCGAGCTGCTGGCCAGCTATGCGGGGCCCGTAGGCCGCGACATTGTGGCTGCTGCACTGGCAGCCAGCAGCATTTGAGCGGCTGTGCGGCGCATGCACGCAGCAGCTTGCAGCGGCCTGCAGCCTAAGACGTCAGCTCAAGGACGGCTGCTGCTGGTTGCAGTGGCAGCCTGCGTGGTGATGGCATGCGGTCAATAGCCGCAGCAGCCAATGGCGGTTGACGCCGCCCCGCCCCAACAACCTTCTTTGTACCGAGCCGGGGCCTGTACAGTAGCCAACGCCTCGGCCCTCCTTTCATTAA
Source organism: Chlorella ohadii (assembly GCA_025026875.1). Lineage (NCBI taxonomy): Eukaryota > Viridiplantae > Chlorophyta > Trebouxiophyceae > Chlorellales > Chlorellaceae > Chlorella > Chlorella ohadii. Next base: position 94,957 of record JADXDR010000108.1, read on the forward strand.
ATTTTCATCTCCAGTCTCCTGTATGCTTCCAGTGCAATTCCTTGTATTCGCTCCTAGTGTGACAGCCTTGTTGCACCGGGCCGATTTCGAACCGGCCGTCGCCAGCGGCGGCAGGCGCAGCAGGCAGCTGCATGCACCGTGGGTCAAGCAGCGCCTGGCATTCAGCTCTCGCATCGTTGGACCTGTAGCACGTCGTGGACAGTGCGCAATGGGCTGCTGTGGATCGAAGGGTGAGTGCCGGCAGGGAGGTCGGCCCTGCGCACCGCTGCAGGCCCGCCGCCAGCCGCGATGGAGTCGATCGATTGATTTGGTCAGGGTGCTGCATCCGCCGCGGCGCCTGGCGCCGCCAGCCAGCCACTGCTCGCGGGACGGGTGCTCGTGGGGCGCCGCAGCAGCTCCAAGCCACGCAAACGTGTCAGGCAGCCGTGTCTGAAGTGCGTTCCTAGCGTTGCCGCTTGCCACAGCCTCTGCCCGCCACCCGCCGCCCGAAATCTGCCGCTCCCCCGCCGCCTGCTCCTTGCAGAGTCTGCCAAGGGCGCTGCGCCCGACCCCTCGCCCCTGCTGGCCGCCGCGCACGATGCCAGCACGGCTCCCAGCCAGCAGGCCATGAGCGCACCGGCGGTTGAGGTGACGCCGACAGCCGCCGCGCCTGCACCCGCCAGCGACGGCGCTGCCGCCGCCGCCGCCGATGCGGAGAAGGCGTCTGCTGAGGTGGCTGAGGCGGTGGCCAAGGCGGCCTCCAAGCACAGCAGCCCCACCTCCTCGTCCTCCTCCGACTCTTCCAAGGGCAAGGCCGCCGCCGCGGCTCCCGCGCCCGCCGCCGCTGAGGAGGAGGTGCAGCAGGTGCGACTGTTGGGAAGGGCCTGGCTGGTTGGTGCGGTACGCAATGGGAGGGTGCAGTGCGGGGCTGCTTGGTGCAAATGCCTACTGCCTGCGGACAGACCATGCGAGCATGACAGGCATGCTGCTTCCCGGTCTGCGCTGCGCTGCCCTTCACATGTGCACACTCCCGTCGTGCCTACTGCCTCCAAGCCCAAGAGCCAATAGCGCGGCCGTGGCCAACCGTCTTCATTACAACTGCCCACCTGCTCTCTGCTCTTGCCCCATCCCACGGTGCAGCCCGCGCCCGCTGCCGCCGAGGCCGCGGCACTGCAGCAGGACATTGGTGCCGCCGCTGAGAAGCTGCAGCAGCAGGAGGCGGCTGCCCCGGCCGCTGAGGCGCCCGCTGCACCTGCTGAGGAGCCCAAGGAGGCCCCTGCTGCGCCCGCTGAGGAGGCACCTGCTGCCGAGGACGCCCCTGCTCCCGAGGAGCCAGCTGCCGAGGACAAGCCTGCTGCTGCCGCGGAGGCCGCTGCTCAGCCCGCCAAGCAGCCGTCCAAGCAGGCCAGCCGGAGCGGCAGCAAGAAGAAGAAGGGCAAGGGCGGCCGCAAGTGAGCCTGGGCTCGCAGCCTGAAACTGCAGCCTCTGCGCTATGCGTCTCAGCAGCCAGCCGGCGCCTGGCACCTCGCATCAAGTGTGCCCAGTAGCCGGATCGACCAGCCGCTGCTTTGCGCCCGTGCCGGTCGTTTGATTTCTCGAGCTCAAACCCCAACACTGTGTCAAACCCCAGTGCAGTTTTCCTATCCGCCTGCACTGCTACCGTGCCTTTGCCCCCAATGCTGTTTCCCTGCCGAGAGCGTGAGCGCTCTTTCCGCGTGCTGCTGCAAGCTTTCAGTCTTGGCTGCTCTGCAAGCAGGCTTATATTTTTAACAATGAAGCATGCGACATGCAGGCTGAGAGCAGAGGAAAGACAGGAGAGACAGAGGGGTGAACCATTGAATGGAGATGCTGTCTGGTGGCTGTGGTTGCTGTGCAGTGCTGTGCGCTGTTGCCTTGTGCGCCAGGTTGGCACCTGCTTGGCATCGTTGATGTCGCAGGCCACTTCAGCAGGGCAGTGGTGAGGGGCAGCAGTTGTGAGCTGTGCAAACTGGCTGCAGCTATCAAGCAGGGGCCGCAAGCCAGAGTGGCTGTGCACGGCATGGGCAGGGGCACTGTCTGCCATGCTGCGCTAAAGCCGCTCACGCCCTTGACCCCACCAGCAGCAACACGCACATCCAAGCGGCGGCCCGCAGGTGCAGGTGTGCCTACCTAGGTGCTGCCAGGCGGGCTGAAGAAGGCGCAGACACCGGACTTGTCGTCGCGGTAAGGCACTCGGTGCTTTGCCAGCTCATCCTTGACTGCCGGCTTCACTGTGGGGCCTGCCGGACCGGAATGCTTGCCCTGCCCGGTGATGAACACCACCATGTGCCGGCCGTGGCGGTAGAGCGGCCAGCGCTCAGTGTTGTGGAGCACAACATCCGCCACAATGCGCCGTGCATCGTCTGCCCGCTGGGCATGCAAATCCACCGTCTCCAGCCCTAAGCTATACTGATTGACGAGCTGCAGCTTGGCGTAGGACACCCGCACCGCGATGCTGAGCTGTCGCTTCTGCAGCTCATCCAGCTCCTGATCTGCCTGCTGCACCCCTGGCACGTTGCCCTGTTGCGCGGCTTCCAAGCGGCGGCGCAGCAGGCTCTCTTCCTCACACTCTAGCTGCGCCCGCTGCTGCTGCTCCATGCTGCGCCCCTCCTGCCAGCAAGTGCTTGCAATGCCTTCGCGCTCTTCTAGCGGCGGGCTCATCGCCAAGAGCGTCGCTGCGTGCTGCCGCAGCCGCCAGTGGGCTGCAAGCCAGTCGCTGTTGCATTCAGNACCAATCCCACTTGCGGAGCGCTTTCCTGAAGGGGCGGTTCTCACGGGTCCGGGTTGACGTCTCCCCCGCCGCCCGCCCAGCGACCGACAGAAGGGTCTGTGTGGGCAGGCTGCTGTCGGCTCGCAGCAGCACCTGCAGGATGGCTGCACAGAAGCGCTGCACCCGAGCCTGCATGTCTGGGCTGAGGCTGCCGCGGCTGCCATCACGCAGCTTCACACCCTTAGCCAGCACACTGTCCGGCAGGGTCAGCGGCCAGGCTAGACTGCCCTCACCGCCGCCACCTGCGCACTGCTGCGCCCAGCTGCCGCCCTCTGCCTCAGCTGCAGCTGTGCCGCCCTGCAGGGCTGCTGCCTCCCTCCTCAGACCACGCATATCTGCCTCCCACTCCTCCTCCTCCTCCTCCTCCTCCTCCTCCTCCTCCTCCTCCTCCTCCTCGTCAAGCTTCCAGGCTCCCAGCCGGGCGAGGTACTCTGGCAGCTCGTCATCGGAGCTGCTGCCGTCTTCTGCTGAGCTGGGTGGCGGCGAGGGCTCGCCGGCGGCCGGCGGCGACGGCGGCTGGGAGTCGGAGCCCGCCTCCTCGCTGCCACCCGATGACTCGTACTCCTCCAGGTAAAAGCCATACGCCTCCATGGCGGCGCGGCTGCAAGCGCGCCGAGTAAGGGTTCTGAAGC
>JADXDR010000108.1:98947-141055 GCA_025026875.1 Chlorella ohadii
GCAACATTGGATCAAGAGTCGTTGGTTGGCAAGGATGAATGCAGGTCAGCATGTTCTTCTCGCAGGGCGGACATCAGATTTGGTTTCACAGCATTCAGGCAGGACACAAAATCGGCAGAGGGGTCGGGGCGGTTCGGCAGGCAAGGGCTCGGCGCAATAAATCGGAGGGTGCGTCGGTCGCAGTCAGATCAGCAAAACTTGCGGGCACTGGCGATGAGCACCAGATCAGATCGTCTGAAAGGCTGACAGGATGGAAGGGATCATCAAGTTGGGGAGTCGAATGTTGGGGAGCGTGCTGGGCTTGGGATGGCGCAGCTGGCACAGGATGAACCAGCACTGGCCTGGGTTCAGTGCTCGCACGCGCCGCCCATTCCGTGTGCCACTTTCCGGTGGCTGGCGGCTCAGTGGTGGCTGTTGTTCTTCTTCTTCTTCAGGTAGTAGCCCCGCACGTCGTCGTACGAGGCCAGGGAGCTGCAGGGGAGGGGTGAGCAGCAAGGGAGGGCAGGGGGTGAGCAAGGTGGGCGTGCACATGCAAGACCTGCCCTTCTGCTTGCTCAACTGCAGCTCAGCAGCGCAAGCCCAGGCGGCTGCCGCGCTTCCCGCATGGTGCGTGGGCACAATCCTGATACTGCTCGCAGCCCAGCCCGGCGCAGCTGCCTGCCGGGTTGGCTGCCCCAGCTGCCGCCCGTCACACTCACGTGCTCAGCAGGGGCCACTCGCCGTGCAGGGTGGCGGACGCATCCACGCCCTCCTCACTGGCGGCGCTGCGCGCCACAGTGTTGCGGGGAGTGGAGTCGCGCTGGCCGTAGGGGCGGGCAGAGATGCCCACAGACCTGCACAGCAGAGGGGATGGGAGGGTGGCAGGCAGCATGGGTGGCGGTGGCCGCAGGTGGCGGGTGTCGCAGCAGTGCCAGGGGCATTGCGCAGCAGCATAGACTGGAATGCATCTCTTGGTGTATGCTCAAGCACGAGTGGCTCACCAGGTGGGGGACACGGCCCACTCGCGGGCCAGGATGTACTCGGAAGCAGATACGTCCGGCCGGCTGTCGTCGGACGCCGCCGTGGCCCGAGGGGCCAGCGTCGCCCGCCGGGGAGCCGACACGCGTGCCTCACGGCGCAGAGCCGTGGAGGGGGCGGTGCGAAGGTTGCAAGCGCGCTGCATAGCGGGGCCTGTTCAAAGTTTGCGACAGGGGCGGATAAACGGCTTGCAGCGGCTTTATGCAGCGCGAGACGGCTCTGCAAGGCGATCGGTGGCGACGGCGGACAGCAAGACAGCGCCCAGGCCGCGAACAGAGCCGATACGCATCTGTGCTCTGCGCGCTGCGCTGCCGCTGGGGCCCACTTAGCGGGCCGCTGTGCGCCCTGCCAGACGCCTGCCGCGACTGTGGCGGGCCAGAGGAGCGCCCTCGCACATGGCAGCGCTCTAGAGGGGCGTCGGGCCTCATTAGGGTTCCTTCCCTCCGCTCACCCTTGCAGCGGTGCACCTTTGACGAGCTGTCGATGCTGCATTTGAGAAGTTGCCAGCAAAGTTACATACCGGCCAAACATCATGATCGAACACCTGCCTGCGCGGCTGCAGCCCTGCCGACAGCGCTGCCGCTGCACGCAAGGCGGGGGCGGCCGGCGGCACAGGTGCAGGAAGCCATGGGCGCCGCCACATTGCGCCTCAGCTGCGGGGCGCTGGCTTTGCAGCAGTGGGCTTGTGCCCGCGCGTGCCAGAGCTGCTCGCAGCCGGCAGCAGGGCCTGCTTGGCCGCCTCCATTGCCGCTCGCATCTTGTTGCGATACTCCGCCAGCGGGCGGCACACGGGGCGGTGCTCGGGCCAGTCGGCGGCCTGGCACTCCTTGCTGCACAGGAAACTGTTGGACAGGCAGCATAGGTGAATTCGAAGCAGCAGGGCTAGGCAGCATGGAGCAGGTGCATGGCTGCCAACCGTGATTGACGGCATGCATCATGCGAGACTGTCGCCACTGGCACACATGCGGCATTCAGAAACGAGCATCAACCCAGGTCGACGTGAAACCGCCGGCCCGCACCTGCAGTAGCGCGCCACGCCGCAGCGGTCGCAGCTCTTGAGCTTAACACCGGCGCCCGCCTGGCAGCAGTGGCAGTTGCCCTCGCTGTGCAGGTACTTGCTGTGGCGAGAGGGGGCAGGCGGGAGGCAGCGCACCAGGTTAGAGTTGGGCACAGAGATGCAGGCTCACAGGCCGGCGGTGTGAGGCTGCCAATTGGCACTTGCATTGCCAGCGTTTTTTGGCACGCGTTAGGGTAGCCGGCAGGGCAAGCGGGCAGCCACCGACTTTGATGTTGCTGCATCACTCAGCAGCGCTGCCTTACGCTGCTGTGCTCGCCACCCATCCGCTTACCTGGCGCCCTTTGGTGGCACAATCTTGTCTGCAGGTATGTGGACCAGCGCTGGCCCCGGCGGAGGCGGGCCCCTGCTGCTGCCGCCCATCAGCACGCGGCGGTCGTGGGGCAGCAGCATCACCACCACCTTTTCCAGGTCTGGCAGGTGCAGCTCCACCAGCAGGCGGGGGCTGTCAAACAACGAGCGCTGGCTAATGCCCACGCTGTCCAGAGCCGCGGCGCAGGCCTCGCTGCCGCCAATGCCCAGCAAGAACTGCGGCGCCGACTCGGCGTCCAAGCCGTGCCGCGCCTGGCTCAGCAGGCGGCGGCTGGTGGTGTTGCAGCTGACTGAGATGGGCACATTGCAGGCTAGCAGGCTGGCGGGCAGGCTGTATGGGAAGAGCGCAATGCTGCCCAGCAGGGGCAGGGCTTGCGCAGCACGCTTGCTGTCGCCAAACAGAAAGGTGGCCGCCTTCTCCATGCCGTGCGTGGAGGCGTTGATGAAGCACAGCAGCCACGCCTCGCTGCCGCTGCCGTCTGCGGCGGGTGGGGTAGCGCGCGGCGGCGTTTGAATGGCGCGGCGGCGGCGGCGGCGGTAGCCAGATTCGATTTGCACCCGCTGCAACGTTGCATGAGGCAACCAGGGGCTTGTCCCAGAGCCAGCAAGCTTCTGGGCTGTGAGCAGAGTGCTTGAGGCGGCTCCTGCGCCTGCAGGCCCCCCGCCCACCTGCTGCAGGCACCACGCCCTTCTCCACGGTCAGTGTGGCGTCGATTGGCAGCTGCATCAGGCCCTGCCCGAACTGCTGCACCTGTTCAGGCGTCACAGGCGCCCCTGATCCCTCCATTGGAGCTGTGGAATGCGTGCTTGGCCACAGGAAGCAGAGGAGAGCTAGCAGGGGCAGCTGGCGGTATGAAAGAGCTGTCGGCTGCATCTCTGCATGGTCTTCGACCTTTCAGCATGCAGCCCCTGCCCTGCCCCTGCTGTCCAACACCATGCAGCAGCAGGGCCTGAGGGAGCAGGCTGTCGCCAGCCTGCTCAGCGTGGCCACTGCTGCTGGCCTGAGCCAGTCTGTGCGCCTGGCAGCCCTGCGTACATTTGCAGACGCCCAGGCGCTGCCCAGCTCCCTGGGAGAGACGAGTCAGGCGGTGCTGCTGCCGCTGCAGCTGTCGGCGGTGGCGGCGCTCGCCGCCGCTGCAGCCGCCGCCCACATTGCCGCCGGCACAAATGAGGCACGTGCGCGGGAGGTGGCTCTCCTGGCCGTCTGGCACGCCGCCCGCAAGGTGCTGGGCGAGGAGTGGGTGGCGCAGTACAGCCGAGACGCGCTCGCCGATGCGGCGTTCGGCGGCGGCGGCAGCGGCGGCAGCGCTGCACGGGCACAGGACCCTTCGGTGTGGGACCATCTAGTGGCGCTGCACGCGCGGCTGCAGGCATGGCAGCCCTTTGTAGCACGCATGGGGCGGGGTGGCGCTACCTGTGTGCTTGACAGGCAGATCTGGACCCATGCTGCTGCCAGCAACCGAATCGCGCGCTCCTCTCTGGGCCAGCACCCACCTCCCACCTCCCTCTGCTGCAGGCCGGGCTGCCCGCCTTTGCAGCGGTGGGCCTGCCCACCTGCTGCGCCATCCTGGAGCTGCTCTACAGCTCCGGCAGCCCCTACCGGGCCGTGCTCTCGCGTGGCGGGCGACTGATGGCAGGCGCGCCGGTGCTGCTTGGGGGGTGGTGCAGGGCCGCTGGCAGGGAGCTGAGCAGGCACTGCCCTGTCTAGGTTGGCAGCTGGGCAGCAGCCTCTTCAGCTCCATCCAGCTGCCCAGCAAATCCGCTCCAATCCACCGCCCTGTGCAGGCGCCATCCAGGCAGCGGCGCTGTGCATCGCCGCTCCGGCGGCGGCCGTGGCTGCACAGCCGGCAGCTATCGAGCTGCTGGCGGACGCCACCAGCTTTCCAGCCGAGGTGCCAGTCAGGCGGCCAACATTCTGACCTTTGTGCTGCGCGGCGGCTGAGAAGGGGACCTTTTAGAGGGACCTGCTCTCCTGAGTTACCTTGAGGCACATTACATTTTGCAGGCCATGCGGTGGTTTGCAATGCAATGGCGGACAGCATGCCATTCATAAAAGTCAATCGGCAGGCTCGGAAGCTGCAAGCAGAACGGTCTAAAGAAATATTTATCCTGGTCAGGCGGTCGATGGTGGGAGGGCGCTGCTGAAACAGATTGAGCGCAGTGGGCGCTCGTTGATGAGCGGGGTGATGCGTCAGAACCAGGAAAAGCTCCATTGGAAAGTCCGATGTGGCGCATAAAGAACGTTGAGTTTGATAGAGCTGCCACCCGAGGCAGCGCAGCAACGAAAATAGCATGAAAAGGAGGGCTGAATTGGTGGAATCTTCCGACTGAACCTAGACCTGTTCAACGATGGGGCCCCCTGCCGCCTCTTCCGCCGCAACCTTGCTGAACGGCTGTACATCATCGCTGCCAGATGGAGGGCTGGGCGAGGGGTCTGCGCTGAGCTGCGCCTGGGAGTCCGCCTTCACCAGCTGCAGCTTCTGGAAGCGCCACATGCTGAGCAGCAGCACCACGAGCCTGCGGCAGTTGGGAGGACGAGACGGGCCGGGTCATTGCAAATGTGTCCGCAGGCGGCCTGAGGCGGCTTGCAGCAGTGCTGAGCAGGGGCGCGCGCCACCATTGAAACCAAGCTGTGATGGCGGGTGCTCACCACACAATGTGGGCCCACAGGAGCAGCATGGCGCCCAGGACGAGCAGAATGACTCCCATGTTTGTGATGTCATAGCAAACCTGCAAGCAAGATGAGCCGGGAAAGCAACGCATTGAGTGGCAGGCCACGGGCAGGCCGGAACTTGCACCGAGCTTAGTTGAGGCCAAGGCAAGGCAATTACTCTCTCAACCCCAGGCAGTCTGGCTTGGTTGGTTAGGGAATGCGCGCCATGTGCCCATTCACTTACCTCCATCACCTCCCAGCCGCAAATGGGTTCCTCTGCACAGCATGGCAGGCCCAGCAAGAGTGAGCCCGGTGGATGCGACCTGCCGATGTGGGCTTCCTAAGGTACCACGAATCCTGCTGAAGAAGCACGCATAAGAAGCCACTCCCGCGCTGCAGAATGCGCATTACCTCCGCTCACCTGACACGCTGGGGATGGTCACGCACACATTTGACGTCTCGATTCCATTGATGTTGACGTCTGCAGCAACAGAGACAGGCACGGTCCTGTCAAGCTGGCCAAGGTGGCTGCCCCGGGCATTGCGTCCTTCTGTGCCCAACCATTTCGCTTGCTACCGGGCTGCCGCTGAACCCATGCACCCCAGGCCCAGCTTGCCCCCAGCCCACCAGCGATGCTGGAGCATGCCAGCCGCACAGCCAACTGGATGACAACCTGCAAAGGCGAGGCCAGGGGAAGAGGCGGGGCAGCCTGGGTGATGCTCTGGGCTGAGGTGTGTAGTCAATACAAGCCGCCGTGCTTGGCACAAGCAGGTGTGGACTGTTGAGGAGAAGCAGCGACGAGGCAGCACACAGGGGCACAGCCAGTGGGGGTTTGTTGCAGCAGCAGGGTGAGCGCATGATTCCAAGACGGCAGGCATTCACCACCAGGAGCGCACCACAATGAGGCCCAGGCCAAACAGGATGGCAGCCTGCACAAGGTGAAGCAGCGTAGTTGGTTACAACAGTCGAAACGTAAAAGTCGCATGGCCAGGCGCACTGGCCGCAGGCAGGCTGCACTCTCTCCCTCCTTCCCATTGGCACGGCAAAAGCATGCCCAAGGCCAGGCTGCCAGCTCACCACAGAGATGACGAGCACCATGAGCCCCGTGGTCACAATCTGTGGGGGCCAATACCACGAGCAGCAGGCAGGGCGTGAGTCAGCCACCAGCGCGTGCATGCTTGGCCACTATTCAAGTGGGCAGCCCGAGGGCAACGGCGGGTGCAGCATCCTTCATGCCACAGCAGCCTGTGCCCACACAAGCAGCCTCCTCACATGAATCTTGTATGCGCGCTGGTGCGCCCATTCGCTGTACAGGTAGTTCTTGAAGCTGCAGCAGGCAGGCAGGAAGCAAGAGGCAAGTGGGTGAGTCACAACAAAGACGCCAAGCAACAACAAGCCAAGGTTTTGGCACATGCACAGCTGCGGCATGCGTTCTGGGACGGCCTCCACAACAGTGTGCAAATGTGCATACGTCAGCAACCTTTCCAACCTTGCTGCGCCCTTCTCTCACCGCAGGGTGCCCAACCTGAGGCCAGGGCGGTGCACGCACAGCACCACAAACAGCGCCAATATGTCACACAGGCCTGCGCGCAGGTGGGCAGTGTTGATGAGCGGCGGGCTGTGCAGGACCCTAAGCGATGGTGGCAGCTGCGCAGTTCTGCACCGGTGAGCGTGCCAGCAGCTTGCAGGCCCTAAGCAAGATCCGGTTGGGATTCTGGCTGTCCCGGCCAAAATTTGAGCGTGTAACTCACCAATCAAGATGAGGCCGCCAATGATGAGCCATTTGATCGCAATCATCACCCCGTTGGATCCAGCCAGCCACTGCATTGATAGAGAGAGGGCACGTGGGCGGCACAGCACAGGTGACACAGATGGTTTGCCAGAAGAGAGAAGGCAAGCTGCCAGGTGCGGCTTGCCAGCTGGCAAGGCACTTTCTGGTACAGCAGCATCCCACATGTCTGCTGCCCAAACAAAACCTACCGCTGCATACGACGCGGCCGAGTTGGCCACAAACTGGTGCTGCAGCCCGTGAAGTGGGCAGGGGGAAGTTTCTATTATTGGGCGGTGTGGGATGCAGCAGCAAGGACTGGCCAGGCAACAGTTGGGCTGGCAAACAATCGGCAGCTGTTCAACGAGCAGCAACCGCCGCTTGGGTGTTGCATTCTCACCGTGCCAAGCGCCGTCAGCACCATCCCACCAATGTAGAGCCCAAACGCCATGACCGCATCTGCGCAAGACAGAATTGGTGGATTCAGCGAGGCATCCACACGTCCCGCTTGCAGCCTTTGCCTGTCCAGCTCGCAGGCTAAAGCGACAGCAGCAGCGCCTCCATTCCTGCGCACTGCCCTGCGGCATGCCACACACAGCATTTTCCCACCGCCTGCCCCTTCTGCCCGGCACTCACAGACGAAGTAGGGCGTCTCTTGGGAGGTGGTCGGTGCCTCAGACAGGTCCACCACACGCATGCTGCCTGCTGCCATCGCCGGCTGCTGGTCAACCTCAGTCGCCTGCTTGCCATCGGCAGCGGCGGCTGCTCCAGCGGCTGCTGCCCCAGCCGTGGCACCTGCCTCCAGAGGCACAGCCAGCTCTGCCTTGCTGCCGCCCAGTGGGGGCACAGAAGCGCCTGCGCTGGCCACAGCCGGTGCGGTGGCAGCGCTGGCTGAGTTTGCCGCGCGCTTGGCTGCCAGAGCGGCGGGCACCTTGCCTGCCCCTCTGTAAGCCGCCCCGGGGGCCGTCTTGAAGAACAACCCAACCGACATAACGACCTTTGGGGAGCCGAAAGTGGTGGACACTGCTCCCGGAAGCGCCAAAAACAAGATGAGCACCAGGCTGTGGCAAGGAGGAGGCAAGAGGGCGTGGGGGTGCAGCAGTGGGGTGGGGCGGGGGCGGGAGAGGGCASGCCACCAAAAGSGGAGGMGACACATACCCCTCCTGCCGCCAGTGCAGCCCTTCAAGGCAGGTGTACGCGTGCTGGCAGGCATTCAATTCGGCCACCTGGCACAGGCAGGGCAGCAGGGTGAGCGCACCAGAGGCCAACAGCGCCCACACAGATGCCAATCAGGTCTGCACGTAGCAGGAGCCGGGGCGGGGGAGGCGCATCGTGCACGCACATTGGCGCAGTTGGCTGGGCGGCATCACCATGCAGCTGCAGGCGGCCCAAACAAGTGCAGCTTGCAGCGCCTCACAATTGATGATGGTGTCGATGGTTGTGGCAGCGGTGTACTGGCCGGTGCTGCATGGACAGGGACAGTGAGGGTTGGATAAACACGCAGCGTAATATACATACATGCGTGCAACACATACACAGACACAAAGCACGTCTGCATGCACAGCAGCATGCTGCACCAGTCGAGAAGCAGGCAGACCTAGGGGTGCCCTGGGAGTGCTTCTGGGGGTGCTGTACACAAAGCAAGAGGGCATGCCCCGGGGCAGGGCGGTGCGGCTGGCTCTGGCAAGTCCACAGCAAACGCTAACGTACATCTAGGGGCGCAGCAGGCAGGCCCCAAAACAGCAGGTGAACTCCCCTTCAAGGTTCACCCAGTTCACCCAAGGGCCTCACTCTGGAAAGTCGAGCGTGACCTCCATGTCCTCGGGGCACAGGATGGTGGCATTCCAGTCGTAGTCCGAGTAAATCATGGCGTGGCGCTCGGGCAGCCACTGCGGGTGCGGCAGGGTGGGGAGCAGTCAGGGATGACCCCTCCGGAAGCGGGGCCTTGCATTGCAAGGTGGCAATGTACAGGAGCCCTGCTGGTGGGAGGCGCGTGGAACCAGAGGCACACCACCCAGCTGCCAGCCCTGCTAATGGAGCGGAAACACAGCACCCAGCTGCCAGCCCCGCTGGTGGGACGCGCATGGAACCAGAACACACCGCCCAGCTGCCGCAGGCGCTGCCCACCTGGTATGAAAAGGCGCGGAACAGCGGACCTGTGCAGCACAAGGGCAGGCGAGCAGCACATCAGCCATGGCAATCGTGCTACGCGAGGCGCTGCGTTGGGGCCCACTAAACCACACGCACCTGTGATGCCCGCAGTGCCCACAGTAGAGAAGTTGCTGCCGCCGCTCACACCCACAAATGTGTCGAAGCGTTCCTCATCGCCACTGCGAACAAAGCCGGGGGGAGGGAAAGGTTGCTGGGTCATTGCTGATCAGCGCAAGGTGTCAGCCCGCAGACCAGCTGCGCTATGTGTGGCCAGGGAAGCTCAGATCAGCGCGCACCTTTGCAGGTGCTCACACGGCACACGGACCCAGTTGCATTTGGAGGCTCCGCTGTCTGAGCCCAGCCCCACCCTCAGCCTGCCCAGCTCTGTCTGCACGCCATGCCAGGCAGTCAGCGCGCCAGCCATGCCTGCGGCATGCGCTGCACAGCACAGCATGCAGCCCCGGCACTCACACAACAGCGCCTTGGCCGTCGCCGGCGCCTTGCAGCCCGGTAAAGTCGAGCAGCTTGAAGGCGGTCCTCAGCGAGCGAGTGGCTGGCGTGTCGGGACACTCCTTCCTAGCCGTCTCTGCGGCATGGAAGCAAGGCGGACTGCTGCACATCAACACCACAGGTTGCATTAGCGGCAACGTAGAGGCCGCAGCTGGTGCACCCTGCCGTCCCAAACCTGCATCTACCACCCCTTGCGCAGCACTCACGGTTGTTGATCAAGCAGTTGAAGGTGACTTGCTGCGGTTTCAGGTTGATGGCCCAGTTGCCGGGGTATGTGGCCCAGTCCCACTGTGCGCGCTCCTGCAGCAGGCGGGAGGGGGCAGCATGCGGCCGTTTGGACCCGTTGGGCCGAACTCCGAAACGCCGCGTTTGCCGCTTGCAGCTCGTCCGCGTCGGCATCTCCTTGCCACAACCGCACGGGCGCAGGCCTCAACGCTATCGGCCAGGCAGGGGCTGCTGAACGTCCTCACGCAGCAGCGAGACCTGCCGAACACTGCGCGCAAACTGGAGCCGAGGCCTCCTGCCGCCCCATGCGCTGCAATCACCGCCCCCACCGCCTGCAGGTGCAGCACCCACCGCCTCGGGCAGCGCCCACATTGCCCCAAAAGTGCAGCACCCACCGCCTCGGGCAGCGCCTGAATCTCGGTCATATTGGGCAGGTACTTTACGTTCTCAGGGGTGGGCACCCAAATCCAGTCGGGGTCTGCAATGGTGCGGTCCACGATCCACACGCCGCCCAGGTTGTCCAGCGAGAAGCGGCCTGCAGAGCGGGCGGGCGGTGAGACATGCCAGAGGAGGCAGTCAGTCAGCAAAGCCTGTGGCGGCCGCGGCTTGAGGTGAGCAGGGCGGAAGGAATCAGCAAGGCTGGGGCGGGAGCGTGGTAACGTGCACGCCTTGCCAGCGCCGCACGCGTCAGCACGGCCCCTCTGCATGCCGTGGTTGATGCTGTCACTCAGCACCCTGCGTCTCCCTGCAGCAGAACTTGCCTCCCAGCGAAATGTTCTGCAGAAGGGCAAGGCATTTCGGGAGCACTCAGCACCCAGCGATGGTGGTGTGTCACAGCACAGGTTGGAGGGAGGCGGGCAGACTGCTGGATGTTGCAGCACAGCTGGCTTGCATATGTTGCTCCCACCTGGTCTCCAGCCCACACAGAAGCAAACACACCACTTGCCCACCTTCATGGCGTACACATAGCTCGGGCTCTCCTCAAAGTAGTTGGCATGGGTGGACAGGCCCGAATATGCAACTGCAGCGCAAGGGGTGGGCAGGAGACATGCAGCAGGTGGGGGCTGATGGGGGTGCACAGCACCTGGCAGCGTGAACGGCGAGCACCCAACACGCATGCTTGCAGCATGCTGCGCCTTTGCCCCAGGCTGTTGGAGCACGGCAGCGCAGCACCGATGGGTGCAGGTGCGGCGTGCACAAGGGGTGCCTGAGGGCACGCTGCCCATCCATGGCCATGGGGGCTCACCAGGGTGCAGCACTGAGGAGTTGGTGCCGTCTGGGTCGGGGGCCAGCGTGCACTTGCCCTGGGTGCAGTCCCGTGTCTCCCACCAGCCGTGCTGGCTGTAGGATACCTGCGGGCAGGCGGCAGCAACGGTGGCTGGGAAGCAACTCGGAACAGGCCAAACAGGACCTCGCGGACCTCGACACCACATGGGCCTGAAGCGCTGCACAAAGGTGCCCCTCGCCTCCCGTGGCACCCCCGGCCAGCGGACAGGCAGGCTGAGCCAGGGTGCTGGTTTGCAGCCAGCCAAGGTCCCTGTTCGCACCTGCTGGATCTCCAGATCCTCGGCACATACCAGCACAGACACGCGCTCCCAGTCGCCCTCATGCACACCCAGCGGGCTGCACAGGGGCACACAGCGGGAGCGGAGCGAAGGGATGGGGGTCGCATCCTGAGCGCCAGGGACACATAAGTTCTGTTGAAGAGAGCACCCAGGCCGCAAGTGTGCCATAGAAGCGGCGCTCGCTCGAGGACTGACTTGAGGGCTGGGGCCACCGGGCGACCAAGCCACCAGGACTGCGGGGTCTCAACATGCGCTAACATGCTACCATGGCGCTCACCATGCAATGAAGTCCAGCACCTCGCGCTGCTGGTTCAGGCTCATGGCCATCACCATGTTGGAGCAGCCCTGCCAGCTGCAGCAGGTATGACAACAACATGACATGGACGTCACAGGGTTGGCGGAGCCGGCTGATGGGGNCGGGGGGTGCGGTTGCCAGGGCAGCATGCACCCCACACCATGCGTGCGCTTGCATACCCGCCGACGGACTCTGCCCAGCATGCTTCTCGGCTGCACACACACGCCCTGCCATGCCGCATTGAAGCGCAGCTCTACCTGTAGAACAGGTGGTACACAAACATCCACGTGCCGGGGGAGCCTGGCACCTCTGCCACCGTATCTGCAGCAGCGGGTGCGGCGGCGGCGGGATGTGGCCCTTGAGCCGGCAGCCGCGGATGCTGAGCGTGCAGGCCGCAGCAGTGCACGGGGCGGCAAGGCTGCATGGGCCGGCCTCTGCGTGGCTGTGCTTGCAACCCAGCAGGCGACGGCCCGCTGAAGCGGCATCCCCACACCCGAGACCTAGCTCCTCCCAGCGGACGCACAGTAGACGTCTGCTGTGGAGCGGTTTCGTTCATCCAACGGGGCTCCCCAGATCAGATCGGCCTTCTCCGCATCAGTGAGGCCCGTGGCATTCAGCACGGTGGCATAGGATCTGCAGCGAGGGGGAGGGAAGGGCGGTCGACAATTCACTGCCATGCCCCTACGGTCGCTAGATTGATGCCGCTGCATTGGGATCCGCCCTCTGCCACCAAACTGCACGGCAGACTGCGACGCACGCGTCCCAGTGCCACTGCCTGCTCGGCTCGCCTGGGCATGAACATGAGCTCGTTTGTGGGTGACTGGCTCATCCAGGGGTGAATCGTTGTGCTGGAGTTTCGAAAGTCCTGCGGCAGCCACCAGGTGCACAGCACATGGTCCCGCTGGCTTGCAACAAAGTGCATGCGCGCAGACAGTCGCCGCTGCATGCGCCACATGCCACAGGCCCCTCCATACACCACCGGCACAGGATGCGCAGGGCACCGCAGCAGCAAGCAGCAGGCTGTCCACAGCGCCGGCCCAGCACGGGAAAGCTCCAGCTTGCATGCCCCGCCGCGCCTGATAGTAAATCTCGGCATTGTTGAACCACACATCTGGTGACTGAAGGTGGTAGTCCTGCAGTAGCATGATGCACAGGGCACGGGTTAGGGCGCGCACGGCGGCAAGGGCATAGTGCATTACGGGCAACATGCACTGCCAAGCTGGCACCGGACCCCCAGGCTCAGCAAAAGCCCAGCTGCTGCCCCACGGCAGCGCCAACCCACCTCCAATGGGTGCATGTGCACGATGGGAGCAAACTCCCACGCGACTGCAGGCAAGGGGAGGGGGATGGCTGATGCTTGGGACAGCCGACCACGGGGCTGGGCTCACCACTCCTGTCCTGCGGCACTGCACCTTGACAATATAAATAACAACAGACACGAGAATTGCCCTGCCGTCGCCCCCGAGGACGCGGCTATTGGCCGGCCTCCTCCCAAAGGGCCGCTAGTGGCAGCTTCTGTGGCGGCAGTGCCGCCGCCGCCGCTACCGCCGCTGCCATAGGGCTGCCGCGCTGCATGTAGACCCACGCAAAGTCAGCCCACCTGCTTTTGCATCAGCGAGCGTCTTGTTTGAAGCGGGGCAGCGGGGCAGCGCGAGCAGGCCGGGTGGGGGCGCGACCTTGCAGCTTGGACCCGTCGTTGTGATGCCGGCTGCCTGTCGCGGAGCGCATATCAGCAGCGCAGCAGCCGCTGCGAGCAGCAAGTGCCGCCTGTTTTTTGCGCCCATTGGCGCGCTGCTCTGCCCGTCCAGACCAGCTGCAAGTGTGCTCGTGAAGCCGAAGAGATGAGACGAAGCTTTTTACGGGCTGCAGGCAGTAGCGCCTCGGCCGCTGCCACCTAAGCGGCGGCAGCGGCGGCAGCGGCGGCCTGGCACCCTTGCACAAGTAGCCACACACCTCACTCCACTTGAGCAAAGCTGTAAATCATGCAACAGAGGCACGGCATTTGGTGGACCATCTCGCACCGTGCAGTTTGATTGAGCCAGTCGATTCCTGCTGCGTTGCGACGCAGCTGCCGTCCTGTTCCCTTCCGGCCGGTTACGTGCGGTACGGTCCATGCAATTATGATCTTTTCAAAGCGTTGGTGCCAAGCAGCCTATCCCGTGCATGCCCAGCAGGGGCCACCGCCTACAAAGATCTGCAAACCTCTGATGTCAGCGCCAGGCGGGCCACTGAGCACTACCAAATCAGCCAGCGGGCCGGGGGCAATGTGCCCCACATCCGCGTCCAGGCCTGCCGCCGCTGCACCCACTGCCGTGTGTGCCGCCAGCGCTGGTGCCACTGCCTCTGCTGCCCCTAGGGGCAGGCCTGCTGCTGCCCCCATCTCTCCCGCTGCTGCTGCTGCTGCTGCTGGTGTTGCCGCCAGCTGTCGGCGGCGAGCCCGGAATTGCCTGCAAGTAAGCAAGGCAGCCTGGTGCTAGTGCGAGGCAGGCGCCCGTGCCGTCAGAAGCCACGCCATCTGGTCCGACGCGAGAATCGAACCGTCCGGCTGCACCCAGCCGCGCTGCCGCAGCAGCTGCTCCGCCGCTTGCCTGCAGGCCGCCATGTCCCTGCCAGCCGCCTGTCCCCGCTCCAGTGCTGCCTGCATGGGGCGGCAGCCAGCGGGGCTGTGAGGCCAAAGCAAGTGGGAGCACACAGAGCACAGCCAGCATTCGAGCACAGAGCAGTGTGCCAGGGCTTGACCTGTCACTCAAAAGGGAGCGAGCCGCGGCGCACCTTGACAGGCGTGTCCGGCAGCCTCCAAAGACACTCCCACCACTCCTCTGCCGCCAAGGAAAACGCCAAGCGCAGCTCCCGGCAGTCGACTGCAGCAAACCCTGCCGCCTCTGCCGCCCGCAGCAGCGGCGTGGGGTCCCCAAACCGGCACGGAACGGAGGGCGGCGCGTGCTGCCCCTCCGCCGGCTGCCTGTGCCGCTGCCCCTCCAGCCCCGCCTGCTGCTGCGCCCCTGCTACCGTCCAGCCAGGGTCAATGGCGGCTGCCAGCTCTTCAAGGGCACCGAAGAAAGGTACCGCCCCGTCCCGCTGCCAGACGGTAGCCCAGCACGCCGCCGGGGCGCAGAACGCGGCGGAACGCCGCAAACGCCGATGCAACGTTGGGGACGAACCTGCGGTGGCAGGGAGGCGGCGCGGCAGCAGGGCTTAGGCGGGCGGCCAGCAGCCGGTTGCATGCATGGAAATTGTGCGGATGGGCACACAGGCCAGGGGAGCAAGCCAGATGTGGGCAAGCAGGCAGCTGTCAGAAACGAGGGCCCGTCCTGCCAGCATGCTCGCCCAACTCACATCAGGCCCATGCAGCAGGTGACGGCATCCACGCTGCCGTCCCCAAACTGTGCCAGCCGCTCCGCATCCGCCTGCTGGCACACCACGTTGGTCAGCCCCTGCCGCACTGCGCGCTGCTCCGCCAGGCCAACAAACTCCACTGCAATGTCTGTGGCATACACGGTGGCCTGTGGCCATACGGGAATGAGGAGCAGGGGGGGTTGGCCCAATGGGGTTGTTGGACAGGGAGCGGCGGTGTAGGCATAAGCAGCATTGGCTGCACCCGGATCTGCACGGAACTGTGCATCAGGCACAGCGCACGCGGCCCAGCCTGCAGCTGTGCATGCAGGCGGGCTGTCGGAGCAGGCAGCGGCGTGCCTGCGGCAGCGCGCGTGCCAGCGTGAAGGCGGGCTCCCCCGCCGCCGAGGCCACATCCAGTATCTGCGGGTGGCCACAGAAGGGCAGCACAAAGGTCAGTGACAGGAGAGCGGAGCAGTAGGCACAGCAGCGCTGCCAGGCACAGGGGCAACCAAGGACTGTATCTGAGCTGTTGAAGCAAGGCCGGGCTGCACTACTGCAGCACTGCTGCACTGCCCAGCACGCGCACTGCGAGGCTACCTTGGCGCCAGGGCGGCCGCTCAGCTGCGGCGCCAGCTCGTCCACAAACGCCTGGAACAGCCCGATGGTCAGTGGCCGGTCAAGCACCCACTCAGTGTAGCCGGCAGCGATGGCGCCAAAGTCCTGCAAGTGAACGGTGCGGCGGCTGAGCGGGGCAGCGGCGGTAGCGGCAGCCGCGCCGCCGACCGGCCAGGTGGCGGCGCGGGGGCTCGGGGAGGTCGCAACCCCACCTTCTACTAGTGGCTGCACTTGCCTGTGCCTGCGCCATCGCAATCGACGGGTTCGGGTTTAGGGTTTGCGAAGGGCTGCACGTGCGGGCTTGGAGAGAGCAAGAAGTTGACTGTGAAGGCACCGGGAGCTCGGGAAGTGCTGCGCGGGGCAGTGATTCGCCATGGCTGGGCGTTGCGCCACGGCGGCGCCGCAGGGGCAGCGGCAGCGCTGCCGTTGGACTCTCGCTGTCCAGGACGAGCGACCTGCATGTGTATGGCTGTGGCGTGATGCTCGCAGTGGCACACAGGCGGTGCCTGTGGAGTGGCGACAAGCAGCGTGGACGTGGCCGATTCACATGGCTGCTGCTGGCACCACTCGGCTCCCGGCGGCACCGCCAGGCCGTGGCCAGTCGTTACACCTCTGCAAACTCAATGACAGGGCTCACCCCCGGATCACTCCGAGTTGGAGCAACTCTGCCACTGGTGCTGCAAAGTCCCACTGCCCCCCGCCGGCCAACGCGCCCGCAGCATGCCCAGCGTGCAAGCTGCTAGTGCACGGCGCCCGCGGGCGAGTGCAGCTCCCTCCAATTCAGCGCAGCACGTTTGAAGCCCGAATTTGCGCTCTTTGTTGTAAGCGCAGGCACCCACGCACCCTGACGCGGCAAGAGCATGTTGTCGGCCCGACGACTAGCGGCCTGCCAGGCCTCTCTGGCCTCCCCCAACGGCGCGCTGGCCTTCCGCAACGCCGCCGTGCCCTCTGCACGCCTGCCGGCAGCAGCGACGGTGCTTTGCCGCCGCGGTGCTGTTCTGGCCCACGCAGAGCAGAACAGGTGGACTGGACCGCAGAGCGTAAACCTGCGGTGGAGCGCCGCACCAACAAGACCCAGCACCAGCACCAGCACCGCGTGGCCACGGCCACCCAGCAGCCGCTCCCCGGCTCTGCCGCTCAGGGAGCTGGCCCAGCTGCTTTGGCCAAGCTTTGACAGCCTAGGGCCCAACCAGCAGTTCACGGTGCAAGTGGCAATCCTCACAACCGCCGCCATCAACGTGGCAATCATTGCAGCCTGGACAATGCAGCGGTGCATACTGGCGTGGTGCCAGCAGCTGCGGGCGCGGGCGCAGGCGCAGGCGAAGGCGCGGGTGCAGGCGCAGGCGCAGGCGCAGCCCACAGACGCGGTGGGACATGCCACGGCAGCAGCGGGGGCAGCAGGAGCAGCGAGGCAGCAAGAGCTAGAGCACACGGCGAACGACACAGCAATGCAGACCACAGCCCTGACGGCCGAGCTGGCAACGGCGCACGCTCAGATAGCGGATCTGCAGGAAAGCAACGCAGCCATGCAGATGGAGCTGGAGCAGGCGTACGCGAAGATTGCAGAGCTGCAGCGGAAGCAGCGTCTGCAGGGCGAGGGCCCGGCACGCGATGAGGGGGCGGCGTAACCACGGCAGCTGAGTTCGACCCATGAGGCCCAGCTGAGGGCATGTGCCGCTGGGTTCTGGCCCGGCCATATTTCATCCTGTTTGCGATTGTGCGCCCCACAGTGCGCAGTCTCCACCAACAACTATGGCAGGTCCATTTTACATGTGAAAGCAGTTGTGTCTGAGAGAAAGAGCGCGAGGCATGGCAGGCGGGCGCTGGCTGGCTGGCTAGCTGGGTTGGCTGGTTCACATGGGTGCTGCCATCTCGGCTCCCGGCGGCACCGCCAGCCGTGGCCAGCCGTTACGCCCTTTGCAGACTTGATTTAACACAATGGCAGGCAGTGCGGCAGAGCAGCGCATGAGCCATGTTGCAGTCTTGCGTGAGGAGCACCTTGATGCTTGAGGAGCACCTTGATGCCCACTGCCGCCGCTGCTCAGCGGCTTAGCGGCGTGCAGCTGCAGATTCTGGCTGCCCGCTCTGCGGGATGTGCGCCGTACCAGCTTTTGAGAATCAGTGCAGATCCTCGTACGTTGGGTGTTACAACAAGCTCAGCCTGTGCACCCCCAGCAGCAGCCACCGCCCACAAAGGTCTGCAGCACGCGGCAGTCTGCGCCAGGCGGGCCACTGAGCACCACGAAATCGGCCAGCAGGCCAGGCGCTATGCGCCCCACATCTGCACCCAGGCCTGCCGCCGCCGCACCCGCTGCCGTGTGCGCAGCCYGAGCTTSCGCAACKCTGACTSCCTCCTCAGSCKCCCYGGCGGGGCTGCTGCTGCCAGGCGCCCGCCGGTGCACCGCAGCACGCAGCGTGCCTGCACCAGCACAACACAGGTGTGATGCGTGTCAAGGGGTTTTCTTCGGAAAGGTCTAGGAACAGCGATTGTGCAGGGCGAGCCCGCATGCAGGCCCACAGAGCATTATCACTTCTGCGTCTCCAGCTGTCTCTCACCCCACCCACCCCACCCCAAGCCATCATCTCACCCCAACCCACCCAGCTGCACCCCACCTGAAAGTGGCTCCAGCGGGACCACCGGCCAGTCAGATGCCAGAGCTGCCATCACGCCTGCATCTAGCAGTGTTCGCAGCGCATAGGAGCGCCCCGCCCCAGCCCGCTCCCGCCCCAGCCGAGCCTCCAAAATGCCGGCATCAGCCAGCAGGTGCAGCGGGTTGGGCGTGACCGCCACCCCCGCTGCCGCTAGCTGCTGGGCGGTCCCCGGGCCTGAAATGTGCTGCACATGCTCAATGCGGTGCGGCGGCTTGCCCCCTGGGCGGGCAGGGATTTGACTGCTGCCCCTTTCGTCGCTGCTGCTGCCGCTGCTGCCGCCGCTGCTGCTGCCTCCATCTCTCCCGCTGCTGCTACTGCTGCCGCCGCCGACGCCGCTGCTGCTGCTGGTGTTGGCCGCCAGCTCAGCAAAGAGGTGCAGCACTTCGTCCACGGCTCGGTCGCCAATGGCGTGCACCGCCACCTGCAGGCAAGCAGGTTCTCAAAACAGTCAGGCATTGGAGGCTTGCTTCTTCCGCCTCGCATCCCCTACTAAACACTGGAGCACATGCCTCAACCAGAGGGACATGGAAGCTCATCCACCCTTACTTGCCTGCAAGCCCGCTTCGTCCGCCGCCGTCACCAGTTCTCGCAATCGCGCTGCGTCAATGGTGCGAGTGCCACTTGTGCTGGGAGCATCGGCATAGGGCTCATGGAACAGCGCAGTGCGGCTGCCCAGGCTGCCATCTGCGGTAGTTAGGGAAGGCGCAGTACGGTTGTGATCTGTTTAAAACCTTTCCAAGAAAAACTGCTAGGCAGATGCCGCACACATGCAACTCGCTGCAAACCCTGCTTGCTTACAATTTGAACAGATTTGTCAGTCTGGAGCTGGTACACTCGCCTGCAAACTCCTTGACGCCTCCCCAGAGCAGCATGCCGCCGGGGTGCGCCCGCCCCACGTGCCGCACTCGCTCCGCCATGCGCCGCCTGCGGGCAGGCGCAGGGGCAGAGGGGTGCAGCAGTGCGGCAAATGGGAAGGGACGGCAGCATGCCAGCTGCAGCTGGCTCGGCACTTGAGCTGCTGGGTCGTGCACAGAGCAGCACTGATGCGAAGTGTGCTTGCAAGCACAGGTGCCAACTGCCACAGCCCTTTGCACAGGTTGCTTCACCAAGTGCCTGCAAGCACACTACACTGCAGCAACCACACAGCAAGGCCTCCCTCACCAGGTGGGCAGCGGCACAAACGAGTAGACACGCAGCGGCAGCCGGCCCTCGTTGGCAGCCGGCACCAGCACCTGTGGCAGTTGTGTGGCGGGGTGGTAGGCATGTGGGAGACGGACTGCTTGCTTGCACGGGCGGGCAGCCAGCGTACTGCTGTTGATGTGACTTAGTTCCATCCAACACACCGCAATGACGACGCATCTCTAGCAGCAGTCGGCCTGGGCAGAAACCGCCCACCTGCTCCAAGTCGTCCCACGCCGCCTCCTCGCCGTCCATGAATGCAATCCTGCATACACGGAACACAGAACACCAGCACTTGTGTGCGTTGTGTGTCGGAACACGAGTCAGACAACACCAGCACACTGTTGTGTGTGTGTGTGTGGCCAAGCAGGCGAGGCCCCACCTGAGTCTGCCTGCAGTGCACACTGGGTCATGGTGCACAGCTGAGCATGCCCACAAGCCAAGGCATGGAGCCACAATGCATGTCCCGGTACGTGCGCTGCCTCTACGGTGCCACACCGCTGACATGTGTGCCTCCTCACTTATATATATGCGCTGCCTCTACTCTGCCACACCGCAAACATGTTTGCCTCTGCACCTGCCCATGTCATGCGCGCCCCTACCCATGCAGTTTCTTAGCTGAAAGTCATACTGCATGACATAAGTGCCCCCTCACCTGCCCATGTCATGCACCATGGTGATGCCGCGGCTCAGCGCATGCTGCGCAGCTGCTTCCAGCGCTGCCCGGCGCTGTGCCACGCTGAGGGGCGGGATGTGGTCTGCGTGCAGGGACGGGAGGTGCAGACCATCTGAATGTGAGACACAGCCAGTCCGGTCAAGCGCCGAAGATTGATGCCCCAGCATGGCACTGTCCGGCCGTGTTTCAACTGAACGCTTGGCAAAAGCCTTTCATCACTTCACATGCCCGGTCAGGCGCAAGCGAACTTTCACACCCCGCCCTGCCTGCACCCCACCCCTTGCTCACCTGCCACCAGCTGCATGGCTGCATCGGTCAGCAGGCCAGTGGGCTCCCCATCGGGGCCTCTCAAGATAGCTCCGCCAGCCGGGTCGGCAGTGGCAGCAGTGATGCCAGCCAGGCGCAGGGCGGCGCTGTTGGCCAGAGCCATGTGGCTGTCATGGCGCAGCAGCCAGGTGGGCACGTCCCCTGTGGCTGCAGCAGCAGCGGCAGGGGCAGGGCAGTGGGCACAGGGTGGGAAGAAAGGCATCCGCAGCCGCAGCTAAGCAACATTGTGCATGCATCGATCCCAGCTGGTGACTCTCCCATCTGCTGTAGACTCCTGGCACGGCAAGCCTCCCACCTTGAACATTCTGAACTTTTGCTGTAAACTCCTCACCTGCATCAATCCAATCAGCGCTGGGCATCTGCCCACCCCAGCGGCTCTCGTCCCAGGACCCGCCCAGCAGCCACTGGCCGGGCTGCACGCCCGCCACTGCGGCCGCCACCGCTGCCACAAATTGCTCCTTGCTGGTTGCGCTGGAGAGGTCCAGGCGGGACAGGGACAGCCCGCCGTATATCAGGTGCAGATGGGCATCAATCAGGCCTGCAGTAAAGCGCAGCAGATGCAGCAGAGCTTTTCAGATTGCATGGGTGGAGGTCCAGCAGTGGCGGCTGAGTACTACTCTGCAACATCTCATGCTGGCGGTGCATGCGCAACGCACTACAGACTTGCAATGATTAGGTCGCAGCATGGGCTCACCAGGTATGACATGTGCTCCCTGCAAATCCACCTCAACTGGCTGCTGTTGTGTCTGGGCGGCGGCCGCCGCCGCCGCGCCTGGCCGGTCGCCGACAAATGCAAAGCGGCCGGTGGCGGCATCCACTAGGAACGCCTCGCCGTGTGTGCCGGCTGCATCGCCCCTCCATACTGTGACGTTTGTGTACAGCACAAGGCTGCTGCTGCTGCTGCTGCTGCTGCCTTTGGGCTGCAATGCGCTGCGAAGGTCGTGGGGCGACGGCAAGCCGCCGCCACCGCCGCTGCCATAGCCCTGCAGGCAGCAGGGCGCGAGCTTTGTAAGCTGTATAAGAGCATGCACATCTTATACAGCGCTGGGAGCTCACCAGGGGGCAGCCTCCGTCCTGCACGCTCGCGAAAGGCAGGTAGGGCCACGCCACCGCCAGGAGGCCCGTGACGATTGCAACGGCAAACGCCACCGAGCGCAGGGCATCCATTGCCTACTGAAACAAAGCGTGAGAGTTCACGACCAGGGTTCTTTTGGCGGCCCCATGGGGCAATTGCGCCGATCGGCGACCCTGCTCGCATGCCCGTAGTACCAGATCACTTTAGATGCAGACAGGCGCAACTTGAAGGCCCTGCCGCCGCTCTTCCACTCCACTCTTGCGGCCCGCTGGGCTAGGCTCGCTTGCTGGACTCCCAACACTTCAGAAATGAACTGCGAGGCCACCAAGCTAGCTACGGCGCGCGGGGAGGAGGTGGCGGCCCTGGGCGGCCTGGCCGCCTACCGCCTGCAGGCCCTGCAGAACCTGCGGCTCAAGACAGTGGTGAAGGCAAGTTCCAGCATGCTGTACACTGAGCGATCGGTCCGATGGTAGCTGCTAGTGGCAGCGCCGCGCCCGCCTGCCGCCGTCTGCCACCGCCTGCCGCCGCCGTTCAAGTGTCGTGGCGGGTGAAGGCTTATTGTTCCGCTCAGCCCGCCTTTGCCTGCCGTCTTCCCACAATGCAGGAGAGTCATGCCACGCCGGTGCAGGCGCTGGCCTTCAACCACTGCGACCCTCAGATGGGCAACTTGTTTGCCACAGTTGGCAAGGACCAGGCCACAGGTGCGCTGGCTTACTTGAATGTTGGGGCTGGCCCCTTTGCAGCAGGGCCAAGGAGCACAGCTTGGCGGAACGGCTGGCAAGCAGAGCTGCATCCGTGCTCATCGCTGCCGCCTGCATGCCACCGCCTCTGCATGTGCGATCTGGCAACAGTTGGGCATGATGTCTTTCTGTGCCCTTGCGACCATCGCATCATACCATAGCGCCACCCCTGCCCTCCTTGTTTCCAGTGTACGATGACGAGCACATGGGAGATCATGTGGCCCTAGTGGTGCACTTCACCAACGCCCCCTCGGAGCATGCACCCGGCGGCCAGCTGGGCGCGGCTGCCTGGCTGGGCGCCCAGGGCTGGAGCCAGCACCCGCATGGCGATGCCTGCCTGGCGGTGGCGGGGGAGGACCCAAACATCTCGGGTGAGGCGCGAACGGTTGTTCCTTTGGGTGACGAGCATGCGCAGCTGCAGTGAGGCACCTGCGTTTCGCCTGCGCGGTGCCATGAGTGAGGCGCGCCTGCGCTCTGCTGCTGAGAGCTACCAGGGCATGCATGCCCGCTGGACAGTGCAGTGCCTTCCGGCTTGTGCTGGACGTGCTCTGTGCCAGCCGCATCTGATGCTCCTCAACATTCCAGCTGCATTGTATATGGACTGCATGATACTCTGAGTGTTTGTCAATCCTGCCGTGCCATCCCACCGGCCTCAGCTCCACGCCTCCCCNAAACCCTCTGCCTGCAGTCATCAGCGTTGCCGAGGCCCGCGTGACCAAGCTGCTGCGCGGCCACTCCAGCGAGGTGGTTGAGCTGTCGGCGGCGGAGGCTGCCGCGCCTCGCCTGCTGGCCTCGCTGTCTCGCGATGGCAACCTGCGGCTGTGGGACGTGCCGGCTGAGGCGTGCCTGTCCAGCCTGCAGCTGCCAGACGCGGGCTGCATGGTGAGGGCTGTAATGCGGCAGGACAGCGATGTTCTGGAACTTGTGGACTGGTGGCGTGCTGCAAGCGCCGCACCTACAGTTTGCTTGACAACCCCGCAACACCTGGCACGTGCTGCTGCTGTCCTGCTTTGTCCGCAGGCCATGGCTCCAGACGGCCGCAGCCTGCTGGTGGGCACACGCAAGGGGCAGCTGGTGAAGTACAAAATTGTGCCAGCAGCGGCAGCAGCAGCAGGAGCAGCAGCAGGAGCAGATGGGCAGCAAACAACGGCAGCCGAGCAGCCACCGGAGCGGCATCAACAGACAGCTGCGCCGCCGCCTGCTGCTCAGCAGCAGCAGCAGCAGGCAGCAGCAGCGGCGGCAGTGCACATTGACGAGGGCAGCCGGAGAGAGCTTGCTTTGCAGGGCGGCGCCAGCCTCAGCAACTCAATCGATTGTGTGGTAAGCTNGGGCAGGAGGCGGGTTGTGCGTCGGAGGCAGCATCCTGCTCAGCAGCATGTTTCACGCCGGCCCTTCTTGCTTCATCACCCATCCCATTTACTACCCCGCCTGCAGCGCTTTTTGCCTGGCGGCCGGGTGGCCACCAAGTCCAGCGATGGCTGCATGTGCATCTGGCACCTCAGCAGCGGCAGCAGCCAGGGCAGCCAGGGCAGCTCGGCTGCTGCCCTGGAGGCGGTGGCAGCCTGGAGGGTGCCCCACTGCAGCGGCGGCGGCGGCTGGGCCAACCGCTGCCAGTTTGGGACGACCCGGGACGGGCGCTACATCGCTGTGGTGAGCTGGCAGCCAGGGCCTGAGGGCGAGGCTGATCAGTACTGCTGCATGTGCTGTGCTGTCATGCTCAGCAGGCGCTGCACCCGCTGTGCATGCCGTGCCGAGCAAGCGCTGCGCCTGCCACAAACTGTGGCCCTTCCTGCCCCACATGCCCTGCGTTGCTCTTGGCTATCTCCCTGCAACAGGGCAACAGCCGCGGCGACTGCTACGTGTTTGATGCGGAGAGCGGGGAGCGTGTGTGCCACATGCCGGCGGTCCGCATCTCAGGTGGGTGGAATGGTATGGAGCATGTGCGCGCGAACAGGAGGCTGTGATAGGCTGTTTTGTGGTTGGGGGTTTGGGCTGCCGTGGCTCACAATCGATGACCGCCCGCCTGCCGCATGCCCGCCCCCCTTGTTGCAGCGCCGGTGCGGGCGTGCGGGCTGTCTGAGGACTGCCGACACCTGCTGGCCGTGCNTGGGCAANGGGGTTCATCTTCAGGTGGGATGCAGTGCCTGTTTGGTAAGTGTGCTTCTTGGCGTGCTTGGTCGGATGGGGGGGATGCCCGTTCAGTGTGTCGCCGCTGAGTTAAGCGCTGCGCCTCGGCAGGCGGTGCATGCCGCATGGGATGCCGCTGCTGCCGCTGCTGCTGCCGTGAGGAATGCACCAACTGAGACTTCCATATTTGTTGTGATGCCGCCAACACTTGTTGCAATCCCACATCCAATGCGTGCAGGTATGAGTACCACGGCGCGCTGGCCGTGCAGCAGCAGGGCGGCGAGGACGGCGGCGGCGGCAGCGAGGAGGAGGGCAAGGAGAATGCCGGCATGCAGTGAAGCGTTTGAGAGATCAATGTGTGACAATGATGGATGGTCGTCTTATAGACAATGTGTAGGTTAGCCCTGAGTCCAGATGCAGGCGCTCGTGCAAGGCCTGGCCGGGCGGCGGTGCTTGCGGCGCCGGCGCCGCAGGGCTGGTGTTTCGGGTCGCTGGCTCGCTGAGCATTCATCGCGCTTAGCCCGTTCAACCAGCATCGCCAGGCCAGTGCCTGGCCTGGGAGACTCGTGGCGCCCGCGCCCGCCAGCGAGGCCATAACGTGGCCTGGTCGGCGGCTGGTGGCCAAACCCGATCGAGTTTCGAAACCAAACTACCTGCGCAGCGTCTGGCAGCCCGGTGGACTCCGAAAACACTGCACAGCAAGACGGCTTGCAGAGCCCCTTTGCTCGCTCTCCCTTTTGCTTGCTTCCGCCTCCTAACGAACGGCATGACAGTGCAGGCGGTCGCCACAAAGCCGCGCAGCGCGGCATGTCGCGGTCCGTGCCGCTGCCGCCGGTCAGCCGTCACCGCCATCGCGGCGCCAGAGCGGCCGGTGGTGCCTCCCCCTGAACGGCGGATCCCGCCCCCCGAAGTCCACAGCAGCGAGTCTGAGCGGTAGGTTCGAAAGTCTCTCCATCCGGGAGGCTGCATTTGAACCACTGCACACCTGCCTGCATTGAACGCAACCATGTCGACCCCCGCCGCTCCCGCCTGCTGCCTGCTGCCTGCTGTGCGTCATGCTTACTCCCCCACCACACCACTCTTGCCTGCCTCCTTAACGAATACACTGCAGGCA
Source organism: Chlorella ohadii (assembly GCA_025026875.1). Lineage (NCBI taxonomy): Eukaryota > Viridiplantae > Chlorophyta > Trebouxiophyceae > Chlorellales > Chlorellaceae > Chlorella > Chlorella ohadii. The sequence goes on from JADXDR010000108.1 coordinate 124,360, forward strand.
GCAGAACGCGATGGCCAATGTGCGGCGGCTGGCCACCAAGGCGGTGCATGCCGGCGAGCGGCACGGCCGCCCCAAAATCCACGACACCTGCACTACGCCGGTGAGCGCCGCCAGGCTACTTTGCTTTCACTGTACCCGTGTTTCATCCACTGGCTTTTGAGCATCCTCTGCCCTTCCTGCCATGCCACCTATCTTCTGCCCCACTTTTGATCGTCTTCTGCCGCCCCCACAGATCGTCACGTCATCCACCTTCACCTTTGCCGACACCGCGGAGCTGGTTGAGTATCAAGAGAAGCGGCAGCACTCCTGGGAGTACGGCAGGTGGGGGCAGGAGCCGTTGAGGGAGGTTTCAGTGGGCAACCGAGTTCAGTGGGATCATGCAGACCGTGGCCTGACACGGCGCAGCAAACCATAGGCGCTGCCCGTGCCGCTCATCCCACACCAGCAACAGCAGCTGCTGCTCGTGCCACACCAGGTGCTACCTCATTTGCCGCTCATCCCACCGTGCAGGTACGGCAACCCCACCACTCGGGTGCTGGAGGAGAAGATTGCGGCTCTGGAGGGCGCGGAGGACTGCGTGGTGCGGGGCAGGGGCTGCTGCTGGCCTGCTGCTGTGATGCCTCGGCTGCATGTGTGATAGAGCGATGCCGCCTTTTGCAGTGGCAGCCTTCGTTGCATGCTGCTGTTGTGCCGCTGTTCTGCTTTGGCAGCATGCAGCCCCGTCGAGCACAAGGCGCACCTTGCGAGCCCCTGTAACGCAAACTGCCGACCGGCGCAGGTCAGCGCATGCGGCATGGCGAGCGCGACCACCATGCTGCTCGCGCTGGTGCCTGCGGGCGGGCATATCGTGACCACTACAGATTGCTATCGTCGTACGCGCCAGGTGAGGGACAGAGCAGGCTGGGTGGAACCGCGACTAAGCCAGATACACTGCACAACACAAGGTGCGCTAGCTGCCACCTCCTGCCATCCCCCTTCTTTGCCGCAGTTCATTCAAACCTTCCTGCCCAAAATGGGCATCGGGGCCACGGTCATCGACCCCTCAGACCTGGCAGCGCTGGAGGACGCCCTGGAGCGATACCCGGTAGGCAATTACGTGCTGCGCTGAATGCTGTGCTTTGCTACGCTGTGCTGCGCTATGCGTTGCGCTGTGTTATGTGCCGCCCTGGAGGACGCGCTGGAGCGGCACCCGGTGAGCAAGAAGCGCTGCGCTGCGCTATGTCTGTGCTGAGCGCTGAGTTTTGCTGAGCATTGCGCTGCTGCCACTGCTTGGCCCCGGTGCTGTGTAACGCTGTGCGATCCCCTGTCACCATTGCTGCTGCCTGTGCAGTTTGTGCATGGCTCTATGGCTCTACAGAATTGGCTTTCTAGCCGCGACTGAGGCACCCAAGTTTATTTGCTGCTCGCAGGTGTCGCTGTTCTTTAGCGAGAACCCCACCAACCCTTGTGAGTCGGCTGCAGAGGTTGTTACAGAAGGGTTGCGCTGTAGGCTGTGCGGTGTGCTTCCTGACGCTTCCCGGTTGCCAGTGGCGCAGCTGGCGGCAGCTGAACATCACAGCCCATAGTGCCCCTCTTGCCCGCCTGCAGACATGCGGTGTGTGGACGTGCCGCGCATCGCGCAGCTCTGCCACAAGAAGGTGGGCTGGGGACCTGCTGTGTCGGCACAGTTTTAAGGGGGCTCCTGCGTCCTGCTTCCATACGCTTTTTGCCGCTGGACCACCTCAGCAATGCAGCAGTTGTTGCACACAAGCGGACACACGCCGCCCTCGACTCAGTCAGCACGGGGTGGGGCATGCTTCCTGTGCAGGGCGCCATCGTGGCCATCGACTCCACCTTTGCGACACCCGTGAACACGCAGCCACTGGTAAGGGCCTCAGCACGACTGCTGAGGGAGAGGTGATTGGGCAGAGTGCGCACTGTGCTTGCCAGCATTATAGGCGATGTCAGGTCAACGCGACTCTGCAACTTTGTGCAAGCCCATGCCTCCTCCCTCCCAGACCCTGGGTGCCGACCTGGTGGTGCACTCGGCCACCAAGTACCTGGGCGGGCACAACGACGTGCGGGGGGGCGCGCTGGGCGGGGCGCCATGCCCGCCGTGCTGCGCTGTGCCGTGCGTGCTGTGTCGGGACGCATGGCGCGCCGTCAGGCTGCCGCAGTTGTGGACATTATAACAGCCAGGCTATTTAGTTCCGTCTACATCTATACAAACCTGCAGGCCGGGGGGACCTGATCTGGCTGGTGCGGGAGCTGCAGAAGGTCATCGGCGCCACGCTGGACCCCCAGGTCAGCTGGCAAGGTTGATATGCTTGTATAGCACATGGGCAGCAGCGCTGGCAAACTTGGTGTGGAGATGCTGGACTGCTGGGACATGCAGCATCCATCTTGCGGCTCAGGCAGCCACCCCTCCTCTTCTATTGCAACCCCTCCCCAACAGGCCGCCTACCTGTGCATTCGCGGCATCAAAACGCTCAGCCTGCGCGTGAAGCAGCAGAACGAGACGGCCATGACACTGGCGCAGGTGCGTGGGATGTACTCTTTGTACAGCCAGGCGGGGCCTGACTGTGTCATTGGCGGTGCAAAAGAGGCAGGGTGAGGCGCGAGGGAACATGGATGCAGGCCGATGGCACTTGCTGTGCTCGTACCGATTCCACTGCTTTCTTCCACTTTCCTGCCTGCTCCGCAGCGGCTGGAGGTGNACCCCAAGGTGCGGCGCGTCTACTATCCCGGACTGGCCAGCCACCCCGACCATGACATCGCCAAGCAGCAGGTGGGCAGGGCTGGGGCAGCGCTGCCGGCTGGCCCACCTCGCACCTCCAAACATGAATGGTGACGCCGCAGCGGGATGGCTCGCTGTGACTGCTGCGGCCGCTGAAGCAGTGACAGCAGCGGTTGCGGCGAAGATGGCAGCAGGGCAGAGCTGCACCGGCCCTGCCTTTCACTCACTTCCCACCCACTCTTGTGTCACTCACCTGCCCGCCCGCCCGCAGATGAGCGGCTTTGGCGGCGTGGTCAGCTTTGAGATTGAGGGCGACCGCCAGAAGACGAGCGAGTTTGTGGACGCGGTGTGCCTGCCCTACATGGGGTGAGCGCGGTGCCTGGGTTGCATACAAGGTGCTGACGCTGCCACACTGACATGGCAAAGCCACGCTGTGCGCACATGGTGCATGGCAGGAGTGTTGTGCCGCGCACTGCGCTGCAGTGCAAAGCTGCCGCCGACTTTCAAGCATCGAATCGCACACCCATCGTCGAGCAATCCAGGCTCTCACCCTCCCGCCCTTGACGCCTCGCCGCCCTCCTCACGCGCAGGCCCTCCCTGGGCGGCACCGAGTCGCTCATCGGCCAGCCGGCGGTGATGACCTATTATGACATGGGGGAGGCGGTGAGAGGCGGGAGTGGAGGGGATAGGGTGTGCTCTGAGGCGGTGCATGCCTATGCGTGTGTGCACCGGTTGCGCCAGTTGCTTGATTGCTTAGTGCTCAGTGCATATTACAATAACTCCGAGCAGGAAGGACAGCAGTGAACGTCCACTCACGTGAACATGACCCTCAGCGCTGCTCGGTAACAGAGCCCTCCCNATTGCCCTCGCCGCCGCAGGGCCGCCAGGAGATTGGCATTGGGGAGAACCTGGTGCGCTACTCGTGCGGCGTGGAGGACGTGGAGGACCTGTGGGCAGACCTGGAGCAGGCGCTGGGCCGCATCTAGATTCAGCTGCGTCAGTTGGGGGCGCTGGGCCACATCCAGCTGTCAGTTCGGCCGCCCGCCACCACGGGTGGAGCAGGCGCTGGGCAGCATCTAATTGCGTTTCATGGGCGCCGGCGTGGCTGGGTTCGTTCTGGCGCCACCACCAGTGCGGGCCAGCTGGCAGGCGAGGCAGACAATGCAATGCACCGGTCGGTATAAATACTGCAACACTGCTCCACTCTCGCACATACCTACGCGTACCCTTTCCTTCGCCACAACTGCTGCACTGCCTTGCACACACGTTGCTTTTCCCTGCTAGTCACTGACTGCTATTGTGTCCGCTGCAGCGCTTGTGTTTTCAATAATCAATTGACGGCACTGAAGCTTTAAGAGTTGAAAACTGGCTCTGAAAAGCAAAAATGGGGCGATGCAGACTGACAGAAAATGCAGGGGTGTGAAGTGTTCCTCTCAGCAGCACCTGCTGCAGGTTGGGTTGACAATGAATGGGCGCTGCGCGAGCAAGGCAGCAAGTGGCTTGTGGCACGGCCAGGGGGGCCGTCTCACACAACAGCAAGGCATGACACCAGTAGACCAGCATGTGCTTGCTGCCGGTACCGCGGCCTCACTGGTACTGGGAGTTGAGGTAGACATAGAGGCCCGCCAGAGCGGCGACGGCCGCCACTCCAGCTGCCAGGAAAGCGCCACTGTCCACCTTGCCACCGCTGCCGCCGCCCTCAGACTGCATGCGCTCGTAGCGCGCGTTCATGGACTTGGCGTCGTTGCGGCCCGCGCCGCCGGCGTAGGGCTTGAAGCGGCGCTTGGGGGCGGAGCACACGGGGCAGCGGTAGCCGGAGGGCAGCTTCTCAAACGGGCCCTCGCTGCCGTCGTAAATGTACTGCAGTAGGGCACGCCAGGGGTGTGGGGGTAGGGTGGGCGCTGCCCGCAACGGTGGAAAGTGCTGCGCACTGCTGCGCACGCGTGAAACAGCAATGCCCGCCCACTTCAGCCTGCATCACAGCTGCTCCATGTTCCCCACAAGCATGTCTCCAGCTCTTCACAACCCTCCGCATGCGCACCCCGCAGTCGACGCAGATGTACGCAGTCTGCTGCTTGGTGGCACGGGCGGAGACGGCCAGCGGGGCGCGGGCTGCGGCCCGGCGAGCGGGCAGCACCGGCCGAGCCTGCATTTAACAGAGGAACAGCGGTAAGGAAAGAAAGATGCAGGTGTACTCACTGCTGCCGCCCTGCTGCCAATTCCGGCAACAAAGCCTAATCATTTTGTGTTGCTTGCTCTGCCTGTGGTGCACACTGGCAACGGCTGCAGGCACTGCCGTCGGCAGCAAGCGGACAGCAGAGCTGAGCGGCGGCGGGAGCGGCGGCAGCGGTGCCACCCATTGCTGTCGGCGCCGCTGATTCGATGGCGCATGGCCCTCACCTGCACGGCAGTGCCGCGCAGGGCGGCCCGCTGGGCGCCTGCCAGCCGCAGCGCAGGGTTTGCGACCGTGAGCGCCATCCCAGCCGGCCGGCGCAGGGTGACACAAATTTGCAATCGCCTGCAGACTGTTGCTGCATCAAATGAGCGGCAATGGCGGCCGCCCTGCTGTGCCAGGCTGTGCAAAGCAGGGGGACACCCAAAAGCGCATTAAACGATCGAATTTATGGTGCAGGGGCTTTCATTAGTGAACAGCAGGGGCGTGGGGGTCTGGTGGAAGCTCAGCGAGCGAGCCCCACACCATGTGGCGGCGCAGGCGCTCTGGGGCACGTCAGCCCCTCAACTACAATGTCAAGGTAATAGAAGGAGCTGATCACAGCCCCTTGATGTGCGCCGCATTGGTGGTGCTGCTGCCGCCGCCGCCGCCGCCGCCGCCCACCTCCCTGCCTGCCTGCCCTTGCCCCTGTCGTCTTCTGCAGCTGGCGCTGTGGTGGGCGCTCTGGGAGAACTGCTCCTCCTCGGTGCGGTCGGGCGATGTGCTGTCGGCGCTGCTCTACCTGCTGACCGGGTCCAACACAACCGTGGGCCTGGTGCAGGTGGGCTTGGTGCGACTTGGCTTGGTTTGTTGGGCTGACTGGGTCTGCTGGGATGTGGAGTTGCATTCTGGAGGTCATCTGCATGCTGCCTCGCTGCAGGATATATATTATGCATGCTGCTGTGCAGATGTCATGCACCACCCTCCTGCCGTCCACGGTGCAAGCACACACCCCACCCACTGCCTGCCTACCCTCGCTGCAGGGCCTCAACGGCATTGCCCAGCTGGTGGCCGCGCTGCCGGCCGGCTTTCTGGCAGACCGCCACCGCCGCGACACCCTGCTGCGTGCCGGCGCACTCGTGGGTGCTGCCGCCGGCGGCCTGCTGGCAGCGGCGCTGGCCTGGCGGCCTACAGTGCCCATGCTGGCGGCAGCCTCAGCGCTGCTGGGATGCTACAGCGGGACGTACAATGCGGCGCTGGAGGCGCTGTTTGCTGACTCGGTGCCGCCGGGGCGCAGGTGGGCGGCATGTGTGTGCTTGCGGTTTGGCTTGTCGCGATGCCCGGGCGTGTTGGTGGGTAGCACGGTGGCAGGCTGGCTGGCGGCAGAGATGTGGGAGCGACTGCTTGCCATCATCCCGGGCCAACCGGCTTCCCTGCCTCACCCAGCCGCACGCTCATGCACCTGCACCCTGTGCAGCTCCCCTTACTCACGCAAATATGCGGTCACTGTACTGGCCAGCAGCTTTGGCCCCTGGCTCTCGCTCCTGCTCTTCCGCCGCCTGGGGAACAAGTGGGACGCCGCCGACTGCCGCGCCGTGCTGCTGTGCGGCGTGGCCCTCATGGCGGTACCGCTCACCCTCATGCTGTGCTTCGATGACGACAAAGCGCTGAAGCACCACGGCCAGCCGACGGAGGCGGACGGGCTGCACCGGCAGCAGCAGGAAAGTCATGGCCAGCAGCAGCAGGGGCAAGCTGCGCCGAATGGCAGCTGCAGCGGCGGCAGCGGCAGCAGCAGCGCTGCTATGCCCAGCGGCTATGAGCATCTGCCTGCCGAGCCGCCGAGAGACGTGGAGGAAGCAATGGGAGCGGCGGCAACAGCAGCAGCGGCGACAGCAGCAGCAGCAGCAGTGCTGACCCCACCTGCTCAGAAGCCCTTGGCCGCCGTGCCGTCTGCGGGCAGCCTGGTCGGCTTGCTGGACGAGGGTCCCTCCCCAGCGGCAGCAGCTGAGCAGGAGGCACCCTGCTGCTGCGCCAGCTGTGCCGGCTCCTGCTGCGGGCTGCCGGCGGGTGTGGCCGTCACGCTGCTCATCACTGGGTCAGACCTCATCGGAGCGCTGGCTTCGGGTGAGGCATCTGTACAGTCATGCTCAGTTTTACAGGTCGATCAGGTTCAGCCCAAGGGCCTTGTGAGGCAGATGGAGTGTTCAAACTGCTGGATTCGTCACACAGCTGACCTCCAGCCACCCTGCCCCCCTGCCTCCTGCCACACCCCTCCCACTGCCTGCAGGCATGACGTTGAAATTCTTCGCCATGTTCTTTTACCAAGTGGTGGGCCTGAGCCCCATGGCCGTGTCACTAGTGGGCGCTCTGTCGCCGCTGGGAGTCAGCGCCGCTGCCCTGGCCTGCCAGCCGCTGTCCAAGCCGGTGGGGCGCGTGCAGATAAGGCAAGTGTATGGAGGGCTGGGCGGGGCCGCTGCTGGACTGGTGCTGCAGTTTTGGCTGCGCCAAGCAGTTCTGCTGTGCCGGCGATGCAGCTGGTGTTATGCATGCCATCATGCCACGCGGCCCTACTGTGCCTGCGCCAGAGCCAGTTGCCATGCCTGGCCTGCTTGTTGCATTCTGCCCTTGCCCAGCGCACCCCGCCTCATTCCCCCTCCTGCCACGCAGCCTGATCACCCGCTCTCTCGACATTATTCTGCTGGTGCTGCTGGCCTTCCTGCCCACCTCCCCGCCCTCTGTGCGGCCCCTGCTGGTGGCGGTGCACCTGGCCCGCATGGCTGTGGCAAACGCAACCCGGCCCCTCATGCGCTCAGGCAAGCGAGGGGCTGTGAATGGGTTGCGAGGGCTGCTGCGGTGGCAGAGATGCATGCCGTGACTTGCTGCGCCGCAGTGCTGCCATCTGCCTGCACAGACCGCCTTGCTTGATGTAGCAAGAGCAGCAATCTTGGCCGTGCCGTTCAACCTCAGCCCTCCCACCTATTCCCTCCCCTGCGCTCACCACACCACCCTGCTGCCATCCCCGCAGTGCTCATGGACTGGGTGCCGCGCCACCTGCGCGGCCGGGTGAACGCAGTGGACAGCGTGCGCACCTTCTCTTGGAGCGGATCTGCAGCACTGGGCGGCTTCCTGATCCAGCGCTACGGCTTCCAGCGCACCTTCCTCATAACGGCAGCCATCAAGGCGGCCGCGTTTGCGCCCCTCTTTGTGCTGCTGGCGTACGTGCCGGATGGCGTGTGCTTGCCGGCGGGGAAGCGAGCCGCACGGCTGCAGCGGCAGCAGCAGGCGTGGCAGGGGGCGCCCGCAGGGACTGTGCAAGTGGCGGATGAGCAGCAGGTGCTGCCACGGCAGCAACGTGCCCGGCGCTCGGTGGACGCAGGCCCAGAGCAGCTTGGCGGCTTGCAGCAACCTTTGCTGCAAAACGGGCCAGCTGGTTAGTGTCTCGGAATGAATCGGATGAAGTGTAGGTTCACACTTTGAAACAGATGCCACACTTGCCGCCTGTGATATGGCGTGGATGCCTTCAACAGGTGCCAACAAGGGTCGAGTGACTGAGTGCCCCAAAAGGCAACAGGAATGCAACAGCTTGTGGCAAACATGGCAGGCTTAGGAACCGTAGCCCGTTGCTTTGCAGTACAGTTGATTCAGCTGTGATTGTATATTGTGAACCAGCAGTTGCAACAGTGAGCCGCACCGTGGGATGGCAATGTGGGGGCTGCATGCCGCACGGCCGCCGATGGCCACACAGCTGTGCCAGTCATGCCCTGCCCGATCGCTGGCCTTGCAGCGTGTTTGGCTGTAGCATCTGGTGTAGCTTGCTCATTTCTCGGGATCGAAGAGCGCCAGGATGGCCTCCGAGCCTCAGGTGCGTGCGGATTGGAGTGTTCTCTGCAACCAGGAGCCTCCTGCAGCCTGCCGCTCGTTTGTTGGCGCATGCAACTATCACAAGGAGGGCGCCAGCAGATCCAGCTCCTGCCGTTGCCTTGAAGGGCTGCCGCCGCTTCCCACCTCCCGCCGCCGCCGCCCTCCCGCCACAGGACAGCTACAGCATGCCTGGGTTCGCCCAATTCTACGACGCAATGGTAGCACAGCTGCCGCCTGAATACGAAGCAGGGGCAGACGTGGAGCGCGTGTGCTGGCCACTCCTGCAAGAGCTGGCCGCTGCTGCTACTCCCGCCGGCAGCTCCCCGGCAGGTGGCAGCACCCAGCACGACTCAATAGCAGGGCAGGCACCAGGCAGCAGCAACTCCGCAGCCCAGCTGTCCGTGCTGGACATGTGCACAGGCAGCGGGCGGGTGGCACTGGCGCTAGCAGCCCGCTGGGCGGCTTGGACGGGGGCATCGCCCGGCACCCGCCTATCCATTGTGGGCGTCGATCACAGCAGCGAGATGCTGGCGGCGGCGCAAGCCGCAGCAGCAGAGCGCAGCACACACAGCAGCGTCCAGCTGTCCTGGCAGTTGGGCGACATGGCGGCGCCGCAGCCGCCGGTACCGCCGGGCACATGCTCGCTGGCCATCCTCACTGCCGGCAGCTTCCACCATCTGCTCACTTCGGCCGACCAAGCCGCAGCGCTGCGCAGCCTGGCTGCCTGCCTGCGCCAGCCTCCGGCTCCCTCTTTCCTGGTCCTCAACTTGTTGGACCCTGGGCACCTTGCGGCACATGCAGGCCAGGAGTTGCTCGCCGGCCCCTACCGCCGCATGTGCCTGGCCGCAGCGCGCGAAGCAGCCCCAGATGGCGGCATGATCTGGCGCCACCGCTTCCGCCTGCAGCGCTACGCCAGCGAAGTGGCGGCGGCGGCTGTTGAGGCAGCAGGGCTGCTCTGGGAGCGTGAGGAGGGATGGGCGCTGCGAGAGGTGGCGCCTGAAGACCTGGAGCGGTTGGCGGCAGCCGCTGGGCTGCAGCTGGTGCGCCGCCGGGCGCGCTGGTCCGATGGCTGGGGCGGCGCAGCGCCCGCCTGCGCTGTGGCAGATGGACGCGTGTTCGTCTTTGCCCCTGGCCCTGCGGCGGCGTGAGCAACAGCGCGTGACAGCTGCAGCGGGGGCTGGGCGCCTGGATTTGTTTTGCCACCCAGCTGCCCGGCCATGCGTGCATCGCCTCTGCGCATGCATGGCGGCGCTGCCGATATGCTTCGTCCATTTTTCAGTTATGTAATTTCCCGAATTTGCACTGAAGTTTCACACCATTGTCAACAAATAATGCTATCTGGAAGCAAAACTCCAGCTTTTGCTGGTCGGGCGGTCGCTGTGCTGGGCGGCGGCAGCAGCGGCAGCGTCGGGCATGGCTTGGGGCAACATGCAGGCCGGAGCATGAATCCAAGTGTTGTCGCATTGCAAGCGTCTTGCACAACAGGCCTCCGTTGAGCAAAGAGGGCGGCAGGATGGGCGAGCGCATTCCGCAGCTGCGGGAGACCGTGCTCCAAGCGCTGCGAGACATTGCAGCGCGGCCTGAATGGGATCGGAGCAGGTAAGCCGCAATGCGACCGCACGTTGCGCCTGGCTGTCGCCGCCGCCGCCGCTCGCTCGCCGCCGCCATCACGTGCACATCAACCCCACCTGCGCAGGGCCTGCGTCATCCTGAGTGGCGGCCTGGACAGCTCGATTTCTTCCTGTGCCGGCAGGGAGATCCTGGGCCTGTCGGCCGCCTTCACTGTGCTGTGCACACCTGCCGCCACCGACCGACAATACGCCGCCCAAGTGGCGGCCGCCCTGCCTGGGGTGCAGCACCATGTGCTCGACATAAGCCTGGAGGAGGCCCTGCAAGAACTGCCGGAGTGCGTGCGGGTACTGCAGAGCTTTGACCCTATGACGCTCAGGAACGACATTGCTGGTGAGTGGGTGCCAGGCAGCTGCGGCTGGGTGCATGGGGTACGGTGGTGTGTGTGGCGCTTTGGGCTGTGCATGTTGACGAGGAGCAGCAAGCATGCGGCAGCCTCCATAATGTCGCACTTTAGCCACCATCGTAAAGCGAATTATCCAATGGCTCCATGCTGGCACACCCAGCCATTACAGCCCCCACACACCCTCCAGCCCCCTCCCCCGCCCCACGCAGTGTGCCGGGCGCTGCGGGAGGCCGCGGCCCTCGGCTTCACCTGCGCTGTGACCGGGGACGCGGCAGACGAGCTGTTTGGGGGCTACAACTTCACGCACCGCCTGGACGAGGCGGCCTGGGAGCACAACCGCCAGCACATGGCGTCGCTCATGCACTTTGGCAGCGTCCCGCTGGGTGAGGCGGGGACCGGCAGGAAGGGCAGCTTGGGAGGGGGAGGAGGAATGATAGAGAGCCATGGGTCATGGGTTGAACGAAGATGCGGGCTGCTGCTGCGCAGCATGGAGTGCGATGCAATTTGGAGCTGCAAAAGATGGGCAGTAGGCCATGGTTGCTTGCACGCGTCTCCTGGTTGCCCATACGCACAGCCTCCCATTCTTTGCTTTGAACTCGCAGGCCAGCACTTTGGCCTGTTTGTGGCCTCGCCCTTCAATCAGCCAGCGGTGGTGCAAGCGGCCATGCAGTTCACCAAGGCTGATTGTGTGCAGCCACGGCCAGCAGAGGGAGTGTGTACCAGCAGCAACAGCTGTGGCAACGGAGATGTGCAGCAGAAAGTTGATGCTTCCAAGGCGCCCGAGCAGCAGCAGCAGCAGCCCCCGCCCCTGCTGGGCAAGATGCCCCTGCGGCTGGCGTTCCCAGAAGTGCCCACCTGCTGGCGTGGCAAGGATCCCATTGAGGTGAGGAGGCTCACAAATAAGAGCTGCTGCTGAGTGTGTCATTGTGCAGCAGGGTGGCAGCAGCATGTTGGTGTGGGTGCGGGTGGGTGGCGCAGGGGCTGTGTTGCAACTGAGCGCTTGGAGGGCGAGCAGCTGGTCCTGGGAGGGCGGCATGCCTGGTCCCGTAGCTGCGCCCTGCAGATGGGGCCATGCTGTGCATGCCGCAACCGGTCTCCCTGGTTGCCTGACCTACCCCCTACCCTCCTTTGGCTGGGCCCCAACCCCACTCTGCAGGTGGGCTGCGGCACAACCGAGCTGGGGGACCGGCCCTGGCTGCCGGGCACACCCTCCGGATACTTCAGCGCTCGCATCAGGTGGGTGTCGATTCAAGCTTGTTCTTCAGCCTGTTATGCTGTCAGCCCTGTAGCGACATGGACCGCTGCTGCTGCCGAGGCGCCGCCATGGCACAACCACCATATGGCGCTAACCCATGGTTAGAAGGAGCTGTGCTGCCGCATGGCCAAGCCCTCATGCGCATCTCCTTCTACCACCTTTTTGCTGCTCCTGCGCAGCGACGAGGAGTTTGCGGCGGGCCAGGCCGCAGCAGCGGCAGAGGGCGTGACGATTCGGGATAAGGAGCAGCTATTTTATTGGCAGGAGTTTAGGTGAGCCGCCAGCCCAAGTTGGGACATTAACCACATCCGCTCTGGGAACAGGTGCCCGGCATGTCAGCATGTCAATGCGCAATATTGCTGCATGGGCAGTTCGGTGCACCGATCCAGCTGCTGCGCAAGCTTGCGGCAGACCATACCCCGTTGCCGCTACCGCTGCCCCATTGCGCCGTACAGGCGGCAGTTCCCCGGCGGTAAAGTGCCTGGCAAGCCGCGCCACGGCTCGGACCCCTGCCCCGCCTGCGGCTACCAGCTGTCCAGCCCTGAGCAGACGTTCTGCGTGACGTGCGGCCACTACGACCCAAACCTGCGCAGCGGCGGCATGGCNAGCAGCGGGCGGCGGCGGGACGGGCGGCGGGGACTCTGCCGCGGCGTGAAGGCAAGGAGAGGGCTGGGCACCGGCTGTGGCTCGGCTGTGGCTTCCACGCGGCTGCCTGCGCACCAGGAGTGTTGGGCGTGCTTTAAANCCGAAATGCATAGTAGGAGCCTTGCAGGCTGCTCGCACCAGCATGTGTTCCAGCACGGCCCCTCGCTGCGCGGGTGCGAGGGTTGTTTTGCCAGTGCCTTTCTCGTCATTTTGACGGCACGCCCTCCATTTAGCTCCAACGCGATCCCAGTTTCACATTTCTTTCGTTAAACATGCGGGCCGCCCTTGTTCTGGCCTGCGGCCTGCTGCTGTGCGCAGCTTGCGCCTCTGCGCGGGGCTCTGGGCCCCTCACTCCCGATCAGGTTTGCGCTCGGAGTCGCAAGGATGCGCGCATTCGCCTGAGCGACACGCAATTTGTCGCCTGCTATAAGCAGACTGTGTGGGAAGTCCGCTCCTGCCCCACCAATCTGCGCTTCGACCCGATCAGCCAAGCCTGCGTCCCTGCGTGAGTTTGTTGTGTGAATTGAGCGCGCGATGGGGCGATGGCTGCCTGCGCCCGCCGCCGGCGGGCGGCGCCGCTACCTGCCCGCATGCACGGAAGCTTGGCGCCGGCAAAAAGTGTGTCCGTCTGTGGGTGACTTTGTCAGATCAGCTGGTTGTTGCCTGTGTGCTGCCAAAAAAGACCTACAAGCTACAAGACTCCCTCGTCGCCCTTCCCGCCCCGCCCGCAGCAACAAATGGGTGTCCCTGGTACCGCGCGGCCCGTACGCGCCGCCGCCGCCAAACCCCACCACCCCTGCCGTGTTTTTGTACGCCTGGAGCGGCAACGACAACCCGGGGCGCAGCTGCAGGGACGCACTGGTGGTGGTGGACGCCACGCCAGAGTCCCCTTACTTTGGCCAGATCGTGAACGTGGCCTTCACACCCACGTGGGGCAACGAGCCGCACCACGTGAGCTGGGCGGGAGTGGGGCTGCTAGCGGCGAAGCATTGGGCAGCAGGCGGCTCTACATCAACACGTTGTGACGCGGCGGCGCTTGCCTGCTGCATTCCAGCTGCGCAGGCCGCCGCCATTGGCCTCCTCAACCAAACCTCCCCACACCATCGTGATTTCCTGCGCAGGTGGGCCTGACTGCTAACACCACCGTCCTGGGCGCCGGCGGCTTCAACAGCTACCTGTACGGCCAGCCCGACATCCACCTGTTCAACGTCAGCGTGGCCGACAAGCCGCGCTGGATCGCCAGCGCCGACCCGCCAAAGGTGCTTGCCAGGTGGTGTGAGGGGTGTCACAGTGTGGCGTGCTCGCCGAGTGCGGGGCCTTGGTCGTGTGTGGAGTTTGACCAATCACCAGTGTGCTCGCCGAGTGGGGGGCCGCGCATCGGCAGCTCATGTCACCTCTCCGCACCCAGCCGCTCAACCTTGCCGGCTCTCACTGAGAAGGCTCACTCATTGAACGCTTCCTTCCCACCTCTGCCCCCTCTTGCCAGTCCGCCGTCACCGACTCGTTCCTGGGCCAGGCTGATGGAGGCTTCTACATTTCCCAGATGGGCGGGGCAGACGGTGGCACCCCCGGACGCATCGTGCGCTTGGGCCCCGGTGAGCAGCGGCACTGGGGCGGGAGCCACCTGCTGAGCATGCTGCAGCGCTGCGGCAGCTGCCGAGCAGTGGCGGTGCTGCTGCGGCGGTGGTGCACAGGATCCCCTTGCATCAAGTGGCCCACCCCTTCCAACTCTTCATGCCAATCACGTTCCCTTGGGCAGCCAGGGTGGCCCACCGCCTGGCCTTACCTCCCGCTCTCCGGCCATCGACCGCCCCTCAACTGTCAACCCTGGCCCTTCTCTCCATGCCCATTGACCTGCCTCGCATTCTTCCTCGTGGCCCTCTTCCCCAAATTTGCAGGCCCCAACTTCCCCGTGGTGGGTGAGTATCCCGCCAACCCGCCCCCCGGCTTCAACCCCCACGGCATCGCCATCGACGCCGCCCGGCAGAAGCTGGTGACCGCCGAATACCTGGACTACAGGTGAGTTGCAGTGCGATGACGGTGTTAGTCCTAGTTATGTGGTGGGTCAAATTGGATGGAGAATCGCATCTGGTGGCTTCGGGCCCGGTTGCAGCCGCTGGCCCAACTCGAGTGCAGCACATACGCCCCAGCACGCCGCTCCTGAACATAGCCCTTACCCAGCCGCCCGCCCGCCCCCCTGTGCCCCCGCAGGAGCACGCTCAACGGGCGCAGCGTGCCGCCCCAGTTCCGCGGCAGCGGCAAGGTGCTGTACCGGCACAGCCTGCGGGTGTGGAACCTGCCCGACTTCAGCCTGGCCAGCGAGTTCATCACCGGTGAGCGGGGCAGGCGTGTGCACTTGCACATGTACAATGCACATGCATGCGCACCTGTGCTGCTGTGCTGCTGGCATTCTCACTTCCCACCTGTTGCTCGTGCAGCCCTGTCCTAGTGCCTAGCCTTGCTGCCGCCTCTTGCACCTCCACCGGTGTGCTCTCATCGCGGCGCCCTGCTCTCCTTCCCTGGTCAGCAACGAATCTCACCTCCTGCTCAGCTGGCTTTGCTGCTGCTGCTTGCCTCCCCCTCCTACCGCAGCCGACAGTGAGACCAACGGCTTCATGACCGCGCAGTTCCTGGGCTCCTCTGGCATTGTGGCCTCAGGTGAGCAAATATGCGGGCAAACCATTTGGATTGTACAGCACGCACATGCGGGCAAGCCTTTTGGATTGCACAGCGTGCACATGTGGGCAAGTGCACTTGAGGGCAACTCCCATGGGATTGCAGCCTGCTGCTGCTGATGCAGCCTCCACAAAGTGCAGCGGTGTGGGGCTGGCTCGCTTGTCAGATCACAGCAGGCATGGCAAGGCAGTCGAAACTGACTTGCTCGTTTGCAGGCGGCGGCAACGGCGTGGTGTGGGCTCTCAACGTCTCTGCCCCCAACCCCGCCGCCACTGCTAAGCCCGTGCACTTCATCGCTGGCGAGGGTGAGGACGAGGTTGCTTGCAGGCGTGGCATGGCTCGTGCGGGCGCCTTGCTGGCACTGCGCCTGTGCAGTTTGGCATGCCGCATTAAAGCACATGCACGCCTCCGAGTGACTTGCTTGCTATGGATCGCCCTTGCAAGTGCGCCCTGCCTGTCGCTTGCCCCCTACCGCCACACACGTGCGGGACAGCTGTATTGCGTGCTCTGTTGCACAGACCCACGTCATAGTTGTTCCTTGGGATTGTGCAGGCTTCGTTCGTTAACTCACGCCCAAGGTCGCAACCTTCCTCCCTTTCTGCCTGTCTGTCCTTCAGGCGTGACCGAGTCGTGCGTGTTCACGGTCCTGGGCTTCTCCAGCGGCCGCCGCGTGGTGGCGACCGTGCTGGGCCTGAGCCTGGTGCAGCTGGTGGACACCAGCGACCCCTTCCGCTGGCGCGTCATCCAGGTGAGCACGCTCCTAGGCAGATTTGCTTCCAGGTGTGCTCACAGCACCCAGGTCCAGGCAGCTGAGCAGGCCGGAGGGCAGGCAGGCGGGAGGGTCCGAGCAGGGGCATGTTGCTGCACACAGCACATAACAACAGGCACAGCTGCAGCGTGCGTGACCGTCAAGGTGCAGCGGCAGCGGCGGCACTGGCCATGCGCTGCTGACGGCCATACGCATCAAGACAGTGCCGACTTGAAAGCCTGCACCGCCGCAGGGGCAGCTCGTGTGCAAACATGGTGCCCACTGCTCTCCCTTCCACGCCTCGCAGGAGATTTATCTGCCCAAGGGGACCTACCCCCACGCAGTGACTGCTGCCCGCAACGGCACCCTGCTGGCCGTCTCCACCTACTATGTTGGTGAGCTGGAGCAGCACAGGAGCAACACAGGAGCAAGCCATGTTTCCTGCAGGGTCGTGGGCGGGGGGCAAAAGCAGCCCGAGCAGTGTCGGTTGGCCACTGTGCGTCTGCAGGATGGGCGACAGTGTCACAAGGCATGCCGTGCTGCACGTGCGACTGCCCCCATTTGTTACGTGCCAAGTCCCACCATCCCTGTCGATGATCTGCAGACCAGAAGTACAACGGCAAGCGCATCGGCGTGATTGACCTGCCCGGCAGCAAGGAGATCTGTGA
>JADXDR010000108.1:141407-157387 GCA_025026875.1 Chlorella ohadii
GATTGGCGCTGACAGGTCGCTCGCTGCTGTTTGGGGGCCTCCTTGTTGTTGTTGCCCCTACGACTCCGGCCCATCATGGAGCCTCCACCAGCCTCAACCTGCTGTGCTATCTCCTGCTGTTGCCCAATTTCCTGCTCCCACACACCCCGTTGCGCCCAAACAGCGCCTGGCGCCCGCACGGCCTGGCCTTCAAGGCCATCCCGCCCCAGCCGCTGCCGCCGACTGGCTTCTACTTCTTTGTCAACTCCAACAAGTGAGCTTCGGGTTGGTTGGTTAATCAATCGAGCTCTGCTCAGGCTGACTCGTTGCACAATGCCAGGCTTGCCTGCCTGGCAACGCATCAGGTGGATACCACGCCATGTCAGAGCGGCGGCTTGCACAGCGAGCCGGGCTGCCGCTCCCTTCCCACCTGCTTACCAGCCCGCCGCCTTGCTATGCACACCTCGTTGGTGCAGCTCGATCGTGGCGGCCGGAAACCTGACCCGCCTGGACATCTCTTGCCGCATCGGCCAGCCGGCCAACTCGCTGGGCCAGCGCTGCCTGACCCCCGCTGTCCGCGAGAATTTTGGCGTCCAGGTGAGGGGCTGGCAAGGACTGCCAAACGGCAGGAGCGCCGTGTGACTGTGCACACTTCGAGTAGTAGTGGTTTCCAGGCATGTGCATGGGTGCTCCGATCCCGCTGCCCAGCTACACTACACGCATACCTTCCCACGCCTGCCCTGCGGCCCTCGCCTGCACCCCTCCGCCTGCCCCGCAGTTCCAAGCCCTGCTGCGCATCCCTCGCTTCGGCAAGGCTTACTTCAAGCTCACCTACTCCGGCTTTGCGCGGGTGTGGGTGAACAAGGAGGCGCAGGCCGGCGGGCCCACCACCGCAGGCAAGCCCCTGCTTGCACTTGATGGCTGGGGAAGACACCGCGGCCACGGGAGCTGCCACCGGGGACGTTGCGATCTCATTACGCTCTGCCAGGTTGTGCACGCGCATTCTCACGCCACTCGTCACCTCCTTCCCACTCCCGCAGGCAAGTTCGGCGGTGGCTTCAACACTGGTGGCGGCTTCAACAGCGGTGGCGGCGCCTGGCCGCAGACGCGCATTGTGGAGGTGTCTGTGCAGCCCGGCCAGCTGCCCATCATTGTTGAGGTGAGCGGTGCACTGCTGTCCGTTGTACAATGTTAAATCTTGCCTGGGAAGCTGAGCCATCATGCAGGCTTGCCTGCTGGTGACTTGCCGGCCCCGTGCAGCGCAACCTGACTGCACAGGCGCTCCAGTCCAGCTCCAATTGCAGTCTGTCCTCACCAGCCCAGCCGCACAACTGTGCCTCCCATTTTCCGCGCCACCGCAGTGGAACCAGGGCAAGGGCAGCAGCGCGCTGCGCCTGCAGTGGCGCGCGCCCGGCAGCCAGCGGTGGGRGGAGCTSCCSGTCACTGTGCCGCCCGCTCCCTTTGGCACCAGCCCCSGCCGCTGGACGCCGCTGAGCTGAGCTGAGCTGAGCYGAGCTGAGCTGAGCTTGGCATTGCAGCCAAAGCTGAGCTGAAGGGCACCATTCCTGGACTCCCAGCAGGCAGCACCAACCAAAAGCAGCATCCGGCAGTCGCCTGGCATTTACTTGCGGCTCGCTTGCAGCAACATGCCGCAATATTCCAACGTCCCTCTGTCACCTACTTAGCCCATCCCCGGTGCCATGCGTTTATTTACTTTTCAATCAAAGCTCTCTGGACCACTTGCGCACTGCTCGCATCAGCCTTCTGCGCACTTGCAGTTGCCTCAGCTCCGGATACCTTCCCTCCCATCCAAAATATTCAACCCATGCCTCCCCAGCCCACCCACTGTCCCTCCCCAGTTGCTGATTCTGACCCCTCCGACCCCTTCCGACCCCGCCCCCTCTCTCCCCATCTCCTCCCTTTCCTGCATTTCATTCGTGCCCACAGCCCCTTTGATTCCCGGCTGCCCACGCCCCTCTGTCTCTCCGAATATTTTTTCCCAACAAGTGCACTGCTGTAATGCATCGCTCACGCCCTCCACCCTCTAAAGCTGGAAATTCCGAGGCCATGCTGGCTCGGACACTCGGGACAAGGGTTACACCAGTCTCACGTGCAGAGATGCAAGCAGCTCCATTCAAGCAAGCCACGCATGCCTCCCCCTTCACCGCCGCTTCTTGGTGCTGCCGCCCTTGGCTGCCGCGGCCCTGCTGGGACCACCCCTCTGGTCGTCCTGAGCGGCTGCCAGGTAGCCATCCAGCCCAAAGGCGGCGACAATGTCCTGCCGCTGCACCGTGATGGTGGAGATGCTGCCGTCTGCAAGTGCGGATTTGGGAGGTAGAGGGGCGGGGGCTGGTTTGGGGCTCTGCAGCAATGCCTCTGCACAAACCCGTGAGGATCCTGTGCCCAGAACCATCGACCATGCTGCCACAAGCCGCGGGGGACCGCACCAAACGCGCCAGGCCCCTGTCAGACCACAATAACACCCACAGAGCAGTGCGCACCTTCGTACATGTGGGGGATGCGCCCATCTCAATTTCTATCACAAACAGAATAAACAATCATATGAATCAGATGCCAGAGAGCAGTGCGCACCTTCGTACATGTGGGGGATGCGCCCCACCTCCTTGCCCTTCTCAAACAGGATGAACATGGGCAGGGCGGGGATGGCTCCATACACCGGCACCTTGTGCGCCTGCGCCAGCTGCGGCCACCTGCTCGGCAGTAGAAAGAATAAAACAGTCAGCAGGCATGCGTTTAGTGAAACACGGATGCAGCTCAGCGACACCGCCCAAGGGCGCTTGCAACCTGAGCTGTAAGCATGTGCACGGCATTCCCTGCGTGCACCCCACCCCCACCTCTGGACTGCTCACCGCCGCTCAACAAACCACCACACGCCACTGCGCCAGCAGCTTTGCTACAGCGCAAAAGCTTGCCAACCCCATGCAGTAAGCCTGCCCCACCTGGGCGCGTCCACCCGGCCAAACTGCAGGCGGGAGCAGCTGTACTTGAGGCTGAGCTCCGCCACCACGGGCTCCAGGTGGATGCAGGCGGGGGCCCAGGGCGCGTAAAACTCCACCTGCAAGGGGTTGGGTGGGTGGGGGTGACACGCAGGAGGGTCGGGGGACGCAGGGAATGTTGGGCATACTGCTGCGGTTTGCAGCAGGATGCCACGTCAGCGTTGCCCTCCTCAACCAGCGACCTTCAGCACAGCGCAACCACAGCGCAGCCGAGCACAGCGCACCAGCCATGCCACGTCAGCGGGCCCGTCTTCCACCAGCGATTTGAAGGCGTCGGGTGTGAGGGGGCGCACCGCGGTGGGGCCCGTGAACAGCGGCTGCGGGAAGAAGAGGTACATGACTGCAGAGCAAAAAAGGGAGTGGAATGAGGGAACTGAGGGGGACCAGTGGCGAGGGCGGGGGGTGGTATGCGGCCAGCCGCCATGGCAGCCATGGTGTGGTGGCACAGTTGGTGGCATGCGCAGGGGAGGCAGCAGCAGCAGCAGGTCCGCCGCTTGAGCAAGCCACATTTGAAGCATCCCCAGCGGCTCACCCACGAGCAGCAGGGCGTAGTAGATGGCGAAGCGGTAGTCGATGAACCACAGCAGCAGCCCCGTGGCTCCCTGCGGCGCAAAGGGTGGGCAGCGCATGAAGGCAGGGTTGGTTGACGGGCGAGAAGCGGCAGTCGTGTGGGCGCAGTGGTTTGGCCATGCAGCGGCCTACGGAGTCGGTAAACAGCACTGCAGGTTGTACACGCCAATGCATCTTGCATTTGCGCGGCATTTCACCTTGATGTATGTGGTAGCAGTGCCCATGAGGTGGTCGATGGACAGCCGCCGCCAGGCGCGGGCAGCCAGCATGGCACCCAAGCACGCAATGATCAGCCGCTCCTGTTTGGCGGGGCGGCAGGAGGGAGGCAGAAGTAAACAGCGGCTCGCTGGCGAGGCATGGCTCAAGTGCAGCGCGTGCCACTGCGCACGGGCAGACATACACCGCAGGTCTGCTGGCCCAAACTGCCCGTGCCTGCTAGGGGTGCAAGCTGTGCAGCAGCCCAGCTGACCCAGCTGCCTCAGCTGCCTCGGCTGCTCCTCTCCAGCTGGCTTGCCAAGCTGCCACACCCAACCCCAATCCGCCTCACCTTTTCCCACAGCTCATCACTGCTGCCCACGCGCGAGTATGCGCTGCCGCCCGTCTCGTCAAACCAGTGCCGCGCCAGGCCGTAGATCGGCAGCACCGCCAGCGTGGATGTGTAATAAGGCGCCAGGAAGCGGCGCCAGCCGGGGGCGCGCTTCAGCTCCGGCTGCGCCTCGGCCGCGGGCCGGGGCGGCATGGCTGCKGCGGCTGCGGGGGCCTGCAGCGAGGCAAGAGGGTGCGAATGAGGTGGGGCGGCGGCAGGCGGCAGGCGCAGGCGGCGGCGGCAGGGGTGACAGGCGGCGATCGCCTGCACTTCCGACGTGATCCACCCCTGCCCTCATGTTCTACCGTAGCACCTCAGGCACGCAGGCGGCCGTCACCTGCGGTGTGCGTCGGCGAGTGGCCAGCTGCGGCGGGGCCTCGAGCGATGGCCGCTCGATGACAATCTCCTAGCTGCCGATGTCGCGATGGCGTGGGCAGCGGGCCGCGGGACACATGGGGCTTGAAGTGCGATGCAGCGCAGCACCCGGCATCCGCAGCAGCCCTGGCAGCTTTGCACCGCTCGTGGCGGCTGCTGGCGTCAAGCCTGAATCGCCGTGTAGCGGTAGCGGGCTTCAAAACCTCGCTCAGCGTTCGAGCGTGTTTTTTGCAGGCTCTCCGCGCCGCTGCGGCGCCCAGGTGCAGCTCTTTGCATTCGTCAGAAACTGCCACCGGAGCAACAGCGCGCGGCAAGCTCCCGCCCGGCGGCAAGGGCACCGCCGCACTGCCTCGCCGACGCTCGAGCGGCGCAGTGCAACAGCGGCGCCATGACCGTCTTCCGGCTGTGCGCGCTGTCGGCAGGCGCCAAAGCATACAAGGCAGATGCCAACGGCTCGTCCGACATTGTTCTGGCAGCGGGACAGCCCACCAAGATTGGGCGAGCGCCCGACAATGACGTGCGGTGAGCAAACCCGCGCCGCTGCCGGTTGCATTTTTGTGGAGCGGATGGCCTGCCTGCGTGGCAAGGTTTCTGCAGACAGCAATCACTCTGTTGTTGTACTTCGAAGGCGTGCGCACCTTGCGACGCCCCATGCGCACTCACCACGTCGCCAGGCGGGCGCTCCGCTCCCGCCAGCCTGCCCTGTTGCTTTTCTTCCCGGCCTCCCCGCCACCATGCCGACTCACAGCCCACCTGCTTGCCCCGCCACCCTGATCCCGCAGTTTGCCGGCGCAGTGGATCCACATCAGCTCGCGCCACTGCGAGCTGTTTTATGACGAGGCACAGGCACGTGCCGTGGGGCTTTCTCTCTGCATTGGCTGTGCTGTTGCATTTCGCGCTGCGGAGCATACCGCCGCCAGGCATGGGCCCTCCGGCCCGCCTACACCTCCCTGCACCTTTTGAGCAACCTTTTCCTCACCTTTCGACGGATTTACCTTTGCAGGGCAGCTGGATGGTGAAGGACTTGAGCACCAACGGCACGTTTGTCAACGGCGGGCGCGTGGGGCGCGGCAAGAGCGCACCTGTCAAGCCCGGGGACCGGGTGCGCTGGTCCTGCGCTTGAGTCGTGGGCTTGGCTTGCGTTCAAAACTGGCTCCATGCAGCTGATGCGTTGTGCACGCAAGCTGGAGTGTCCATCTGGGAAGTCACAGCATGCTGGCCGAGTTGGCTCAGGCTGGTGCATCGCCGCTGCCGCCCCTGGGGCTACTGCTGCCCACATGGCAGCATGCCTGCGCTGCAACTGAGCAACTTCCTTGCCTCCAATCTGCCCCTCTGTTTTTGCAGGTGCAGCTGAGCGTGAACGATCCCAAGGCGCCCAACAACCACATGGAGTGAGGCAGGGGGAGGGGTGCCGGTTGCTTGGTTGGTGGGTTGCAATTTAGGCCCTTGCTGTCTTGCAACAGCTCGGCCTGCTGCCCTGCTGTGGCAGGCCTTCCCTGCCTGCTGCCTCTGCCCTGCATGCTCTCTCGCCAACTGCATGACCTCCTCTGCCGCAGGTACGAGTTCAAGGCGGTCGAGGGGTCTCCAGAAGCGGCTGCCAGCGGAGTGAACCATGTGGCCGCCGCCGCACMCGCCTCTGCTCCCCCATCTGCCACCCCCAAGCGCAAGGCGCCCAGCGGCGCKGCAGCGGCGGACGGTGCMCCCGCCAGCGGCGGCCCTGCCTCCAAGCGCAGCCGGGCGGCGGCCGCCCCGGCCAGCGGCGGCGGCGCAGCGCCGGCCACGGTGCCGGGGCCGGGAGTGGCGCTGAGCACGCCTGGCAAGGGCGGGGCGGCGGGGGCGGGGCCGGCATCAAGCGGGGTGGATGTTGACGCGATGTTCAAGCTGAACCAGGCCAATCAGGTGCGAGGCTGGTTGTGTGTGTTGGCAGCGGCGCTGGCTGGGTTGTGTGCCTGCATGGAGCAAGCAGGGAGGATTGAAAGGCATGCCAGGACGCTGCTCGAAACGGTGGCCCATGTTGGCGTGAATCTGCAGAAACTTTCTAAAGACAAGGAGGCTTTGAAGGGCGACGCGGGCCCGCCTTGCTTGGCGGCAGTGCTTCCGTCTATCATTCTACTCTCCTTGCTTCCACCTCATATGCAGAAGCTGTCCAAGGACAAGGAGGCGCTGAAGGGAGAGGTGGCCCGCCTGGAGCGCGAGCTGCNAGCAGGAGCGAGCCGAGCGAAAGGCGGCGGTGGCGGAAGCGTCGGCCGCCGTGCAGGCCCAGGTGGGCTGTGGGGTTGTGCTGTTGAGATGGTCGATGGTAGGGAGCCAGCTGGCCACCGGCGCAGGTGCATTGGCGGCACTTACAACTGCACCTGCAGTCGTGCAATTGAGCTGTGGCCCGGCTACTGATGGCTGTCTGCTGTTGTNCCCCCACCGTGCAGGCCCAAGCAGCAGAGGCGGCTAAGGCAGCCGCCGAGGACGAGCTAGGCAAGGCTCGCGCCCGGTGAGCCTGGCTGCGCCTGCTTGTTGCATGCGCTTGTTGCATCCCTGTTGCTGCTGCTGCTCTGGTTTTGCTGGGCTGTGAGTGGGATGCCGTGCTCTCTGTGCCGCAGGCGGACGGCGCGTCACCAGGCAGTGGACCCTGACTGAACAGTGCTTCCATGACCTGCTATTCACATTTGCCCCTGCAGGGAGGCCGACCTGAACATCCAGCTGGCAGCCGCAGAGAAAAGCACCGCCCAGGCCGCCCAAGAGCTGGCGGATGCACAGGCGGCGGCCGAGCAGGCAGCGCAGCAGCGCGAGGCCGCGGCGCAGCGCGCTGCAGGTGCGCTGGACTGGTGCTGTGTGCAGTGGTTGCATTGCATGCAGGCTCAGCGGCAGGGCTGGCATGTGCAGGTCCATCCCAGCGCGGCGTAGCGTGTTGGCAGGGACAGCTGCAAGCACACTCTCAAGTACATGCGCTTGCGCCACCCTTGCCTGCCTGCAGAGCTGGAGGGGCAGCTGGCCGCTGCGCAGCAGGCGCAGCAGGACGCTGCTGCTGCTGAGGCCGCTGCCCGTGCTGAGGCGGACAAGCTGCGTCACGGCAGCGCAGAGCATGCCAGCCATGCAGCGGAGCTGGAGGCGCGCCTGCGGGCCGCGCAGACCGACCAGCGCCAGCTGCAGGAGCAGGTGGGTTTGGTGGGTTGAGTCACGTTGTGAGATGCTACATTCCAGGGCCGTTGCCAACAGATTTCAGCATTCAGCAGGTAAACGGCTTGGTCCTGGCTGCCTGTCAATGCCCCTGTGTATCTTTACCTTGTGCCCTGCAGGTGGAGCGGCTGGAGGCGCAGCTGAGCGAGGAACGGCGCTCCCGGGAGGCCGACGGCCGAGAGCTGGCTGCAGTTCAGGTGCGCTGGGGCTTCAGCCTTGATTGCAAGCTGTTCTGAATGGCTGCATGGGATGTGGCTGAGAGGGGCCGGTCTGAGGTGCCGCTTTAGCAAGGCGAATAGCAATGATCCAGCCGCTGGGCGAGGCAACGTGTCCAACGGCGCTGATGAACTCATGGCCCCCGTGCCACCTTGCCCCTGCGCAGGCTGCTGCGGAGGCAGCGCGCCGCGAGATTGCGTCGCTCGAGGCGCAGCGAGAGAAGCTGCAGGTAGATGAGTGGATGGGCGGGGCAGAGGGTGGCTGTGCAGGGAAGCTGCTGGTTGGGGTGTGGGCATGTGGGTATTGGGTGGGGCATGTTGCGGTAGCCCAACGAGGCGGGCTCCGGGGCATGGCTTGTGATTGCTGCGCTCTTTCCGCCCTCTCCTCCACCATCTATCCATGGCCTCACTGCATGCATTCCGCACGATCACTCAACCCCCTTCCCGCAGAACGACCGCTACCTGATCGACGGCTGCCTGGCGGCGCTGCAGCGCGGCAACGACGAGAGTGCGGCGGCCAACGCCAAAATCGAGGCCGCGTTTGCAGCGCTGCAAAAGGTGGGCTGGTGGGCTGCCGGCATGGCACGTTGGTGGGTGCTTTGGGTGGGCGGCACAGCAGGGTGGCAGCCGCAGGAGCCGGGTGCCTGTGAGCACGCTGCCACCCAGCTTGGCAGGCATACGACGAACGCCCTACATCAGCTGCCCAGATGCCCCTCCTGCCCTTGCTSACCTCCACCCCRCCCTCCCCACCTCCMCCTCCGGCAGGCCCAAGCCGAGGCGGGCGCCATCATGGAGGGGCAGCGGCGGCAGTGCGCCAACATCTGCGCCCAGCTGGCCGCCGCGGGAGCGGTGGGCAGCATCGGCAGCAACGGCGGCGGCCGAGGCACCCCAGCAGGCGCTCCCCTGGCACCCGCGCCCTCGGAGCACGCCGCCACAGGCGGCGCCGCAGCGGCAGCCGCGGCGGGCGGCTTCCCMGAAACGCAGGAGTGCATGCAGCTGCCGGGTGCATTTGGCAGCGTGCAGAGCGCGCAGGGCGTGCCCAGCACGCTGCCCTGGGCCGCCACGCAGCGCGGGGCCCCTCCGCCTGCTCCGCCCTCTGAAGCCGGCGAGGAGGAGGAGGAGGAGGAAGGGGAGGGCGAGGCTGCTGCGGCGGCGGCGGCAGCGGCGGCTGAGACCCAGCAGGCAGCTGAGGAGCAGCAGCAGCAGGCAGTGCAGCATGTGGGGGCAGCCGCTCCGGGGATGGAGGCGCAACAGGCGGGCGAGCCAGCTGCAGGCGAGGAGCAGCAGCAGGGGGAGGAGGACGGCATGGTGGTTGAAGAGGAGGAGGTAGAGGAGGAGCCAGAGGCAGAGATGGAGGAGGCGGCAGACGAGGGTCGCCAGCTGGCAGCCCAGATGACCGAAGGGGCTCAGGACGATGATATGCCTGATGCCGAGGCAGAGCTGGAGGGAGATGAGGATGCAGAGCTGGCGGCAGAGGCCTGGGAGGCGGCGGAAGAGGCCCAGGCTGCCGCAGCGGCAGCTGAGGCGGCGGCAGCTGCGGCCGGGGCACAGCAGGAGCAGGAGCAGCCTGGGCCGCAGCCGGCGGCGGCGCAGCAGGGCGGCTTTGCTGGTTCTGAGGCGCAGCAGCAGCAGCAGCAGCAGCAGCAGCAGCAGGCGGGTGCTGAGGCCGCTGCTGCGCAGCGCACGCCAGCCGCCGTGCAGGCGGCTGCGGGCACGGAGCCGTTTGCAGCTGGTGGGGAGGAGGTGGAGGAGGCTGCTGAGCCTGCTGCTGGGGGTGAGCCGCCCAGCACCCACAAGCAGCCGGTCAACGGAGAGTCAGATGAGGGCCCAGCTGTACCAGGCCCACACAGCCAGCCGGCGGCCGCTGAGGGGCCGGCGCAGGCGGCTGAGGAGCAGCCGCCGGCGGTGCAGGGTGGCGGCGGTGAGGAGGCGGTGGCGGCAGCGGAGGAGCCGGCGGAAGTGATTGAGATTGCAGACAGCGAGGAGGAGACGCAGGCCAGCAAAGATGAGGAGGAGGAGGAGGAGGAGGGAGAAGAGGAAGGGGAGGAGGGGGAGCAGGAGGGCGGCGGCGAGGCGGAGGCAGCGCCTCCTGGCAACGATGGCAGCCAAGGTGGGTGCACAGCAGGGTAGCCAAAGGCGGCAGGGTGGGGTGCAGCTGTTGTGCATGCTAGGCTTTGCATCTGTTCAAGCCCTTCCAACTGCACCATCGGGATTGACTGCACCCCTCTCCGTCCACCTGCCCTTCTCAACACGCAGCGGGCGCAGCGGCAGGGACGCAGGACGAGGCCACGCTTCGCTCGCTGAGCAAGGGCGGGCTGCGCAGCCTGCCCGGCAGCGAGGCACAGCAGGGCAGCCGGCCCATTGACAGCGCGGAGGCCGAGTACTGAGGGCTGCGAGGTGGCAGCAGCTGATTGAACAACTGGCGGTTTGCTAGCTTGCACCGGACCCTTGCGATTCACCCTTGCACAGCACCCACATTCACTGGCACTGCACCGCAGCTCAGGCTGCTTACATGCATGTAAAGCACGCGCATCAGTGCACCATGCCTCTCAGTGCAGCATGCAGTGAGTTTTGATATGCAGCCATCACAGCAACCCATGCAGTCCGTATGCTTCTCATCGCTGCCTGGCTACTGGCGGTGCACCTCTGCCCTGCCAAGCAGGGCTGCCTGCTGCCTCACTGTGCAGGCAGCCACCCCTGCCGCCGCCGCCTCGCTCGCTTCACTCTGCTTCGGGCAGCTCCGCGGCCGCACCCTCCTGCTCAGCGCTGAAGAGGTCGGGCGCGGCGGTGTCTTGGGTGCGGATGCCCAGCCGCTCCACCAGCTCGCCCGCCAGCGCCGCTGCGCGGTGCAGGGGCAGGAGGGACGATAAGCTCAGAATTTTTAGCAAGCGGAGCGGTCCCATAGAGAGTCATGGAAAAACAGCACTAGCGATAGGGCGAGAGTGAACCCCACTCCTAGGAAACCATGCAGTTGTGCACTGACACCACATCTATTCCCCGCCGTGCACGAGCGCCCCGCGAGCACCCACCGCGCTTGCGGCAGTCCAGCGTCTGCGCCGAGTTGGAGCGCAGGCTGACCTCCACACTGTCCAGCGCCTGACCCAGCTCCAGCTTGGTCTGCAAGGCAGGCAGAGCATGGGCAGACAAACACGTGCAGCAATGTGGCATGGCGGAAATGCAACAGCGCCGGCCCAGGGTCAGCAGGTTGCAAGCGGCAGCAGAATTCCCGCCGACACATTCCCGCAGGCTATGCCGCAGCTCACTTGAGCGATGCGCTCCAGGAAAGCGGCGCGCATGTGGTCCAGGAAATGCAGGCCCGCCTCTGCAGGGCGGGAGCGCGGGCAGTGGGCGGAAGGCGGGAAGGCACTTGCGTGTTGCATTAAATGTGCAGGCAGGCTGGTGGCTGCAGTGCTGCTCGGCAACATCTTTCGGATCAATGATGCAAGCAAGCTGTTTACATCACCCTCCAGCATCAGCTCCCAGGACATGGCATGCAATGCCCCGACAGCTGCGAGCAGCTGCCGCCACCGCTCGACCGTGGCGGCGGCGGCAGCTGCACCTCGGGCAGCGACCGTGCCCCTCCCTGCCGCCTGACTCGCACCCTGCAGCTCGTCTATTTGCCGGATCACGCTCTCCTGCGCCTGCCGCAGTGCCGTGAGGCTGAATGCCGCGCTCTCGGTCAGGGCCGCCTCCTCGTGCTGCTGCTCCTCCTGCGGCTCAGCCTCGCCCTCGGCTGCCTGCTCCTCCACGGGCCGGGCCGCCTTGCCGCTCGGGTCGAACCCGGGTTCCAGCTGCTGCGAGTCGTAGGCGCTGAAGTTGCGCTTGTGGCCGCTGGGGCGTGCCTCCATGGTGGGGGAGCTGGGTGAGGATGGCAGAAGGCGTTGAACGATCAGGAAACTGCCTGTGGTGCGAGCGCCGCCGCCGCCCATCGCCCGTCACATCGTGTGCCGCCTGGGCGGGTGATTGCAGGCCCCCAGCCGTGCAGCTGCTGCAGGTCAGTTGCCCGCGCCTCTCAAGCTTCCTGTCGACATCGCGTTGCTCCTGACTATCTGCAGCCTGCTGCCTCCCTCGGGCGGCTGTGCTGCCCTGCGGTCCTCCCGCTCACTGCCTACCGCCTTGCTGTTGCGACTCATGACATCAATGACAGCACAGGCCTTGCAGGTAGGTGGCGTCAATAGTATATGCAGTCACTAGTCAGCGATAAACAGCGCTCCAAGCTGCAGCCAGCGCGGCAGCAGCTCATCCAGCGCCGCCTGGTGCGCTGCTTGCGCATGTGCCTCCGCCGTTGCTGCCTCAGCAAGTTCCTCTTCCCTGATCAGCTCATTCAACCCATTCTTGCTGGAAAGGCGGCAGGTGCGCAGCCAAGCACAGGTGCACGCTTGCGTGGCAGCCTGCTGCTGCTGCTGNCGCCCGTCAAGCAGGCCGTGCAGGTGGGTGCTGCACACGCGCTCCCGAGCCCAGCTGCCCGGGCAGCGCCGCCACGCCCAGCGCTGCAGCGCCAGCACAGCCTGCTGCACCCCACTGAACTCAATGCCCGGCACCAGTTGCACTGCATCCTGCAGCGCACCAGAGCAACCGCCTGCTGCCATTGCTCCTGCTGCCGTGCTTGCTGCCGCCGCCGCCGCTGCTGCTGGGTCGGCCGCCGCCGCACCAGGAGCTGCTGTGCTGTGCTTCCATGCCAGCCAGCCGCTGAGCACCGCAGGCTGCACCGCCAGCTGCAGGCGCTGCTGCCCCTCGCCCTCCGGCACAGCCTCTGCATTGTGCAGCAGGCAGCCGTTGTGCACAAGCGCCAGCCCAGCCATGGCCAGGCGGCACAGCCGTAGGTCAGTGCCATCCTCCAGCAGCCACATTGAGCTGGGCAGGCCCAGCGGCCGCGGTGGCGCACCTGCGTACAGCAGCGGGGTTTGCGGCAGGTGGATCAGCATGGCTGGAATGTTCAGGGCCAGATTGCTGGGCACACAACCAGACGGTATGCGCGACAGCTTGCAGTACATGGAAGAGCGTCCATCCAGCACACAACGTCTACTTGCAATGTGTGCATCCCTATGGAAGAGCACAGCAACGACCAGCAAATCGCCCATCAGCAAGCCAGCCCACCTGCCAGCTGTGCCAGCAGCCGGCTGTCTTCGCAGTGCTCCGGCACGTCTGTGAACCAGAGCGTGAGGGCGCAGCGCTCGCCCCACTCGACAGGGGTCACGCCGTGCACCTCGTGCGCATCGTATGCCACCTGCATGGGGCAAGACAGCGATGGAACGCTTCATCAATCAGGCAACGATGCCAAGTGTCACGCAATGTAGGCCAACTGCAAGGGGCACGCAAGCCGCATCGCGCGCATCGTAGGCCACTGCATGGGGCAAACAAGCCACTGACTTCGAGGAAATTCTGCTTGACGCACTCGGCGGCCACAATGGTGGAGCACCAGCTAGATAGATGCATGCTGACAAAGCCACCGCCCCACCCTCGCCCACCACTCTGCCGGGTGATGCCAGCACATCCTGCGGCCTGTCGGTGCCATCGGCGCCCTGCTCAAACTGGAAGGTGCCGCCGCCAAACTCGACGCCTGCCGTTTGTAGGTAGCAGACGGCTGAGTGTGTACGCTGCCGCAGATAGGGCCTGCAGACGTGCGGCGGACAAGCAGGGAACGGGGCAGCTTGTGCCTTCCCAGGACCAGTGCAACATGTGCCTGCCCAGTAGCAGTGCAGCCAGTGCTTGACCACCGATGCTCAGCACCGGTATCACCTTTTGCACAGCACAACCATGCGCCCCGCCCAGCGCGCACCTGTTGGCATCGTGGTGCCAGCCGATGCGTGAGCCCGGCCGCCAGCAGATGAGGCCCGTGAACTCGACCAGCAGGCCCAGCTGCAGCCCCAGCGCTTCTTCCACAGCCGCCCGAACCGCCTCCCTGGCCGCCACCTGCATGCGATGAATGAGGGCTGGTGCATTGAAGATGGCACTGCGGCCCTGCCGGTTGTGGGCTGCAGGACTGGATCCTGGTATCGGTCGGTTATGCCTTCCTCGCAACAGCCCATAGCTTGTCTCGTGAAGCGCACCAGTGGGACGAGGGCTGTAGGGAGCGCTGCCGCGACCTCGAAGATTGTGGCAGAGCACACGCCTTCTCGATACCCAATAACAGCCAGGCTGCGTGCAATGAGCAGCAGCTCCTCGCAGGCCTGCAGGCGCAGGGAGGAGAAGCATCGAGGGATGGATGCGGTGCCGTGTGGTGGCGGCGGGGGGCAGCTGCAGCGGCAGCGGCGGCGGCCATCAGACCCGAGGGCATCATGAATGTAATGCCTGCTGCAACGTTCTGCATGCAATTATACTCAATCTGCGACACCAGCGGTGGCCGTAACAGCAGCAGAACGAGCGTGTGCTCGCCTGCAGAGTGAGGACCCGTTCCAAGACGGCCCTAGAAGGCATGGCGCTTTGCGCAGTGCCTCTGATCGCTGTCGTGCGCAACCAGGCGTTGTTGGTTGCCGGTCTTGGCCCCCTTTTCTGCATGGGCGTCGTGTGCTCTGCGGCGCCCAGCAGGGAGCTCATCGGGGACCAGCCACAGAATAGCGCAGCTTGTCTAAGCGTCTACTGAGCAGCAGGCAGACCGGGGAGCGCTTTTGCTCCTCGGGCCTTGCGACAGCCAAAGTGCGGGCGGGGCGCCGCGCCTGACCCTGCGCGAGGCACGGACAGCGGATCCTGGGCAGCAGGAAGATGACGGGTATGAAGCACAGGCTGCACGGGCACCGGCGGGCGGGCGCCGCCGCCGCCGCTGCCGGCGCCTCACCGCCGGCGCCTGCTTGTTGCACGGCAAGCTGCAGCCACAGCCGGGCAGTGATTGTGCACCCACGGTGAGGCTTTGTACTGCTGATGCGCCCATGATTCCCAGTTGCTTGGACTAAAGGCTGAGGGTTGCAGGGCTGTTGCCCATGCAGGTTTGCACCCTGCCCCGGGTTGTTCACCCCTTTCCCATCCCACCCCTTCCCGTCACCAACCCGCCAACCCTCGCAGCTTCCAGCACTCGCTGGGCGACCCGCCCGTGGCGGCCGACCCGCCGCCTGTGACAGACTGGCGGTCGCTGCCGCCTGAGGTTGTGGAGCATGTTGGCTCGTTTTTGGACAAGGCCCAGGACCTGCTCAACTTGTCGGCCACCTGCCGGGACGCACGGTGCGTCTGTGGGCAACTTAATGAGCGGCGTGCTGCATGCTTGGCAATGGCTGCAGCGGCTGGCTGCGGGGCTGGGAGCGGCGGGCCGGCTGCTGCTTACCTCTGTCGCACGCGCTGTTGCTTCATCTGCTGTGTTTCTCCATCGTTGCTTGCCGGCGTGAAGCCTACTGGCTGGCTGCAGTTTGAACAGATGCAGATGCCATCACTACACCTTCCTGCACTCACTGCGCCCTGCCACCTGTCCTGCTCACTGCTGCCCTTTTCCTTGCCCGTGCGCTCTGCCACAGGCCGCTGGCACGCAGCGACGCGCTGTGGAAGGGGCTGTGCTGCCGCCGCTTTGGCGTGCCGCCCCAGCAGCCACCCTCTGGAGAGGACGCTTTCTGGCGGCGGCTGTACCAGTGCAACCACCAGCTGTGAGGAGCTGGGAGTGGCGGCGGGCTGGGAGACTGGGCACTGCTTGCTGGGGGGCTTTCGGCAGCCGCAGCGGGCAAGTGGGTTGAGGCCGCCCTAGTCGTGCAGATGTGTGTGAGGTGTGCTGCCGTTGCGATGCATTGGTAACCCGTTGCCTCCTTTCCATTCCGCTGCTGCCCCACAGGTTCCTGCACATTGTGCGGAGCACCAGCGGCGGCGCGCCGGCGGGGCCCCGCTTTGGCCAGGGCCCGCTTGTCATCAACCTGGCTTAGCAGGCCTGCAAATCAGTTGGCTTGCTGGCTTGCAGCAGGCCAGCCAGCCGAACCGACACCCTGACTTGCGCTGCGCACCACTGCACACCCCTGAAATGATGGCCTTCTGACCGACCGCATGACGCTGCGGCTGCCAAGTGGCGGCAGCCCCATTTTTGGCGGGCGGGCCGCACACCTCACCTGCCGGCCTGGCCTCCTGTCTTCTTTCCCTGCCATCAGGAATCTGACT
>JADXDR010000108.1:162568-211463 GCA_025026875.1 Chlorella ohadii
CCTGCATTCCGCCCGCCGCCAGTGCCAAATCACGCCTAACAGCATGCAGAGACACTTGCCGGCGGTGGCGGCCGCGCGGCGCGCCAGGGAGGCGGAGACGGTGGTGGTGGCGCAGAAAGCCATGGCTTCCGAGGGCTGTGGGTGGTGGAGAGTGTTTGTGGGCCAAATTGTGGACCAAGGAATGGCAAATGAGTGGCGGTAAGGGCACGAGGCGGAGGGTGAGGCGGATGACGCCCATGCGCCGCGGCGCGCCTGCTGCGGGCTGCATTTGTTGCATAACCTTCGACCAGGCGGCCCTCTGCACGCCCAGATCTCTGCCTTCTTGTCCGCTTTCCATGCTTGATCGCAGTGCACATCCATCCTTTGGTTGATTTTGACGCACAGGGAGGAAAGTTTTGAAAGATTTCAAAACAAACAGGTTAAGGCGGCAGTGGGAGACCGGCGGGCAGGCGCAGGCGGCAGCCAGGTCCAATTGTGCCACTGCAACGCGTCTGTCAGCTTATTTTTCGCCCGCTTTCATCACATATACTACAGCTGTCAGTCATAAGTCAGTCACAGTTCTGCCCCAAAGTGCGGGGGACGGCATTCTGCGTGCCGTCAGCCTGCTGGTCCTGCTGCTGCTGGCTTAGGCTGCGTGAGCTCCCAAATGTCCACATACTCCAGCCGCAGCTGCTTGGGCACCGCACTCAGAGGTACCTGCTTGACCCTCTTGAACCGCTTCTTGGCTTCCTCTATCAAGCATGCCCGCACCTGCATGCCAGGCAGCAGCAGGTGAGCAGCGAGTGGGCAGGACAGCTCGCAGCTCGCTCTCACCTGACCACAGCAGCCCAGGCACCCAGGCAGCAGCATACATGCACCAGCCAAAACCGCACAGTAGCAAGCAGTGCCGATGCCTGCAGTCAGCCGACTTGCCTCAGGGGCTCGCCGCTCGAACGACACTAAGCAGCGGCTGGAGGGGCCGCACAGGCCGGCACACGTCTCCACAAAGGCTGGCGTGGAGGGGCTCTTGCCGTCCTGGTCTATATAGCTGCAGGTGGGTGTGAGGCAGTTGACGGCGGCACGCGGTGGACATGCGTGCCAGCAGGGGGCGCGGCAACAGTTGAAGGTGCACGGCAGGTCGGTGCTGGCTGCAGCAGAGAGCAGCAGCAGCAGTGGACGGCGAGCTTCCCAGCCCAGAGCGCCCCCATACATACTCACCAGCAGTCGGCAGCCACCACCTGCATGACGTGAGGGAAGCGGGCATTAGAAGCAATGAATAGGATGGACTGATCTGTGGCAGATATGCTTGACAACTTCCTTACCCTGCTGTGCAACCCCTTGACAGGCAGCCAGCAGGGACGCCCACAGGCAGCCAAACGTGCAGCGCAGCTCACCAGGTCCACGCCTTGGTCCGCCAGCCGCGCCACAGACTGCATCCACCCGGGTTTGCCCCACTCCAGCTCGTCTGCTTCTGCCCAGCCCGCGCCCTCCCGGGGCCTGCAGCAAGATGCGGCAGTTTTGCAAGGCGGTTCTGGATGAGGAGGCAGGAATCGCCGGAGCATACCACGAGGAATGCAACGCGACCAGCTGCCCAGGGCGGCTGCGTGTGCACAACAACCCTGGCACAGTGCACAGCCGAAAGGATGGCCTTGCTTGAAACTGCCCTCACCCCTTGGCTGGGTCGAAGCCGTTTGCCTCCAAATTGGCCTGCATCAGCGGCAGCACCTGCACAGAAAGGCAGAAGGCAGACAAGGTGACAGGTGAGGAGGAGGGCAAGGTTGCATACAGAATATGCAGCGCACCACATTGCGCCGGCCCACCCATCCATCGCAAAAAGCAGTGTGCAGCAATATCCGCCTGGGCACGCTGGCAAGCGGTTGACCACCCTGGCCTGCTGGAGTGTAAGTAGCTCAGGCAGTCGTTGCACCACAGCTCACCTTGGCGACGTCGGTGATGGTGACGCGTGCGCCCATGGCAGCCAGGGCCAGCCCAACCAGCCCCACGCCTGCACCCAGCTCCACACAACGCATGCCTGCAAGTGGGTGGAAAAGCAGGAGGTGGCTGCATGTGGATGGGTGCTTCACTGCTCAGCTGGCATACAGAAAGCCACCTGTTGGCGCTGTTTTAATGTTCGACACGGTCGCACTGCGTGTCCTGCCTGCTGCCGCCAGTCAGTCCCCGCCTCACACACTGGGCCCCTGCCCCCACATCCGCACCCAGATACTTGTAGGCTGGCTGCGCCGTTAGATACCCGGCCAGCACCAGCGCTCCATCCCAAAGCGCAGCGGCCACGCCCAGCTTGTCTGGATTCAGCCCCGCCCCTGCCAGTTGGTGCGGCTGCAATAGGGACGGGCAAGCAGAAGGGAGCGTCAAGCTGCAAACCTTAGCGAAAATTGATTGCCGATGCAACTTCCCTTTGTTCAGGCCAGCCGGCCAAGAGCTCTCGCACAGCCCTGTTGCTGCCTGTGGGTCCACCAGCTGCTACCAAGCAAGCCTTTGACTCCAACATCTCCAAGCACCTGCTGGATGATGCGCAAGCGCAGCTCGCCGAGGGTCACGGCCACCTCGTCGGCGCTGTGCACATCCCAGCGCGACGGCTCCGCCAACTCCTTCTTCACCAGCTCGCCGTCTTCCCACCTGGCAGAGCGATGGGATGCAGGGCGAGGGAGGTGAGAGCGGCGAAGCGGCTGGCGGCGCAGGCGGCAGGGCGGCGGCGTGAGGGCGGGGGCAGGCATTGGCCCTCTGCCGATCTGATAAGGCAATTGCATGCTTTTCGTGCACAACAGGACCCCAGCAGCCTACCGCTCGAACTGCAGCAGGAACTGCATGTTCCCTGCCCCGCAGGCGCTCTCCAGCCGATTTTGGCTCCAAGCCCACTGTTCTCTGATATATGTGCTCTCGAAATTCGGCTGCCATTGCCGCTTTGCTTCAGGGCTCAGCTGCATGGATCCGATGCGGAGCTTGGCGGCCCCGCTCCCATGCCGCTCCCATCGCACCCCCGCCCCCGCTTGACCGACTCCTGATCGTAGCGCATTCCCTAGATCGCGCTCTCGGTCCCTGCAGCTTCTGCTGGTAGTGCACTCGTTCCAGCCAGCGGGTCCCGCGCCCCACAAGCTGCAGCGACTGAACCACAGCAGCGCTGTGAATGATACAACAGCGTTAGAACGGCGCCAAAAGGCCTCGCCACGCGCCGCGACCCACCCCGGCCTGCCGCGGCCCCCAGCCGGCTGTGTGCAGCATGCTGCGGCTGCCCCGCACGGCCACCAGGCCCAAGCAGGCGCCAGGCGCCCAACCGCCGCCTACGCAGGGCAGCTCAGAGGGCAGCCTGAGCCCCACCGACGTGCTCCAAGGCCCCAGGCCCAGGCAAGTGCTCCGGGGGATGGCCCGATGCGGCGCTCAAGGTCGGCTAGGGTTGCCCAGTCGCCTGCCGCCAGCACCGCCGCCGCCGCCGCGCGTGCGCCCTTTGGGTAGCTGGCCTGGTGCAGTAGCTGCAATCCCGCCCGATGCCTCCCTTCTCCTCACCTCCTTCCCATCAACCTCATTCCACACTGCAGGAGCGCGCAGCGTGCGCCGGCAGCCAGTCCGCGCAAGAAGCCGGCGGCAGCGCAGCCCGCACGGATGGAGGGGCACGCCCAAGACATCCTGCACCTGCTAGACGAGGGCTGGTGGGTGCTGCCTCGTCAGCTGGCTTGCTGGATGCGTGACTGGACACAGTGGGCATTGAATGCCTTGGTGGCACGCACCGTCAGCCTGCGCCGCATGCCAAGCCGCCGCGGCTGAGTGGGCTTGCCCTCTTGCTGGTTGCTGCGCAGGTTTGGCGTGCAGCCGCCTGGCAACGAGGCAGCGGACGATGAGCCAGAGCTGGTGCCCTCGCTGCCGCAGCTGCGTCGGGGCCGGCTGCAGCAGCAGCAGCAGCAGGCGGGGGANGGCGGGCAGCGAGATGCCGATGCCTCGCCCACCACCAGCGGCAGCCACCGCTCGGGCAGCGCTGGCGGCTCCCAGGCCAGCGGCGGCAGCGCCCTGCCGCGCGGCACGCTGCCGCAGCCCATCCTGAGCTTGCGGCAGGCGCAGCAGGCAGCGGCGGTGCAGGACCTGCCCGGTATCGGCACGTGGGCAGGGCGGTACCGNCCTGTTTGGCCGGGNACCAACCGCCTGCCGACCAGCCGGCGGCGCCGCAGGACCAGCAGCAGCAGCAGCAGCAGCAGGCGGGTGCCGAGGCGCAGCAGCCCGACAGCGCTCGCAAGCGGGAGGCGGAGGAGGCTTACGACCAGTTTGGCAGCCCAGTGGTGCTGCGGGCTGGCGGGTTTGATGGGGGTGCGCTCGCGGGCCGCCGGTCCAGCGGCGGATCCTATGGCAGCGAGCAGGCGTGCGAGGATGCGTGGCGCTGGCGCTTCAGCAGGTGGGTCAACACGTGGGTGGCTAGCAGGGCTGCGCTCGTAGAGTCATTGGTGGATGATGACAAGGAGAGCTGACTTGCTGGGTGCTTGCTGTCGTCAGCGGCCCAGCTCCGCAGCCCGAGTAGCCGTGTCGTCACAGCAGCTGCTCGAGATGCCCAAGATGTGCTCACGGATACCACCCATCCTTTCTCCCCTTTTTCCTTGCAGAAAATGGGCCACAGAGCAGAAGAAGTTTTATGACGGCGGCGACCCAGCCTCCATGGCCAGCGATGACCTGGACCCGCTCGCCTTCACGCAGGTGGGTGGGCGGGCAAACCAATGTGCTGGCTGCTGACTGATAGCCAGCTGCATTCGCCATTGCCTGTGGCTTGCAGCCTGCTGTTGATGCTGGTTGGGTGGCAATGCATGAAGCCCCTGCTGCAGATGACAAACCGAGCTCATCCTCCCTCGTCTGCGCAGGCCTGCGGCATCGGCATGGGCCTGCAGCTGCTCCAGACTTCGGCGCCGCAGCAGCGGCCGGCACTTGCAGAAGCGGCGGGGCTGCAGGATGTGCAGCCGCGGGGTCTGGAGACCAGCACCTCCAACCTCTCGCTGCTTACGGTGAGTGGCTGACGTCTCTACTGGGTTGCGGTTTGGGCTGCAGTGAGTCGGAAGTGGGGCGGCCAATCAAGCGCGGTTGAGGGTTGGCAAGGCGTGCATGGCTGAGGTGTGCTGTCTGCTAGGTTGCCGCCAGGTTGCAAGTGCTCGTTCGTGGCTGTCCAAGTGTTTCCGCCGGCTAGCGACACACCGCTTGTACGTCGCCGCCAATGCAGGACGAGGCTTCCTACCAGCCGGGGCTGCTGGGGGCTGAGATGTCCCCCGGCCCAAGCAACCACGGCGGCGGCGCAGCTCGCCAGCTGCTACAGCGAACAGCATCTAATGGCAGCGCAGCAGCCTTGGAGCCGGGAGGGGAGGAGCAGCAGGCGCAGCCGCGGCGACCGCGGCGGTCCAACACCTGGGCTGCACAGGTGTGCTTGCTTGTTGGTGTGCGGCTGGTGGTTCCCCTGCTGCTGCTGCTAAGCGGCAGCGTGTGGGGCTGTGAGCAGCCAACTGCAGTTGCTGACGGAACACACCTCGACTTGCTGGCCGCTGCCGCACAGCAAATTGCTGTTGCTGTTGTTCACAGGCCCTTGTTCACCATCGCCCTGCCGCAGGGCGCGTCGCCCCGCAACGGCCTGGCGGCCACGCGCAGCGTGCTGACCCTGGCCAACAAGGCTCAAGACCTGCTGCAGAAGCAGCGGGCCATTGAGCAGGCGGAGCAGGACAGGTGGGTGTGCTGAAGCTAGAGGGCGGTGGGCGGACAGCTGCGTGTTGGGATGGGGTTGTGTTGAGGCGTGCAGGGCAGCTGGTGATGTGGCAGCATTGATCGAGCGGCATCGCTGATGCAGAGTTTGGGTCTAATTGCTTGCTGCTGCTGTCGAGAGCGGCCAGCCTGACCCATCCTTGTACCCATTTTCACGCTGCGCTGCAGGTGGGACCGCAGCCGCACCGCAGAGGACGCGTGGGCGGGGCGGCACCTGGAGGCGGCTCGTATTGACATGCGGGGGCGCTTCAAGTTTTGCATGCTGCGCGTCAGGTGGGCATATCATGCTTGTCGGACAGGCTTTTGTGGCTGCTGTGCAATGGAACCTGCCTCAGCTCCTGCTTGGTGTGTCCAGAGGCGTTGCGGGCAGGTGCCTTGCCTCACCATGCCTATGCCTGTTCCCCTTGCATTCTGCTGCAGCGACACTGGCGGCCACACGCGCTTTGTGGTGCGCGGCCGCGTCGGCGCCACGCCAGCCACGCTGCTGGCCGAGGTGAAGGCAGAAGCTGCAGCTGCCAGCCGCTCCGCGGGAGCGTCGGCTGCCACTGTGGAGATTATAGGAGACGGCGTGATGGAGTGGTGAGCACTTGCTGCTGACTGACTCGGGCTGCTTTGCATGGCTGGCTGGGATTGGCTTTTGATAGAGGGTTGAGGCTCTGAGCTTCTATTTGGCGGAGCTGAGGCACGCGTCCAAGCGGCTGCTCCCCTTCCCCTGCTGCTCGCGGCATCCTGCCTGTAGCCGAGCCACCGTGCCGCTCCATCCACACCTGCTCCTGCAGGCGGGAAGACACGGAGCGCCACCTCTCTGTGTGCATCTTTTTCCATCTCTGTATGCATCTTTTGCCAAACCCCTCTCAACTTCAGTGCTGCTCCATCCATACTTCATCACAGGCGGGAGGACACGGAGCGCCACCTGCACGTCATGCCCTCCACGCTGCCCGGGGACGGCCTGCCAACCGCCGGCGGCTCGCCCAGCAAGGGGCCCGGCTCCTTCCTGGGGTGAGGCCCGTGCCTGTCTTTGTGAAACGGTAGAATGTGCAGGACGGCCGCACAGCATTTAGGGAGGAGCACATCCCAGCACAGCCCCCTTGCCTGCTGCACCAGTGGGTGCACAGTCGTCTCACCTCGCCTGCAGTGAAGTGCTTGCTGACTTGCTGTGTCTTGCCTTGATTGATTTTTATCGCAGGGATGTATGTGGCCTGGCCGCCTCGTTGGCGCGCCAGGCGCTGCCCTGCCACTTCCGCATCACCACCGAAGGCAGCGCCAGCCGCTCCGCTAGCATGGCGGCCCTGAACAACCGCATCTGATCCAGGCAGCCCATGAGCATGCCGGTACAAATGATCCACGCTCGCAGCAGCACCTGTCGCACGTTCGGCAGCTCGGCGCCCTGCCCCCAGCTGCACGCTTGATGCAGCTCCTACAACTCCAAGCTTTCTGATCGACGCACCCAAACCAACGAACGCTTCCTTTTGTACACGTCTAGAACCTCATCAAGGCCCAATGCACGGCCTGCTTTTGCGCCATCGAGCGCCCTCAGCACATCCGTCCCACCGCATCCTACCAGCAACGAACGATCGCCGACTTGATCTCATTTGTTTGCCTCGCCTCTTCCAGCCCCGCCCTGCATGCATGCCGCCCGGGCACGTCACACACACTCAACCCTTTTCTTACTGGGCGGCACCATTCAGGGCCTGCACAATGTTTTCCCGGCTCATCACTGAACCTGATTCCTGCTGCCTCTCCACGCCAGTCATTTTGCCTTCTACATACATACTCTCCGCTCGTTGCGCGCTGCCATCCCAGCGCCAGGCTGTGTGCGCCGGTGCCTGCTGGTGTTCTGCACGCGTTGCCCCAGCCGCCAGCCCTTGAACAGTCAACATTGCACCATATCTCCCCTGCCCAACCCCTGCCCGCGCTGCTTGGCCTTTGTTATCGCTGGCCGAACTTTGTTTGCCTGCACGTTTATCTTTGGAGAGCGTGTTGCTCGAGCGCCCGCCCTGCGTGCCCTAACGCTGATACACACTGCATGCACTTGTAGAGCGCGTAGCCACAAAGCGCGAGGGTGCAGGGCTTGATCCAGCCCCAGAGCAGCACAGCGGGCTGTTCTTCTCAGCTGTGCAATCGGTGGTAGCCGTCGGTTCTGACTTGGCCTCAGTTGGATTTTAAGTGCAGAAGTGCAGCAAGTTTCATCGCGGGTCACACTGCTCCAGCCGTGTCATGTGCCAACCGCCGCCAGCCTCAGGCCGCCGGCTGCCGCGCCTTGGGCTTCACTTCCGCCTCGGTCACCTCCCGGATGTAGATGGTATCCGCTGGGTGCTCCTTCTCGCCCTGCAAGGCGGATGCAGCAGTGAGAAGAGTGAAGGCACCGCTGCCAGGCACAGCCTGTGGGACGCACCCGGCCTGTTTTGTTTGTTTGTTTGTTTTGTTGAGATCCATGATGCGATGCGACCATGCAAGCCGCCAGCAGTCGCAAGCCGCCGCGCTCACCTGCTCAAACGTGTAGCTGGCGGCCACCGCGAGCTGCGTGGCGGCGCCGTTGAAGGCCAGCGCCGCGATGGAGGTGGGGTAGCCCGCAATCTGGCAGGTCAACGGAGGAGGGTAAGGCAGAGCGGGTGAAGGCGCATGCTAGCACACCTCTTGCGAAGTGGACTTCATCAGCCAGCGGCAAGGCAGCACAGCCCAGCACAGCAAGGTGGCCGGACAGGTGCGCCCAATCGTAAGCCGGTGAGCCCGCCCTCCTTCCCAGGGCACACCCCCATGGCTCACCTGCGCCAGCCGCTTCTTGTTCTCGCCGTCCCAAAAGTTGACCACGCCGTCGCCGCCTGCGCAGCAAGGGAACAGAGACAACACACATAGTTTGCGGCACAGCCGCAGCGTGTGGAGGCTGCTTGCAGCCAGCCAGCCACATCTGCCCTGCGCCCAACACGTGTTTTGAGCGCCATTGTCAAGGCAGGCGCGCGCACCTCCGGTGGCAAAGGTGCCGAAGCGGGTGTTGAAGGCGATGGCGTTGACTGGGAACACCGAGTCCTTGCCGCCCTCGCTGCGCCGGTGGCACTTGAAGGCGTACTTGCGGGCCTGGATGGGAGTGGAGGAGGGGACCAGCAGAGCAATTATTGCTGGGTCGATCTGCAGCTTGGAGCCGGTGGCACTTGAAGGCATACTTGCGGGCCTGGGGGGCGGGTGGGGCGAGGAGATAGCGGTAATGGGTAGGGATAGGCAGTTCGAAATGCAGGCTGGGCGGCCACCAGCGCTTGAAGGCGCACTTGCTATCCTGCCCAAAGGACAGGCAAGGCTGAGAAGGGTCATGTTCGGGCGCTGCAAGTCTATCAAAGCAGTGCTTGCATGCCACAGCTAGAAGCACACCGGCCTGCGAAACACGCCAATGCACAAGCCCTCCTTGCACCCAGGCAAAGCACACACACACACGCAGGCACAGCACGCATACGCACTCGAAACACAGCACACACACGCTCCTGCACATCGTCGGCCAGGTCGAAGAATTCCATGGCCACCCCAATGCCGACACATCCAAAAGGATAGGACGCCTTGCACCCAGGCACACACAGGCACCCAGGCACAGCACACAATACACCTGCACGTCGTCGGCCAGGTCGAACAGCTCCATGGCCACCCGCCCCTCCACGCTGCCCAGCGCGTAGCCCGCCCCGTCGGCGAAGCAGCGCACGCAGCGCGTCTGGAACTTGAGGCTGCTCTCCCGCCGCTGCTCCGCCTGCCCGCTCTCCAGCCTGCAGGCGGGGCAACGAGGGGTGGGGAGTAGACAAAAGGATGGGCGGGTGGAAGGGTGTGAAGGTCGTATAAGCGCCACCACGCCTTTTGCCGCAACAACACACACACGACCTGCTCCATACAGCCTCCAAGGACATGGCAAACAAGCCTCGCCCTCCCAGCTCACGTGCGCAGGTCGTACATGTTGGCATCCTGCCACTGCGTTCCTCATGCACCCACACATACTCCAGCAATGCTGCAAGCAGCCCAAGTAATTGTGGCTCACGTGCTCAGGTCGTAGATGCCGACGCGCTGGCCAGTGCCGCCAGCTCATACCCCACACAACTCCAGTATAAGCTGCAACCCTACCCCTCCCAGCTCACGTGCGCAGGTCGTAGATGTCGACGTGCCGCCCCGAGCAGCCCACCACCAGGCGCTGCCCGCTGGCGCTCATGGAATAGGCCTTGCCCGGCAGCGGCAGGCGCGCCATCGGCCCGCTGCCGGGCGCCGCGCGTGGGTCCCACAGCCGCAGCGTGCTGCATGGCGGCGGGATGTGAGGCGAGTGGGGCGGTGTTGCTTGCAGCAAAGGCAAAATGAGCAANGGGGAAGATTGAGCAGGCAANGTGGGCCAGCTGCATGCAACCACATAGACAATGCGAGACATGCTAAGTGCCGATGCTAGATGAAACAGTGCTGCTGCTGCTGCTGCTGCCATGGGCCTGCATCGCTTGCCTCACTGCC
This sequence comes from Chlorella ohadii, assembly GCA_025026875.1. NCBI lineage: Eukaryota > Viridiplantae > Chlorophyta > Trebouxiophyceae > Chlorellales > Chlorellaceae > Chlorella > Chlorella ohadii. Next base: position 172,754 of record JADXDR010000108.1, read on the forward strand.
ACCAACCGCCACCTCCCTGCCTCTGCCCAGCACCAGCAGCACGCCCCTTCCTGCTTGCCCAGGGCCCCGCACCTGTCCCAGCCGGCTGTGGCCAGCAGCCCCCGGGTGGGCAGCCACTCCACGCACTTGACGCCCGCCTCGTGCGCACCCAGCACCGCCTCCTGCCCGCTAAAGAAGTCATACCTGCGGGCGGGCGGGGAGGGAGGGACAGCGGACCGAAGGCAACTTAGGAACAGTAGTTTGACCAACTGCCCCCGGCCAGTGCAGCAGCGGCGGCAGGTGCATGACAACTGTACCAGCATCGAACAGCAGGGCNGTGGGCTTGGCAGCACATCATCATTCCTCTGATCCCAGATTCCTCTTCGCAAACACCCACCGCTTCACGGCTCCGTCCAGCCCGCCGGTGTAGATCACGCCCTCGTTCTCAAACGTGGCGTCCAGCACCGGCGCCCCCGCCGCGAAGGTTCCCTGCAGCGTGGCCGCTGTCGCATCGTACACACGGGCGGTCTGCGGTGCAAGGGAGGGATGCGGTGTAAAGGCATCGTGGAGCGTTCTATAAGGCTCGCCCGATGAACAGCGGCGGCAGGAGCTGCGGCACTGACGCATGCAGCTCCCGTACACGCACCGCCCTTCCAGCCACCCTGCCCACCCTCACCTCATCCCAGCTCGACACCAGCAGCAGCGGTGACTCTGCCCAGTACTGCAGCGATGTGATGCCGTCCTTTGGAGGGTCGGGCAGCGGCGTGCCCAGCGCCGCCGCTGCCGCCGCCATTGTGCCGCCGCCGCCGCCTGCTGCTCTGCTCCCTGCTGGCACCGGTGCTCCCGATGGGTTGGTGTGGGTGAGAAGATGTACTGACAGTCACTTTGGAGCGCAGAAACCTTGCGCAGGCGGGCGATGGGAGTGCCGCAGACGGAGACAGACACAGGAGGTCGTGGGTCTTCTACTGACGCTACCTAGCGACTTGGACAACCGGTTTCTTGCGCCAGAGCGGCCCAAGGGCCCATGGCCGTGCGGCGCATTTGATGCCACAGTAGAGGGGTTGTCTAGGACCCGCGCTAGCGGAGCCCACAGCATCTAGCAGTCACTAACTTTCATTAGCAGTTTGGCTTGCCGTCGCACAATGTCTGTGGCGCTCCGTACGCGCGCATTATCACTCTACCGCCGCTTGCTGCGCTGCGCACGAGAGTGGAAGGGCTCTGCAGAGGTGTGTGGCATGATCACGCCCATCTGCAGGCGCGCAGCCGGCGCTCAGGAACCACATCGCTCCGCTGCCGCCGCCGCTGCCGCCGCCACTAGCTGCCTGGCTTCTCACTCCCGGCCACCCATCTTGGCTTTGCATCCAGGAGGCTGACTACATTCGTCAAGAAGCCAGGCAGCAGTTCCGGGCCAACAGGCTGGACGCCAGCAGCGAGGCGGCAGCGCAGGCGGTGCGCAACCCCGGGCGCCCACCGCCGGTGCTGTGTGCTTGTGCTGCAGCTGCCACCAGTGTTAGGCAATACCTTGATGTGGGTTTTACTAGACAGCGTGACGCGCTGCACCTCAATTGTCCGCAGCTGGAGGAGGGCGAGAAGCGGCTGGAGCTGGCGCTACATTATGGCATCGCCTACCCACGCCTGCACCACGCAGACCAGTTTGCCAGGGCGAGCGCAGTGCCCAGCTGGAGGCGCTGATGGTCTGCACTTGACTGCGACAGCTTAGGCTTGGACCCAACCTGTGCAACTGTAGCAACTGTATAGATGCCTGCAGCATGCCGCCTGCTGTTAACAAGCGGCAGACTTTGCAGCCGATCGCTCATCTTGCTTGTTCCAGTCCTTGGACTTCCACATCTCAGCTGGTCCTTCCCCACTTGATTTCGCTACGCAGACGCCGTACTGGGACAAGCCGCAGCTGGGGAGCGCGCCGGAGCAGGTGGCCAGCGGCGTTCGAGACAAGGACATAGCAGCCAAGCTAGCGGCAGCAGCACAGCGGCGCAGGGAGAAGCTTGCGGCCCAGCAGCAGCAGCAGCAGCAGCAGCAGNNGNCGGGCGAGGCGCCTGAATCGGGGCAGGCGTGAAGAGCAGGGGCAGCTGCCTTGGCCGCATGCCTCCTGCACGGCAGCACAGGTGGTTCCGCAGATGGACTGCCCTCCTGCTCCTAGAGCTGCTGTCACCCTTTCCATGCCTTGAAGACGTCTTTGTAGATTTCAGGTATTAATGTGGATGGGTAAACAGAGACAGCGGCATGCTGAATGAACACGCTAGGCAGGCTTGGGAAGGTATGGGGGCACAGGGGCTGAAGTCCCGGGTTGTTCAGGGGGTTGCTCAGCTGAAGTTTCGAGTAGCGTTTCCAGAGGGGGGTTTGCTGGATGCGGACGGAGGGAGGTTCTTGATGCAGGAACGGTGTACTGAGGACGGCAACAGCCGACATGTGCGCAACAGGTGATATTTCAAAGTAGGGACATTTTCCAACAGCGGACACGTTCGGGAGCCKGCAGCAGAGGCTGCCAGGCTCGGCAGCGCTGGCATCCTGACAGGGCTGAGGGCCMATTGACTGGTTGCCAGGCGTGCCAGCCGCTGCAGCCCCATGGGGCTCACATCTCCCACTCGATCTGGCCGCGGATCTCGCCAGCCGGGTAGGCGGTGGTGTGCACGTTGACGTACGCGTCGCCAGCCTGCGGCGGCGGCACACAGTGGGCAGCAAGGCTGAGTGCTCTGTACTCGCTAGCCTTGTGGGGTGGCTGTTGGAGCGCCAGCCGTAGGTGGGGGCAGCACCTGTAAGCAGCCCATACTGCAGTGCAGGCTGCCCATGGATCAACAGAGGGATGAACACAGGTGTTGCTTACCATGAATGTGGCCAGCAGCTCGGGCAGGGTGGTGCCGTTCAGGGGAGGGCCGACATCGGCGGCAGAGAACTCCCCAAAGTACACCACTGAACATGGAAGCAGGGGGGAGGGCAGGGCAGTGGCACAGTGGGTAGGTTGGAGGCATGGTGCGTTCAAACACCAAATTTGGCCGCCAGCGCAGCTCAGCAGGCTTGCTTGCTCAGCGCTAAGAGAAGTGCAGCCACTGCCCGCCCGCAAAAACGGCTGTCACAGGCTGGCAGGCAGTGCGCTGGCCCTGGGTTGCTACCGCAGCTGGCACATCAGCACATGGAGGGCTGGGCACGTGCTGCGCACTCACGGTTGCCGGATTCGGGCTCTTCGAACTCGGGCAGGGTGGACGTCTCAGCAGCATCGCCGTACGGAGCCAGGAGCACGATGGGAGGGCCGTTGGTGGTGGCGTTGCCCTGGGATGGGATGAGAACCAAGAGGGCGGTCTTTACAAGGTGCATGCCATCAAAATCACAGGCCCATGTCAGCCATTTTCAATGGGGCGGTGGGGTTGGCCCCAGCTGAGGGCTCGTGGCCCCGTGCGCCCGCGGGCAGCGTGGCGGCGGCAGAGAGAGTGGCTGGCTGCAAGTTTCCAGCTTGGTTTCTAGTTACTACACAGCACACACGGTTCCCCAGGCTCACCAGGTGGATGTGTGCCATCGTGACGTTCACGGCGTCAAAGACCTGCATGAGAGGACGCCCAGAAAGGTTGTGGAGCGTAGCCCTTGTGTGGGGTGGCGCAAATCGCTGCCACGGGTGGACTGACTAAATACCCCCCTAAATCCCTGCCGCCAGCACCCACCTCCAGCTTCCAGGCGATGGCATCCCCCGTGACATTGGCGGTGAACATCGCCGTCATCGTAGTCTCAACCGGGGTGGGCACCTGCAGTGCCAGAGCGTGCAGGGGGCGGCTGCCTCTGGCCAGATCTGCTGCTGGGTGCACGAGGGGGCGCAAGGCGGCGACAGCGGCGGCAGCGGCGGGCACCGCTGGTGCGCGCGTTCGCTGCCTCCAAGGCTTGCTCGCACCTGGTTGCCGCCATTCAGGGAGGCATCGCCCGAACCCGCCATGCTCCCATCCGCCACAGCAGCGTGCGCAGTAGCCAACAGGGCAAGGCCCAGGCAGAACACAGCAGCGGTCCTCATAGGCGCAATTGTGAAGAGCAGTGCAGCGAACAGGGCGCAAGGGCGTGGGCCGGGCAGGGTCAGGGGCAGGCGCTGCCGCTGCACAGGGAGGACGGGTGTTCGCCGCAAATTCAGTTGCTCTGGCACAGTTGAAGCAAGCAAGAGAGGCGGGAGTGCGCGGTTCTCTCTTGGCTGGGGGGCGTGCTGGCGGTGGGCCCAGCGGACGCATGCACAGGATCCTCTTGACTACGGGCACGCTGGGCTCAGCTGCCAACCTTCCCAAAGCACAGTCAGAATGGGCTTTCAATGATCTGTTCCTTGCGCAAGTAGCTTCAAGATCGCAAGGAACGGCACTGTGCATCTCAGCGGCTGCTTTGCAGCTCTGTTTCAGTGCGGCACTGCCGTCCCTGCAAGCTGCGCCGTCGAGCTCAGCCGCTGCTGCCCCACATCACCACGGTTGGCAAACGCGCGGGCGCAACTGTAGGCGGCTGAGAGGGGTGCCACGCTTGGCATGCTTGCACTCGTTGTACAGCTGGTCATTGCAAGTATATCGGAATATTCGCCAGGGAGGCAAGCTGAGGGGACGAAAACAGTCAGCCAAAAAATTGAGGTGCATGTCGGGCAAGGGAGACATTGGCGGTGCTACAAGCTTGTAGTTGGCAAGGTACGGAAAGGGTTTGTCAAGAGGGTGCATTTTGCAGCGTTTTGGCCATGTTCATTTGTAAGTTTCAGTTGAGTCATACCAGGTCACGGTCAGGGTCAGCTCCCGGCCGGCCCAGCTGTGCAGGTTTGGGCATGCGAAAGAGCGTCCGCAGCAGCTGCCCAGCAGTTTTTGCCTTTATCGAATGAAGCAGACGGCCACCGTCACATCATCCACAAACTCGCCGCTGTGGGCGGCCGCCCAGCGGCGGCGTGCCGTGTCTGCTAGGGCATGGGCTGCCGCTTCTGCGCTGTCGTGCCTGCTGGGGCCGGGGCAGGGAGGTTGCAGCGGGTGAGCAGCAGCAAGCTTATGCGGCACAGAGTAGGCAAGCAAGCAGGGTATGGCCAGCGGCGACGGGCTGAACAGAGCTGGGCAAAGCGCACATGGATGATGTGTAGGCGCCAGGCAAGTGTGGAAATGTACAGGCGCCCGTAAAGCAGCAAGGACAGCAGCAGCCTGCTGCCTCCCTCTCACCTCAGGGCAATATCCACTGCCTCCTGGTTGGTCACATAGTCCCACAGGCCGTCGCAGGCAACCAGCAGCACGTGGCGAGTCGGGGCCACCTGGGCACCGCCGCTGCTGCCGCTGCTGCTGCTGCTTCTGCCTACGCTGCCGCAGCCACTGCTGCCGCTGCCGCCGCAGCTGTCGCTGCTGGTAATCCCGCCGCTCATGCCATTGGCTCCATCCGCCCCCTCTTCCTCTGTGTCTGTGCTCATACTGTCAATGCCAGCATTCCCAGCAGGAGAACTGCCAGCTGCAGGCCCAAGCGCGCCGGGAGCAGGCGGCGGCAGGGCCACTGTGATCGCATCTGGTTCTGCTGTCAAGCCCATTGGCAGCGCCCCTGCAGCACAGGCAGGGCAGGAGCTTGGTGGTTAGACATTGCGGAAAGGCCAGGATTACAAGGCAGGCGCGCAGCTTACAGCCCCCCTCACTCGTTGTCCATCAAGTCCACACCAAGCCCCGAGCACACTGGATTGCAGCCCTTGACTCACAGTTGTCCCCGAARGCCCGGCTCAGCGCGAGGGTGTTGGGGTTSCCGACGCCGCACAGGCGCGGCGGGGCGCCGGGGCTGAATTGCACCACCCGCCCCAGGGGKGAGGCCACSACACGAGCCAGCTCCAGTGGGSTGCAGGGKGAGAGCAAAGTGGGACGCAAAGCATTGTTAAGGTTTCACAGTGCATAAKGCTGCCGGCTGCAGCACCAGAACGAAGGGCAAGGAGCCAGCTGGTGGGTCATTTGGGTGCTTCCATCCAGCCTACGGAGAGCAGCTGGATTGGCACGACCAGTGTCCCAGCAGCTGCCGGCCCACCTGTCTGGCTTGTGGTCCTGAGTGAGSGGGTGCACCACAAAAGTGGGGCCGCCCGGACCCYCCAGGCTCAGCCCCGCCACGGCGCGGCAGTCGCCCGCCCATGCGCAGGTGATGCTGCGGTGCAGGATGGCAGGGAGCTCAGAGTGTGAACAGGGTGTGTTCAGATTGACAAAGCCACATGCAGCGCGAATGTGCTTGCCGCAAGCCAACTCGCACCCATTGTCATGCAAGCAGGGGCCCACCTGCCGGGTTCCACCAGGCACACCACCGCCGCGGCGCCGCCCTCCTCAAATGCAGCATCCGCCTGCATGCGCACCGCCACTCGTTGGAATGCTTCCACCAGCGCCTGCTGCGCTGTGGGCGCACTCTCCCCACTGCTGCCGCTGCCGCTACTGCCGCCGTCGCTGCTGCTGCTTGCATCGCCACTGCCCAGCCGGTTTGCCAGCTCAGCAGCAATGCCGTCTGCCGCGACCCGGCTGGCCGCCTGCCCGCCCACGCCGTGCCCATCTAGAACGCCCACCAGCAGCCGTCGCTGCTGCTGTGCCGCTGGTATGTCTGCTACACCTGCTGTCTCTGCTGTGCCTGCCGTGCCTGCCGCACCTGCTGTGCCTGCTGGGCTGCCCAGCACGTCCAGCAGGAATGCATCCTGGTTCTCGGCCTTCCACCGGTTGGACATGCGCCCGCCGCGAGAAACCACCGCTGCATAGCCAGCCAGGCCAGGCACCGCCAGAGCTGCTTGGCTGTCGAATCCTGGTGGCCGCTCAGCTGAGGCTGCTGTCCACCGTTCCAGCATTTCATCTAGATTTGGCCCCGCCAGCGCAGCCATGGCTGCCGCGAGCAGCGGCTGCATGTCTGAGTAACCATCCAGCTGCCGCCGCCCAGGGGAAGCGCTCTGTGCGGCGGCAGCCTCCAGCAGCTGATCAGCCGAGAAGGTGGTGCGGGACAGAGACGCCTGCAGCGCAGCTTGGTAGGCGGGCGAGCCCAGCAGGGGATGCTGGCTGGCGCCGCTGCCTGCAGCACCACTAGAGCTTGGGCTGCTGTCATCTGCTACAGGAGCACTGCCACCGCTGCTGCTGCCGCCGCCGCTGCTGCTGGTGCTGCGGTGGCGCTCTGCAATCAGCGACAGCGCCCCTGGCGGCAGCCGCTGTCGCTGGGATCCGCGTTGCCAAGCAGCCCGTGCAGTGGCGGCATGTTGAAGTGGATGCTGGGCGGCGCCGTGGTGCGGCGGCAACGGGTGGTCGGGCTGACCCGCCGCCGCCGCTGCGGCTACCGTGGAGGCGCGCCACCTGCTTTGATCAAGTATGGCAGCAGGTTAGCGGACGTGGGCGCAAGCGAGCTGAGGCAAGCGGCGAGGGACGTTCTTGGGCCGCTGGCGGGCATCTCAGCTCACCTGGCGATCCCCCGCGGCAGCTGCGGCTGTGCTGCATTGCTGAGACGCAGGATCAGCGCCCGGCTCATCGGGGGACCGCGAGGCTTGCAGCTTTGACGAGGGTTCAAGCGGCCTGATGGCCCTGAAGGCCGCAGGCCACCGCAGCACGAGCTATGCCAGGTACCGAAACGACAGGCAATGCTCGGCAGGTTTGAGAGCTAGTCAGATTGCCTGCCGCCAGCGGCGACGACCGGGCGCCAGCGCAGCGCTCGCAAACGCCGCCATCCGAATCCTCGATGTGTTTCGCAAATAATATCATTACAGTTGCCCACAGAAAACAAAAATCTGACGTCGGAAATTGAATCAAAGCACGTTCTTCAGCTCGATGTCAAACAGCAGCGTTTTGTCGATGAGTCCCTGCAGCATTCGTGCCAGGTAAAGGAGTGGAAGGTTGGGAGAGGAGAGAAGCTAGGGATGACTTCTCAGACCGATTCAAGCCAAGCAGCACCATACCAGCAGGTCAAGCATGCTTCGTGCATTCAGCCACTTGCATGACATCCCAGCGGCACGGCGCGGCTGGACAGCAGCCGCGACAGCAAGCAACTCGTGCAGCAAGGCATGCCTTGTTTCCGAGCACAAAGCCGAGCGCACGCTGGCCTGCAGCAGGCGGAGGAGCCCGAAGGGGTGCAAGGAGTGTGGGTGCGACAGCCCAGCCAAAGACCGGTCTGCTGACTCTGCTAGCAGTCACTCGACCTGCAGACACTGTGTAGCCAAGTTGCCCGCCCAACTGGCCCTCTTTCTTGGCCTTCCCCCACCCAGCAGTCCACCCTCCAGCAGTCAACCCCACCGCTGAAGGTGGAGGGCTTGGGCCCCGCCTTGTTGAAGTCGTTGTCGGGGTATCCCAGCTCCACGGGCACGATGATGCGCCGGATGCCGCCCACCTGCTTGCGGCAGGGGGGCAGCGGCGTGTGTCACGGTGGGATGGGCCAGAAACTTCACATGACAGTGGTGTGCATGATGCCGGGCTCCTAATGGGAAGGCAACCAAAGCAGCAGCATCATAGCAGTGGCAGGCTGGCATGCAGTTGGTGCTGTCTCTGCCAGTACGTTCGAGGCAAAAATGAAGCAGACTGAACCGGTGCTGCCGCCCCCACCTTCATGCCCGCCACCGCCTCGTTGAAGGCGGGGATCACGGCGCTGTCGCCCAGCTTGAAGCGGAAAAAGTCCTTGTCATCCCCCGTGAACGCGCTGCCCTTGGGCTTGTTCCGCGCCTCGAATGGCCGGCCTGCAGGGGGGGTGAACAAACCCCAGCCCACTGTTCATCGGTGTGGAGTGCGCCTTTGCTGCTGGCTCGCCCCAAATGTTTCGCAGCTAATCATCCCACCCAACCTCCTCCTCCTGCCGTCACACCCCTTCTACCAAAGCATAAAGCCTGCGCACCGTAGTAGCCGATGGTCACGCCCGCCCAGTCCACCACGCACGTCTGGCCCTGCTGCGGCGCGGCCCCGCTGCCCTCTCGGATGTCGTAGTACTGCAGCCCGCTCTCGCTCTGCACGTAGTCGCTGAACCTGCACACCACAGGAGGAGGCGGGAGAGCATGGCATGCAAGTTGAGGGGCAGGCGCCAGACACATGCAGTGGAGGGCTAGTGCCGCACAATTCATCACTGCTTTCCAGCAGCAGTAGCAGTTGGCGCATTCCATGTCTTGCGGTCTGCCTGCTGCCCCAAGCGCGAGCACAAAGCAGCTGCCTGCCCTCACGTCATGCGCGTCTTGCCGTAGTCCTTGCCCTCCAGCATCGGCATCGGCTCGTAGCCCTGCAACCAGAAGTTAAGTTAGTGCATCGTCGCAGGAACGCATGGGCGCAGTCAGTTTGGGAGACCTTGCCGTGACCTCGCCCAATCTCGTTCTTGGGAACAATTACTCCCATCGTTGGCCACCCAGTCGCACTCCCAACCCTCCTTACCTTGATCACGGCCTGAGCGTCGGGCGCCTGCAGTGCATAAGCAGCCAGCAGCGCTGCGCCCGCCGCCGCCGACAGCAGCTGGCGGCGCCCTTGCGGGGCCGCAGGCACTGGAGCCTCAGCCGCTGCCTCCGCACCGGCATCGCGCTGCTGCGCCGCCACGCGTATCACCCGCCCGGTCCGGCTGCAAGCGGAGGCCCACGGCGGAAGCTCGGTCTCTTGGCCGCCGGAAGCGGGCAGCGGGAGCGCCACAGCCTCTCATCTCGACATCATCGCACTCTCACATGCACAATGCAGGCCCCTAAGCAGCACCTGAGCGGCCGGAGGGAGGCCGGGGCGGTCACGAGCTGAGGCTGTGGCGCCACGAGCATCCTGGGCAGCAGCTTATTATAATGAAGGTGACCACTGATCGCTGCGCTGCGAAACCAACCGACACCGATGGCATACATGGCACCCACCGCCGCCCGCTGCGCTGCCACGTGCTGTGCCGCCACCTCTGCTGCCACGCATGTCGCCTTCCTGCCGACCAGCCGCACGCGTTACAGCTGCACATCATGAAGCCAATGACAGGGAGCACAAGAAGGGTAGCAAGGGGAATCGAGAGCAAATAGAGGGCCCCAGCCCGGGCAGGGAGGTGGGAACGAGTGCAACCCAGCCCATCTGGCGCCGAGCGAGGCGAATGCTGCACCAACTGCTGCCAGGCCACCCGGGGTACTTGACGCCCAACAGGTGGCCGCCTGCTGCAAAGCAAGTTGAGCCTGGGCCCGCTCACACAATGCCAGCCGGCAGGTGGATCACGCCCGTGCCTGGGGGAGGGGGAAGAGGGCGGCATAACGATGGAGGGAGGAAACGCAGAGGCGGCGCACCAGCCGCCCTCTCGACCACCTTGCTGCAACACAGAGGATGCGCTGCAACCCATACTGTGCTGCACCAATACAAATAGATGCAATACAATGAGCACCCACCCTCGGCGTACGACTTCACGTAGTAGAAGCAGAAGTCGGCCAGGATGAAGGTCTGCGGCATGGAATGGAACGAGCGGCAGCGTTCAGGCAGAGGGCATGGGTGCAGCCAGCTGCCCACCAGCAAAATATCCAATAAACCAGCAACTCAGCAGGCCGGCGCCCCTCAAACGTCCAGGAACAAGGGCCAAATGAATGCCGTTCCCATACCCACGCCCCGCACCTGCACAATTTCCGACACCAGCACCATGATGGGCCACAGCCCGCTGCCCAGCGCCTGCCACAGGTATTTGTCGCCGTCCAGGATCTGCCGAGGGGGAGCAGGGCGGAGGGAGGAACAGATTTGGCAGTGTGGGCAGCTGGACGCGATGTGGTGCCACTCTGGATGGTAGTGCATAAGCGGCGGCAACAGACACCTGCAGTGCACATCATTCGACCAACGCGCCCTTGCCACCCGAACCCCACTCGCTGGCCCCCCAAACACAGTCGCAGCTCACCTGCAGGATCCAGTGGGCGCACGAAATGAAGCGGGAGAGGCCCAGCGCAAAGACATAGTGCGCCGTGAACTTCTCAACCACCTGCAGGAGGGCAGAGGTTGGGATGTGGGGCGGAGCAGGAGTGAGTGGCAAGTTGTAAGGTCGGCGCTGGCGATGCAGCGGCTACGAGGCGCCTGGGAGCTTGCAACACCATAACAGCTAGTCTGACGGCGGCGGTGAGCAGCAGCAGACACCGCCGGCAGTGATTGATCCGGCCTCCGCTGCAGCAGCACGCAGCCGCTGCTGAGCCGAGCTGCCGCGATGCAGCACCCCCTGCTTAGGCCAGCAACCACAGTTCCACAGCCCTGAGCTCACCTTGGCCTTCTGCATCATGCGCAGCTGCGGCAGCACCGACACTGCCTCCAGGTACACGCAGAAGGCCCACAGGATCTGCAGGTGGAGCACAGAGTGTGATATTTGGTGTGCTCAGCACGGCTGGGATGGGATGAACAGTAGTGTCCCATGCAGGCAGCCCACAGGCAGCAGCAGGAGAAGCGGCGGCGCTGGGTCGTGGCGGCCTGCACAGCACAGCGCCGCACACTGCAGCACAGTGCAGCATGGCACAGCGCGGCGCACCCGGAACAGGATGAAGTGGCGGGTGGATGGGTGCGCGACGATGGCCATGAGCAGGCAGGGCGCGGCCACCAGCAGCGGGTTGGTCACATCCAGGTCAGCCTGGTAGCTCTCCTTCAGCGGGCCGCGCAGGCTGAAGATGACCCAGCCTGCACGTAGCGGCGAGCGGTGGGCAGGCCGTTGATCGGCGGGCGGCATTGGACAGCGAGCTGCGCTCGGTTGCTCTGCCTTTGTGTGGCTTTGCACAAGGCTGCTGCAAGCAGCGTGCGCCCACCCAGCAGCGTGCAAACATGTCCAGCCGACACAAACCAATGCTGGCAGATGGCATGCAGAGCGCTGCAGGAGGACACACTCTCTGCTCAAATGCTAGTCAGACTAGCTGCAGGGTGCGCGGTGCACCGCRGGCAGCGGCAGGGGAGAGCATCGAGAAGCAGCAGCAGCGACCAGCATCGAGAAGCAGCAGCAGCGGCCAGCAGCCAGCAGCAGCAGGCGGCTGCGCACCGGTGGCTGCCAGCGTGAGCGCGTCCAGCAGGGTGTGGATGTCGTACTCCATCATGAAGGAGCAGAAGAGGCGGACCAGCAGGAAGGCCGCCGTCAGCTCCTGCGTGCGCAGCGACAGGCCTGCGGCGGGGGAGCAGTAGCGGTGGTCATGGCATCGATGGCATCAATGAACAGGTGTCACCAGTGGTAGGAGCGGCGGGTGTTGAAAGAAACAGCATTGGCGCCTGCACAGCTCGGCTGCGCTGCCGTGCAGGGTAGCTAGCAGGGCCGCACTGCCAAGCCCGCTTGGGCAAGCCATCGGCACAGCCGAGTGCCAACCCGCAACTACGGCTGCCGAAGCGTGCGCACCTCCGGCCGCCTTCTTCTTGATCAGCTTCCAGGCCAGCACGCCAATGCCCAGGAAGTGCACGCTCTCGCTGAGGATGAACAGCGTGTCGTGGTCCTCCACAACAAACCAGAGCAGCAGCAGCGCCTGCAGGGCGGGTGGGGGTGGGGGGGGTGGCCAGCGGGTGAGCCGCCGCCAACCGACCCAACGGTAGTGGAAGCAGATGCAAGCAGCAAGTGGGTAGCGCGGCTTACGAGGACGCCGCCTGCGATGCCCAGGTACAGCTTCTCCTTGGGGCTGCGTGCCTTGATCCACCTGCGGCACGGTGGGCGGGCGGAAGAGCGTGGGCGCCGCACCGAGGGAGCGGCAGCGGCGGTGGCGGCGGCGCCGGCTTGCAGGCCCAGGCGCCGCTGCTGCCGGCCCACCCAGCTGCTGGCGGGGCCCGGCGATCGTCGAGACGGCTCCTGGCGACTTGGGAGGCCCGATCGTCGAGTTTTCGGCCGGCCCAAGGCACGGCGAGCGCACCTGCTCACTGCCAGCACGGGATCGTGCTTGCTCTTGCCGCCCATCCTGTCGTCCTGCTTGTCGCGGCCGCCGCCGTGGTAAGGAGGGGGCTGCTGGCCGGGGCCGCCCGCGAACGGGGCCTGCCCGAAGCCCCCCGGCTGCCCAAAGCCGCCAGGCTGCCCGCCGAATCCACCCGGCGCTCCAAAGCCGCCGCCGGGGGGCGCAAAGCCGCCCGGGCCGCCGCCCGAGGGCGCCCAGCCTCCAGGGCCGGGCTGGCCGTAGCCCTGCTGCTGATACATGGCGATGCTGTGTCGCGATGCGATCGGCGGGCAGCGGTCCCGCCGGCATGGCACCCGCCGCCAGCTCGTCGCTCGCGCCGCGCGTCCTGCCTGCCGCCAACCGACGTGGACCACCCAGCGGCCTGCATGCCAAGTGCTGAGCGGTTTCACGTGTGCATGAGGCAGGCATGATCAAACTACTGGCAAAAGAAAGCAGGAAGCGCAAGCCCCAGCGGCCCAGGCAGCGCTTACAAAAGCGGCCAGGCTGCGACGAGTTGCCCCTGCACCACGGCTGTCCTTGCCTACTGTCGAGCAACGTTACAATAGAGCAATACCAATACATTTTATACAAATTCAAGCTCAGAACTCTGCGCCGGGGCCCAGGGAGCGGCTGCCGCGCTGCACGCTGTACACAAGCGCGGGGTCGCGCAGGAGCATGGCCGCCGCATCGCCGCCTGCGCCCACCAACCTGCGGCAGCCAGCGGCCGGTCCGGCAGAGTGGGCAGTTGATCGTCTTGTGCCCAGCGCAGGCTGCTGTGAGCTACCACAGGCTGAGGTGCCGCAGCCGGCCGACTTGGCTGGCCAACGATGGCTGCTGCAGCAGCAGCTGCAGTGCCGGCTGGCCCGGCATGAGCCTGCAGCGTGGTGTAGGCGCAGCAAGCAGGGCCAAGCTGGGGCGGCAGCAGGGGCAGGCGTGAAGCAAGCATGGGTCGCTGCCGTCCAAAGCGCCGCTGGACTGGCATTGCCGAATCAGCGCTCGGCAGCCACCAGAACCCCAAGCCCGCAGCCACCCTCCCCTGCCTGACCAAAACCTTGATAAGATGCCCCCCGGCCGCCCCACCTGCCCAGCTCTTGCAGCACATGCTCCAAGTCCTCCACCAGCAGCAGAGGCTCCGCGCTGGCCAGGCGAGCCACCTCCTGCTCGCTGTACCGAGCTGCCAGCGCAGCCACGCCGCCCGGCACACGCTCCCACTCGCCGTCCAGCAGCAGCGAGGGGCGCTGCAGGGGGGTGGGGTGCGGAGCAAGGAGTTGCATGTAGACAGGTTGGGAGGCATATGACGATGTGAACAAGTGGCCAGACAGGCGGAGCAGCCTAACAGCATGCCGTTTTAGCACCCGTGCCAGGTGTGCAAAAGTCAACCCAGCAGAACATGCCTGTGCCACGATGGATGCCACGTCTGCCTGAGGCAGCAGGGTCTTGAGCTCCACAAGCCGCTGCGCTAACTGCTCCGGCTCGGACGCCAGCGCAGCCAGCAGCTTGGGCTGCAAAAGCACACACAACGATAGAAGCATGTGAAACCAGCGACAAAGGCCAAGGTGGCCCGCTGGCATGCTTGTTGGGTTTGCAACTCCAGCGACAAACAATTTTCCTAGCGAGATGCACTCCCCATCAGCCCTGCCCCGACTCAGCTCCGCCGGCAGCACTCACTTGCATGCGCAGCATGCGCTCTTGCAGGAAGGGCACCAGCGTGAACAGGCGCTGCAGGGAGGGAAGATAACCAGGGGCAGCCAAGCCGCGGTCAGCACATCTCGACACCGTGAATTGCAATGGCCGCTTCCCATGCAGTGGCTGATATGCAAGCATGTCCATCCGTGGTCTCATCTGCCCGATTGTGCCATCGCTGATTCAGCTGCAAGGTGCATCACACCGCTCTGCAGTGCAAGGCTTTACTCCGCGTTACATGATGCACCTGCAGGCGGGCCTCAAACTCCTCCACGTCCAGCCCGCTCTCACGAGCCGCTGCGCTGCGCACGAGGCCCAGGTTCAGCTGCTTGTCAAACTGCAGGGGGTTGAGCAGGAACAAAGGGCGTGTGGACAAGTCATACACTTGCAGGCAAGCCTGACTGGACATGTCTGCTAGTCCCCTGCTGGACTGATTTCTGACCTGCTTGCAGCTGGGCCGCCAAGCATTGCTGCTGATAACCAGCTGCCCCACGTCATGCAAATAAGACACCCCCTTGCGCTCACCTGCAGGGCGACGCGCTCCTCCCGCACCACCCTGCCCATCAGCTCCCAGGGGCTGCGCTGGAAGCTTGACAGGCCGCCGCCGCTGCCGATGCTGCTGGATGGTTGCTCACTCCCGCTGCCTGCTGCATCGTTGCCGTTGCTTGCTGCGGCACTGCAGGGCCGCCAGCGGCGGTGGCGGACAGCAGCGGCGGCGGGGCTCGCCCAGCTGCTGCACCGTGCCTGCGCCCTGCAAACGATCAGGGATGCATTGCTTGTTATCTACAAGCCGGCGCAAGCGCTGCAAGCAGCCCACTGGCTGCTGCAGCAAAACAGGAGAGCCCTACCTGGCACAGTGCACGCCCTGGCCTTTGATCGCCATGCTAAATCGTGCAGTAGGCTGGGAACAGGACGGCGGGCAGACATCAGCCCAAATGCGAGCCAGCCTGTCCTGCTCGTAGGCCAGGCGGCAGGAAACGGCGATCTGTTCACACAGCGAGCATCCAGACTGTCTGAGAATTGCATAGGAATAGCTAAAAGCGACGCAGGCAAGCATGGGGCGCTTGAGTCTCGCAGGTTGCGCTGCTGCAGCCCTGAGTCGGCTGCCTGCATTAAGACCTTATCACAAAATCGTGCTGTAGCGGCAGTTGGGCCCTGCAGCCACCCTTCGGCCTTGCCGCCCACCCGCCGGTTGCTGCCGCCGCCGCCTGCCCGCAGGTGTTGCAAGGCGACGCTCAGTGAGCATTGGCAGCCTCGCAGAGGCGATCCACCTGTGTGAAAGAGTGAAGCTTCTAACAGCTAGCCAGAACGCAAGCCAGCCTGTGCCTACTGAGCAGCCGGGGCCCACGGCCGGCCGGCAGCGCCTGTGGCGTTGAGCAGCATTGAGCGGCAGCAGCAGCGGGGGCAGCAGCAGCAGCAGTAGCAGCCATGTTCTCGCTGCTGTCGGGCTGCTTTGAGTTCCTGCTGCGCAAGGAGGAGCTCAAGGTGAGTGTGATTGCCGTAATGATTGAATGAACCGGTGAAAGTGCACCGGTCTGCCATGCCCAAGACGCCAGCTCAGTTATTTCGCTGCCGCTCTGCCTGCAGGTGCTGATCATTGGGCTGGACCGAGCGGGCAAGACCACACTCCTAGAGCGGCTCAAAACGCTGTACACAGATGTGCCAGGGCTAGAAGCAGACAAGGTGGGGGTGTGGGGCGGGAGTACGCCATTGCGCTAGCTGTCGTGTGGCGCCGCTGGAATGCAGTAACGCATGCATCGTTTTTGAAGCTGTTGTTTAGAATGCTCCCCTCGGCAGCCATGGACCACAGACCCCTCGCATTGCCCAACCAATGTGCTGTGTCCGCTACCGCGCAGGTGCTGCCCACGGTGGGGCTGAACCTGGCGCACTTTGAGGCCCTGGGCGCGCCGCTGCTGTGCTGGGACGTGGGCGGCGCTGCGGGCCTGCGCGGCATCTGGAGCAAGTGAGACGCGGCTGCTGGTGGAGAAGCAGGCAGCAGGGGAATTTGGTGGCCGCCGGGGGCAGCGGCGGCAAGGGAAATGCAGCGGCCGTTGGCACACAGCTGGATCTGCCCCAGGTGCTGCCTGTGTTGGTGTGCCGACAGCTGTCCATACTGACAGCCAAGCAGCTTGTTCGAGTGGCTGAAACCCATCCCTCTTGCTCTCCAACCCGGCAGATACTATGCTGAATGCCACGCCCTGGTGTTCTGTGTGGATGCGGCAGACGGGGGGCGGCTAGACGAGGCGAAAGCAGCGCTGGACCGCGCTCTAGGTGAGCTGGCAAACCTTGCGCTGAGCAACTGTGCAGTACCTCTCCTGTACTGCCCTGTGGCATCACAGGTGGTGTTTGTGCAACCATACCTTGGTTGTTGTCCGCTGGATGCACAGCGCACCATGTTTGGCTGCCCACTGCCCTGTCCTGCAGGGGATCGAGACCTGTATGGCGCGCCGCTGCTGGTGCTGTGCAACAAGCATGACTGCGAGGGAGCGGCTTCACCTGCAGGTGCGCCGCTGTGTTTCTGCTGCGCTGCATTGCTGGGATGGGCAGAACACGATTCAACCAGACCTGACTGCAGGTTGAGCCTAGGTTGAGCCTGTGTTGCAGGCCACAGTGATGGCGATGCTTGCGGCACTCAGTGTGGCTCATTCCTGCACGCCTCTTATGCTCTGCTCAACAATTGCAATGTGCACTCGTTCAATGCCGCTGCTGCAGAAGTGGCAGAGGCGCTGGGCATTGGCAAGCTGGCTGATGCGGGGCGTGCCACCAGCGTGCAAGCCATCACCGCAAAGACTGGGGAGGGCGTGAAGCCCGCGGTGCAGGTGAGCAGGCTGATGCTTGCAAGTTCAGATGTGCTACTGAGCCAACCTGTGGCAGCTGGGCTGTGGCTGTCGGGTATGGGCTGAGGCCAAGCAGCCCTGGCAGCGACACCGGTGTATCGCTTGCATCTGACTTGCAAAGTAGCCAGAACCACGCTGTGCTTGCTGCACCTCACAAATCGTCCGCTTGCCCTCCGCCCTCCACAGTGGCTGGTTGAGCACATCAAGAAGTCGCAGCGGCCGGAGCTCATACGGCGGCGCATGTTGGGCACATGAGGCAGCTGCTGTCCCTCATGACATCTCAACGCCCCTCCTGACACGTGACTTGGGCATGCTGGCGCCCGAGTGACGCTGCAGCCCTTGCGGTGCAGTGCAGCGTGGCGCGGCGAGCGCCAGCCTTGCTAGAACTGTGATGGACCATTGACTTGCTGCCGCCGCTGACCTGACCTGCTGAGGCAACCGATAGTTTGTGTGTGCCTTGCTGCTCCCGACTGCCTTGGTCTCCCTTCCCCTGCTTGACAGTGCCTGNTTTTCACTCGACGTTCCACAGCAAATCGTGCACACAACCGACATGGACATCCTCACTGTTTTGCCATGCAAGCCCCGTCCCAGGGCATCAAGCGCCTCGCAGAGCAGAAGGGAGCCATCACAAGGGTTCACTCTGCAACACATTTTGCGATGGCAAAGTTGCCTGCATGTCTACGGGTTCTTCACGCTCACTGCCACCCCCGCTGCCGCCGCCGCCACGTCAGAAATGCGATGTGCTTTGGGGCTTCATTCACGCTCGTTACCCGATCCACGCCTTTCGATCCAATTTCTAGGGCCGTGAGCGCTCGATAGCACGCCCAACGGCGTGCCGAGATTTGGTCCGCCCCGCACGGGCGGCTCAGGAGCCTCCCAGCACTCCTGACAGTCAAGGCAGGCTACTGCCTACGCTGTGAGCGCGCCGAGACCGCCTGCAACCAGGGAACCGCGACCTTGTGAGGGTGAGCTGCCAGCAGCTCTGGACTGGGTTCAGCGACCTCCCCAGCAGCCCCGCTGCATTCAAGAAGGCTTGGGCATGCATGCACGGACCCCGCTGCTCGGGTGGCTGCCCGACGCCCTGGCGTCGCCGGCAGCCGCCGTTAGGTGACTGAGCGCTGACGCAACAGAGGCCAATTCTGGCTCCAACCTCCCCTGCTTGCAGGCATGCAGCCCGTCGCCATGATAGTGCCGCCGGCTGCGGCAGCAGCGCCGCAGGTGCCCGAGGGCTCAGCGCCGCCAGCGGGAGCGGCGGCACTGGCACCTGGCACTCCTCAGCTGCAGGCAGGCGCAGTTCCGCTCTCGGCCCAGCAGCAGGCAGCGCTGCTTCTGCAGCCGATCTTGGCAGCGCCAGCGGCAGGCACACTGCTGCCAGTGGCCACGCTGGCCGGGACGGCAGCCAACACAAGTGCCGCCCCAGACAGCCTCATGGCGGCAGCAGCAGTGCCGGTGCTAGCACAGCAAGCAGCGGCAGCCCCTGCGCTGGCACCCACACCTGCTACTGCCCCGCAGCAGCAGACACTGCTGGTTGCCTCGGTTCAGCCTGCGTCAATTCAGTTGGCAGCCCCCACAGCGGCACCCACGCTCGCAGCATCGCCCGCTGCTGCGCTGGGCATGCCGGCCGCTGCCAGCTTGCCACCCCATGCGGCAGCAGCACAACCGCCGGACATGCCAGCAGCCTCCCTAGCAGCAGCCCCTGTGGCGCTGGCACCAGCTGTGGCAGCAGCGCTGGCTGCACAAGCTGCAGACCCCCTGCAGCCGCTGCCAACCTCTCCATCCGCCACAACCGTCCCACGAGTCAAGGCAAGCGACCCTCTGCTGAATGGCATCCACGGCGCCGTGGCAGTTGACGACCAGCCTGTCTCGCCGGCCAGCACAGCAAGCGCGGCAGCTGTGCAGCAGGCGGCAAGCGGCGCAGCAGCAGGGGCACCTGCAGGCATGGCTGCGGTGCAATTGGCAGTCCCAAGCATGCAGCTTGGCGGCATGGCGCCTCTCCCGCCTGCAGTGACGGCAACGGCACAGCAGCAGATGCTGGCGGCAGCAGCGGCAGCGCCCAGCCTACAGCAGCTGGCCGGCCTGGCGCCGTTGCAGGCCGCCTTTGCACCCAGCCAGCCACCGGTGACGACCCTCATCACGCCAGCAGCCCCTGTGGCGACCGCAGCAGCACAGCCTGCGGCAGTGTCGACGGCACCGCTCCTGCCGGCCCAGCAGCCATTGCTTGCGGGCGCAGCAGGGGCGGCGCCACCACTGCCGCGCCAGCAGCCGCAGCTGGCAGCTATGCAGGTGCCCCAGCTGACCGGCCTGGGCTTGACCCCAGCCCAGCGTGCTCGACACAGCACTCAGGCTCCCCACCTTGCCTCTGTGCCTGAGCTTGCAGCAGTCAGCCTGCCCGCTGTGCCCGCTGTGGGAGGGCTGCCGGCAGTGCACTCCGGCCTGGCCAGCGTGCCAGTCAGTGCCATGCCTCCAGGAGCGGCACCCCTGGCAGGGCTGGGTGCCCCTCTGGCATCTGGCAGCACAGCAGGCAGCTTTGGCACGCCCCGGCCAGCCAGCTATGCATCGGGAGGCAGCAGCCGGCTGAGCATCTCAGGAGGCAGCGGGACAGGCAGCCTGGCATCCACAGCCGGCCAGCAGCAGCTGCTGCAGGCACAGCAGGCGCAGCAGCAGGCACAGCAGGCACAGCAGGCRCAGCAGSMGCTGTTGCAGGSGCAGCAGGCGCAGCAGCAGGCACAGCAGGCACAGCAGGCCGCTTCCCTGGCAGGTATGGGCGCCGCCGCGGGCTGGCTGGGGGCGGGCTGTTGGCCGCCACCGCATCAACCGACCTACCAGAGCCCCACCCCCCTGCCATGGTATCAGCAGCAGCAGACGTCTGGTGGCTTTGGCAAGTGTTCCTCACAAACCCCTCATCCAAGCATGCATCGCCTGTGCCTGCTGCGCTGCCCACGCTTCCTGCAGGACCGCCTTGCCTGGCTTGCTGCACAGCACGTGCCGCTGCTGTTGGGCTCACTAGCCCTTCCTGGTGTGGCCCTACCTGCTCTGCCCACATGCAGGCGCCCAGCCCCAGCCCTTTGGCCCAAGCCTGGCCGGCTCCTCTCAGCCGGTGCGCCCTTCGTCCCCCCTGGCCGCCGCGGCTGCGGCAGCACAGCAACTCTCGGCACAGAAGGCGGCACAGCGTGCTGCGGCAGCTGGTGCAGCTGAGAAAGCCATGGCGGGGCTGGCTCAAGCGTCAGAAGAGGCGGCTGGGGCGCAGCAGCTGGCGCAGCAGCTGACGGCGGCAGCCACGGCCGCCCAGCCGAGCGCGCCTGCTGCAGGTGGGATGGCAATGAGCGGCGGTTCGGCTGCCTCATCTGGGGGCACAGGCAGTCCAAAGTCTGCTGCAGCAGCTGCCACCGGCCAGCTGGCACAGGCAGCCGCAGCCAGCCGGCAGGTGGCGGTTCAGAAGCAAGTGGAACAGCAGGCAGCTGCCGCAGCATACCATGCAGCTGCGGCACAGGCCAGCCTTGCAAGCGATGCGGCGACAGCCAGCCAGGCGGTGGCAGCTGCACAGGAGGCGGCTGCGGTGTACACCGTCGCCGCCACAGAGGCGGCGGCAGCGCAGGAGGCTACACAGGAGATGGAGCAAGCAGCAGCCACCACAGCCGCCGCCGCTGCGGCAGCTGCCGTGCGCGCCGTTGACCCGGGAGCAGCCATCAGCGGCCCCACTCCCCAGCAGCTGACGCAGGCAGCCGTTGCAACCAAGCAGGTGGCGCTCCAAAAGCAGGCGGAGCAGCAGGCGGCAGCGCGGGCGTACCATGTTGCCGCGTCCGAGGCTGCCGCGGCCACTGATGCTGCCACAGCGGCCAAGGCGGTTGCGGCGGCACAGCAGGCGGCCCAAGCCTTTTCAGCCGCCACCTCTGAGGCAGCCGCCGCAGAGACAGCCAGCAAGCAGCTGCGGGACCAAGCTGCCACTGCAGCCGCAGCCGTGCCAGCAGTGACCCTGCTGGCCACAGCAGCCGTTCCAGCCACCACAATGCTGCCCGTACCCGGCCTGCCCGCAACCGCCGCCCTGCCTGCCACAGCCGGCCTACCGGTGGCGGCCGCAGCGCCGCCTGTGCCTTCCCCTGTTGCCGCGCAGCTGGCAGGTGCAGCTGTGGCGGCCAAGCAGGTCCATGCCCAGAAGACCGCTGAGCAGCAGGCCGCTGCTGCCATGTACCAGGCAGCAGCCAGCCAGGCAGCCACGGCCACAAACCTGGTTGAGCAGGCGCAGGCTGCAGTGGCGGTACAGCAGGCAGCCAGCGCATACACAGCAGCGGCCAGCGAGGCGGCGGCGGCGGCCAGTGCTGCGGAGCAGCTGCACCATGCGGCGGTGGCAGCAGCCTCTGTGCCCATTGCTGCTCCCGCTTCAGCGCCCCTGGCCGCCTCCATTGCAGCAGGCGTGCTGCCCGCGTCAATGGCGGCAGCGACGGGCGTGCAGGCGCTGCTGCCCGGGCATGGTCCTGCTGCCACGTCCTTTTCTGCATCAATGCTGGCCCCCACTGTGCCGGCGGCAGTGCGGCCTGCCTCAGTGGCCAGCAGCAGCCTGGCCTCCCCGCCACCCTCCCAGCGGCTGTCCGGCAGCACCACATCCAGCCACCCCGCTGCAGCTGCGGCAGCAGCGGCAGCAGCGGCAGCGGCACCTGCCATCGCTGCAGCCGTGGCTCTGCAGCACGGCGCATTTGCTGGCGGCTACCCCGCAGCAGGCCTGGCTCCCGCTGCCATGCCGGCAGCAGTGCCGCTCCCGCCAGGCTACACGGCCCCTGTCCTGCCGGCGGCAGTGCCGGCAATGCCCACTGCCGCCGCCCCCAACCACGCCGCGCTAAACGCCTCCCTGGCGGCAGCTGGCGTGCCCTACACTCCGCCCCTGGCAGGCTCGGCCATGCACTGGGGCACCGGCGGCAGTGGCAGCGGCTCAGCCGCCACGCCACCGCCCGGCCACCACCCACCCGCGGTACCGCTGCCCTCCTCGGCTTATGCCAGCGTGTCAGCTTGGTCGCGGGACGCGGCCGGCATCGCTCGCTCGGTGAGCGCAAGATGTGGACCTGCTGTGTCATATGCAAAGTTGCCAAACTACATGACCTATCGCATGCCGCTGCTGGTGTGCAGCGCCGGCCCTGGCTTGCGCCTGTGCTTGAAACCTTCTGGCAACCAGATACCATACGCCAGCCACGGATTTATATGCTGTTCATGCGCTTCCATGCCCTCCCAGGTCAAGGTGGTGGCCAGCAGCGGCGGCTGCTTTGTGCGCCTGCCCAGCGGCGCCTGGGAGTACGAAGGTGGGTGCCAGTTAGGAGGCAGAAACTTGGCTTGCTGGCAAGCCTTCGGAAGCCTTGTTTGCGGAGAAGGAGGCTTTTGGCAGGCAGCCTGCAGGAGCTGTGAGCAGGCCAGTGTGCCTCAAACAGACACAGTTAGCCCATCGCGCCACCTCCCGCCCACACGCAGGCGGCGAGACGCGCCTGGTCTCCCTGCCCTTCCACTCTGACTACCAAGGACTGCTGGAGGCGCTGGAGCGAACCTGTGCGCCCCTGGGGGGCGCCGGCGGCTCCTCGGATTCCGCCTCGGACGCCGCGCCCCGCACCTTTGTGAGTTTTTTCTGTAGGAGGCTTACTAGGCACACCTGGCGGGCAGGCCTGTCGGAAGGGTGTGGAGGTCCGCACATCGGCGTACTATGCTGATGCCCACGCTGTTGAGCTGCTGGCTCCGTCTGCAGTGTAGTGCTTCAATGTAGTGTGGCATTCCACTTTCCACTCTGTTTGTGCCCCTCCCTCGATCCCCCTTCTACCCCAGGCCCCCCAGCTCAAGTACCGGCTGCCCTCCGACCCCTCGGTCTGGTGTGACCTACTGGACGACGAGGACGTGACGCTCATGTAGGTTTCCCTACCAAATGTTTACCTTTTCGTTTTGTCGTTCATGTGGGTGTGCAGTCTTGCGCGCCTGAACGGTTAATTGTGTAGTCAGACGAGAAAGTGTGGACAGCCATGCAGCCCTAATGTATGAACGGCTTGCTCGCTGCATGCACAGTGTGCCTGCCATTCTGCACACCGGCATTCCCTGTTCGCTGAAATGGAGCGTGGCCTGTGCGCCTGCTTACTTCCCTGCGGCAGGTGGGACGAGCTGGATGAGCACCGCAGCGGCGGCATCGCGCCCGTCAAGCTGCACCTCTTTGTGCAGGNTGGGGGTGGGGTAGGGAAGGGGAGCCGCACTGCCTGGCGTTCTGGTGCCTTCCACTCTTGGTTGGTTGTGTGAGGCCTTGGCTGGGGAGTGCCTCTGCTCTCGAGCCACACCGCTCTGCCGTCTTGCGCATCGCGCAGCATGGCAGTCACCATTGCAAGCATCAGTTGCCTCATCATCAGCCCATTGACCCACGCCTGCCATGTGCAGTGGCGCAGTGCAACAGACCTGGAGTTGGGTGACTCGGAGGTGCACGAGGAGGAGCCGGGTGAGCTCAAGCTCGAGCGCTGCTGGTTGGCTTGCCGGCCTGCTTGCTGGCCAGCCTGTTAGCTTGCCCGCCTGTCCTGCACGTGGGGCAGCAGCAACAGAACAAGTGTCACAATACGATGCTGGCCTGCCCCTCTTCACGCGCAGAGCCTACAACAGAGGAGGAGGCGCAGGCTGCAGGGGCGGTGACCCAGCAGCGCCGCACCCAGGCAAGGAAGGAGCCTCTGAGCCTGGCGTGTGTGTTGCTGCTTAGACCTGCACCTTGATTGCGCGCTCTCGCGCCAGGCTGTCCGCTAGCTACCAACACTCGCTCTCACCAGCGCTTCAACTCCCATAGAACTTTCACTGCTGCGACCCCCCCTTCCCATGTTGCCTCACCTGTGATGCAGCCGGCTGGGGCGGCGCCCAAGCGCCAGTCTGTGGACCTGGCCTCCCTGGTGGAGAAAATGGAGGTGGGGGTTGCTGTACCATATGCAGCTGGGCAGTTGTACACTTGGGCAGCAGCCTTGCACAGCCCCTGCCAGCTTAGCGCAGGCTGTGCAAGCTGCCGCTGCACCGCTATCGCTGCACTAGCCCAGTTGCAAACTGCCGCCTCCCTGCCCTGGCGTTCCATGCAGGTCATCCGCCCCGACGACGTCCAGCTCGTGCGCTTCCTGGGCAGCGGCGGGTGAGCGACTGGCCTGCTGCTTTAGCATGGGGTGCCGGCCGCTGCGCTTGACACGTGTGGCTGTGCTGGCTGACCGCCTCTGCTTGCAGTTCGGCCAGCTGCTTAACCTCGCACACTCACAGCTGGACGCAGCACCAGCCAGCCAATACAGCGGGCTGCTCGAAGGCATCTTTGCCTCTGCTATGCTGCGCTCCCGCTCCCCGCAGCTACGGCGATGTGTACCTGGGGCGCTGGCACGGCAGCGACGTGGCGGTCAAGTGCCTCAACCCCTCCCTCTTCTTCNGGGGGGGTGAGCCGGGGCCGGCTGGTGTTGGTCTGTGCTGGATTTCAACTTCTGTGTTGCTAGCTGCAATCAATGCTGCTGCCTCTTCAATTTGTGCTCGAAGCAGTCACAGAAGCGCAGGCAAGTAAACCGTGGGCATGTAATCCTTCTTACCGCTTGCAACGGCGCCTACTTTGCCCTTCCCCCAGGCGAGATGTCTGCTGTCTACCGGGGCGCCATCATCGACCTGTTAACATGCGCAATCATTAAACGATGTAAACGCCTGCAACCTTCCCCCACCCAGGCGAGATGTCGGCGGTGAACCGGGGCGCCATCATCGACCTGATCCGCGAGGCCGAGATGCTGGCCTCCATGCGCCACCCCAACATCGTCTGGGTGTACGGTGAGCGGGGCGGCTGAAGCCACGAAATCTGCAGCGCCGGTTGGTTTGGGTTGGCAGCTACAGCCATGGGAGGGTGGCGGAAGAGAGTCGTCAAGGTGTGTAAAGCGCTGGGCGACTGCTCAGTGCACCTGCATCCCCCGGCGCATTCAGCCCCGCACCGCCGCACCCCGCTGCCACCGTGGCCCCCGCAGGCATTGTGTTGCCCTCGCTGACCAGCGATGCCGGCAGGGTGCGGGGCTCCAGTCGCAGCGACAGCTCCAGCTCAGGTCCGGAAGACAGCGGCGAGGCGGATGCAGCAGCCATTGATGCTGCCCTAGATGAGGAGGCGGCAGAGGCGGCCCACGGCGGGGCGGGCCATGGCGGCAGGCAGGGCCGGGACGGCGGCAAGAGCGGCGGGAAGGATGTGGTGGATGCCATTGCCTCCGGGATGCAGCGCAGCGGCATGCAGCCGGGCATGGTGCGCCCGCCCGCCATGGTCACAGGTGGGCAGGGCGGCTCAAGTCGAGGTCAAGGGGATGCTCAGTGGCGACTGCACAGCCGGGCACACTGCAAGGGCACGTGATACATGTGGCGCACAGCCAACCTTCACACCCACCCAGCACATAACTTGGAATGCGGGCCCTGATCCACACCCGCACTTCTTCCATTTTTCGGGTTGCAATTGTTGTTACTGTCCCCATCCTCAACGCCAGAGTACATGGCGGGCGGCAGCCTCAAGTCGGCACTGGGGCGCAAGGCCGACATTGTGGCGGGGGCGCTCACCCGTGTGGTGCTGGCGCTGGACGCGGCCAAAGGGCTGGAATACTTGCACTCCAAGGTGAGGAGGCATGCTGCTGGGGAGTGCTGAGTGGCTGCAAGCATGCTGTTTGAGGCTGTTTGCGAGGTGGGAAATCCGCCCCGGCGTCAGCGGCATGCGCCCACGGGAGCCCACGCTCCTGCCTATTCTTGCCGCCCACCTTTGCCGACTGCCCGCCCGCCCTTTGACTCTAGGGGCTGGTCCACTTTGACATAAAGAGCTCGAACCTTCTGCTTATGTATCGCGACCGCCGCCCTGTGTGCAAGGTGCGGGACGTGTGGGCAGCAGCAGGGGATCAATCTGAGCCTGTGCAGCATCACAGCCCACACAAGATGCGTCGCATGACTCGTGGCCCCTCTGCCTGCGCCCTCTATTGAGCAGGTGGCCGACTTTGGGCTCTCCAAACAGAAAATGCAGACCTACGTCACCGTGAGTTGCAGTTCTCATAACACGCCGGGGACAACATGTGCTTAGCAAGTTTGCATGCAATGCATCGCACAACTCACCATGGGCACTGCTTCCTTGCTGCCCATCCAGCACACTGACTGCCAGCTCTGTCCACTATGCTCACCTGCTCTCCTGTGTAGGGCGTGAACAGCCAGCGTGGCACGCTGCCATGGTGCGGAGCGGGGGAGGGGTGTGGGCTTGCATGCACACACAAACCTCGACTATCAGGTGATGTGCAGGCATTCTCCCAGCTGCAGTTACACCTACTGCGTGCCTGCTGCAGGACGGCACCGGAGATTGTGCGCACACCTGATTCAGTGACCGAGAAGGTGGACGTGTTCAGGTGCGGAGGCAGGCTGCCCATGCCACTCGTCAGCATTCATGCTCGTCTGAGGCTGCTGGTTCTCCGCACCGCTGCGCTGCACGTGCTGATTGGGCGGGCTGGCACAGTGCTGATTGTGCTCCCCTCCCCCTCCCCGCCCATGCAGCTTTGGCGTGGTGCTGTGGGAGCTGTGGACTGGCCTGGAGCCGTACGCAGGTGGCAGAGAGACTGCTTGCTGGGGCAGAGGGACTGCTTACTCAGCAATGCTTGCATGCTCGCATTCACAGAGCCGTTGCCTCCTGCTTTTCTGCCAGACATGCTGCTCCCATCCCGCTCACTTTCACGCTCACTGTCACCTTCCTTCTCCTCCACATACCCACCCTCAGGCATGAACTACCACGCCCTCATGCTGCGCCTGGCCAACCCCTCAGAGCAGCTGCGACCGCCGCTGCCGGGAAACCCCGACTGGGAGGGTGAGTTTTGAGGCACTGCTTGTTTGATGCCGTGTATGCAGTTGCAAGAGCTGATTGCAAGGCGTGTGTTGAGCGCCAGCCACCCCGCTTTGCGCCACCACCCCACATGTCTGTTGCAGGCGAGCCCATTGCTGAGCTGGCGCCCGGCTGGCGCGCCCTCATGGAGCGCTGCTGGGCCGACAGCCCCGACGCCCGACCCGAGTTCCCAGGTAGTGAATCAAGCTTGTGAACTGACCAAGCTTGTGGTCCAGAGACGGGTTTGTTCGGCACTTCCACAGCACCTCCGACAGCTCAGCAACACTGCCTCCCGTCTGGCCGACCCACTTCCTGTGCAATGCTCGCCCTCACGCACCCGTCCCGGGCATCTCCTTCCGCTGCAGAGATCATTCGTGAGCTGCGCGCCATGGTGGCGGCCCTCAAGCCCAAGCGCAGCAGCAGCACACGCGCCATGCCTGCTTCATCTGCCAGCGGAAGCGACGGCCGGCAGGATGGCGGCGCGTGATAGGATTAGTACGCTCCATTCAAATGGCGCCAGGCTGCCGTCCGTCGCCCTGGCAGTTGCATCGTTGCACCCGTGGTTGTTCCTTGCTCTTGCATTCAGGCCTCCTGCTTTCCTTGGGTGATTGGCCACCTTTAGGTTTTTGCCGACTTCTTTTCAACATCTCGCTTTCGGGGTTCCTTCCGACCCGCCTCTTTCCCTTCTCCTGCCTCGCGCACTTTGTGCAACCTGTGGGCTGTGCTCTGTTGACTTCCACTTGCTTCCCTCAGTTGGCATGTGGCATGCTGTGTGAACCATATAGAATGCAGATGGGCTAGGGTTGCAGGCAGGGTGCAGCGGAAGTTGGCCAGGCACCCCGCCGCTCAGCGGGGCATGTCGCCACCGGGGCAGCAGGATGCCCAGCCCGTTTCTTCGCTTTCTGCTCTACGTGTGTTGTTACAGCAAGTAGGCGGCGTCTGCAGCACAATACTCTGTCTAGAAGCAGGGTCATAACGAGAAACCCTCTCGCAACCTGCAACCGCACGATGCTGCGCTTGGCTGCAGCTGCCGCTGTTGCCAGGCCGCGCCTTGCTGCGGCAACAGCTGGGCTTCCAATGCGCCTGGCAGCGGTCGCCGTCGCCGAGGCAGGCGCCGCGTCCGCGGCCCGCGCCGCCTGCTGCAGCGCCCTTTCTACAGTGGCCGGCCGTGACTTCCACACTTTGACGGTGAGTGCATTGGTGTTGCGCCGCGTTAACAACGTTGTTATGGCCTTGGGTGCGGCATGCAAACGTAGCTGTGCCTTTTAACCCTCCCTGCTGGCCTGCCCTGTGCAGTTTGCTGCCAAGGCGGCCGGACTGCCGCAGCCGGAGGGAGGCGCCGGCAGCAAGGAGGAGGCGGGGCAGCGCGTGCAGCGTCCGAAGGAAGGGGA
The DNA here is from genome assembly GCA_025026875.1 of Chlorella ohadii. Taxonomy (NCBI): domain Eukaryota; kingdom Viridiplantae; phylum Chlorophyta; class Trebouxiophyceae; order Chlorellales; family Chlorellaceae; genus Chlorella; species Chlorella ohadii. Next base: position 201,248 of record JADXDR010000108.1, read on the forward strand.
GCAGGTGCGGTGCTATTGGACAGCTTGTTACTCCAATGCAGGCGACTGACCCACGACTCCTGACCGCTAACCGTGCTGTAAAAGGCTCTCTGGCTTTCGGTTTCGCTACCAGCAACCGCGCCCTGCTGCCCTTGCCAACCCTGCAGGAGGATGCACGCCCGGACCCAAATGCCGTGGTGCAGCCCCACCCCGGCATCCAGCGCACCGTGTCCAAACCTGAGGACGTCACTTACATGTGCGTTCTTTGGGTTTGCAGGGGGTAATTAAAAGACACGGCAAATCAAACTCACCACACTAAAGCCTCTTGAGCCCAGCCATCCAACGCAGGCTGATGCACCCAGTCTACGACAAGTCCTACACCGAGCGCATCAAGCCCACACACCGCCCACCCGTACAGGCACGCAGAGACAGGCGTTGTGGCCCGCCATCTTGCTGTGCATGGCTGGCTGGCTGGTAGCAGGCGGTGACATTCTTGGGCAGGCAGGACACGAGAGTCAAGTGCTTGACTGAGCACCGCGCTGCCTGCCCCTGGCCTTCCAAGAGCAGGCCCACGAGAAGGCGGGCTACTGGGCGGTGCAGGCGCTGCGCCGCGGCTTCGACATGGCTACCGGGTGAGCCCTTTCACCCATCTCCTCCGCATCGGGTCGTGCGAGCTCAGCCCCCTGCGCGATGGTGTGCAACATGACCGGCAGCAGCCGCCACTTGCCTTGCCAACAGAGTGGGATAACTTGATCATGCCGCAGCGTGCGCACGCACAGCAACCTCCCCCTTGCTAGCTCGGCCCTACAGGTACGGCCACGACATGAGCGAGAGGCGCTGGCTGCGCCGCTTTGTGTTCCTGGAGACCGTGGCAGGAGGCAAGTGTGCATGGCGGGTACCGTCGCTGCTGACACTGGTGCGGCGGCGGCAGGGCCGGCCTTGCATGGTGTGCATGCTGCGTCTGGCAGCAAAGGCAGACAAAGTGAGACTCTCACAGCAAGCCCGTTTGTTCCTTCAATCATTGCAGTGCCGGGCATGGTGGCAGGTGAGGTTGGCATGAGCTGCCAGGCGGCTGTGTGGCACACTGCCGGCAATTTTTAGTGGCCCCAGCGCTGGTCTTATACACCCGGCCTTGGTCACCCGGTTCACCCGCCTGCGCTGCCTATGCTGTGCGCCCCAGGCATGCTGCGCCACATGCGCAGCCTGCGCTCCATGCGCCGCGACCATGGTGAGCTAGCTGCACAGGCTGAGCCCTGCCCCTACATTTCAGCAGCTCTTCTGCATCCAGCCATCCACAACGCCTCCTCCCCACGTCCTGATTTTTATATATGCGTGCCTGGGCGCAGCATCAATTCTTGCCCTCTTGCCCTCCAACCCCACGTAGGCTGGATCCACACACTGCTGGAGGAGGCGGAGAATGAGCGCATGTAACGGGGGCGGGGCAAGCTGATGGTGTCGCTGAGTCGGCGGCGGCAGCGTGCATGCTACCAAGCGGCTGCACTTGCACACATAGCCCTCTGGGAGTCAAGCTACGATCTCCCTCCTGCACCATTCTGCAGGCACCTGCTGACCTTTCTGCAGCTGCGCCAGCCGGGCCAGCTCTTCCGCGCCGCCGTGCTGCTTGGCCAGGGTGCGCTGGTGTGTGCTGATTGAAGGTAGATCCCAGGCTGCCGGCAGCGAACCGCAGCTGTGTGGCTGTTGTTGCTACAGTCAAACCAAAGGCTCGCAGTTTGGCCGCCGGCGATTGATAACACTTGCACAGCCTGACCCTGCTGCTCATGCATCCCACAGCCGAAGCTGCCTGGCTACCACCTCCCCCGGCCACCCTCTCACCATTATGCCTTGCAGGCGTGATGTTCAATGCATACCTGTTGGCCTACATCCTGTGGCCCCGCGCCTGCCACGCGTTTGTGGGATACCTCGAAGAGGAGGCGGTGAAGACGTACACAAACGCCATCCAGGTAGGGAGAACTGTCCAACGTACATCAGCAGCGATAGCAATGCGCCTGTTGGCTCACAACAGCTGGTGTGTGGTTCAGGTCAATTTTGGCCTGCCCACATGCTTGAAACGACGTCACCTGCCTCCTGCACCCTTGCAGTCGGTGGATGCTGGGGGCGGCCTGGCCGCCTGGGCCTCCCGCCCCGCCCCGCCCATCGCCCGCATGTACTGGCGCCTGCCTGAGGGATCCACGCTGAGGGACGTGCTGCTCAGCGTGCGCGGGGACGAGGTGAGGGCATCCGGCTGCACTTGCAGAATATTCACTTTTGCCTGTGGCCGTGTACTTCAGCGGGTGAGTGCAGTGCCCTCTTGCGGCCTGCCTGAGCAGCAGTGCTCGCCCGCACGCGGATGTGCTCTCACTGCCTGTTTCTCACTGCCCCCACGTTCCCATTCCGGCCGTGCAGGCCTGCCACAGCCACGTCAACTTTGTGTTCAGCGAGATGGAGAAGGAGGAGAAGAACCCATTCGAGCCTGGCAGCGTGCACGTGCCTTGAGTGAGAGAGACGAGAGTGCGGTGGCAACCTGGGCAGCAGTGTGCGGAATAGGAGCGCCCATGCGGGTGCACAAGCAGGGAGGGCAAGACAGCAGCTGCTCAGTGCAGCTGGGGGAGCCTGCACATCCCATCTGCAGTTACACTTGCCGTTCCATACAATGACGAGGCATGACCCAACTGCATGTTCATAGCTTATAGCGACCCAAGCCTGAGCTTTCAATCTGACAAGGCATGAACTCAACTGCATGCTTGTAGCAACCCAAGCCTGAGCTTTCAATCCGACACTGCGTGCACCTGACCTGTGTGCCATTTTAGCGAGTGCCCCGCCCGCTGTGAGACTTGCAAATGATCAGATGTGCAAGGGTTTGAAGCGGCACTCTTGGCTCGTGGCGTGACAGCAGGCAAGGCACGATCCAGGTGCCAGGGTCCGGTNTGGGGGTCCAGTCAGCAGCAGCTGCACTTGCTCACGCCTCCGTCTGTGCCAGGTCAGCAAAGGCGGCCTTGGCACGCTCCTCAAGCTCCTTCAGATACTCGGCCTGAGGGGAGGTGGCACACAAAACAACAGAGGGAGCTGAGGCAACAGAACCTGGGTCAAGAATGCCAAGCTTTGGTGCGTGGCGTTGCCTGTGCCACTTGCCTCGAGCCGCGGAGGCAAGACACCCTCGTGCCAGCCAGCAAAGCAGGGGGGCTTGCAGCACGCGCTTAGCCGGGGCAGGCTGGGCCTGTGCAAAGCCACGGCCCCCAAGCCGCCGCACCTGCACACGCTGCGCGTAGGAGCCGGAAGGCAGGCCCAGCACAACGCTCTCCATGCGCCGCTGCAGGCACTCCATGAGCGCGGCCTCGCTGCGGTTTCACAGGGCGGGTGGTTTGCAGGGTAAAAATGAGGTGTGACGGGAAGGGTGGGCAGGAGCGTCCATGGAAAGTTGCTGTGCCCTTCAGCGCAGGCAACCAGTCCGAGCAGGGGCACACCAACAAACTGCACTCGAGGACCACCCCAATGCCAGCAAGGGTGCGCAGCAGCGGCAGGGGAAGCGATCCGCACCTGGGGCCGCCCTCGCTGGCGCGCTGGCGGATGAGCCGCGTCCACATGCCCTCATCCGCAGCCAGCAGCTCATCGAGCAGCGCATCGCTGTCGCTGCCGCTGCTGCCGCCGGCACCCGCCTGCGGCTGGCTCAGCTGCTGGCACGCGTACAGCTGCAGCACCTTCTGCAGCAGGGCCACCATGCCTGCAAGGGGAGGGTGAGCGTGGGGGGTACCAATGATCAGATTGAGGNAGCAAGCAGGAAAAGTAGCTTGCAGCTTTTGGCAGCTTACTACTACTTGTTGGCATCAGGCTTGTCCTCAGCGGTCTTCCACACTGCAGCCACCTACCGTCCAGCTTGTCTTCTGAGCCTTGCGCACTCCATTGACAGCATCCCGCATTCAGAACCAGCAAGCTGTACCCAGCACATAAGGAAATCAGCTGCCACCCACCGTCCAGCTTGTCCTCGGACGCCTTGCGCATATCTTTGGTGACAACTCTACTTCCAGGAGTAGCAAGCAACAGCTACCAAATCAGCCACCCACCGTCCAGCTTGTCCTCCGAGGCCTTGCGCAGCCAGGAGTAGCAGGAGGCGAGCAGGCTCTCGTCCAGGCTGGCCGCGTTGGCAGCCATCACGCCACGCATCGCCTCCAGCTTGTCCGGCTGCAGCGGCAGCTCCCACTCCCCGGTCTGCAGGCAGAGTGGCAAACAGTGTTTCAGTTGTGCAATGGACGCAGCAAGCATCGCCTCCAGCTTGTCCGGCCCCAGCGGCAGCTCCCACTCCCCGGTCTGTAGTCACATGGAAGTAGGGGCACCGCAGGTTAGCAGAGGTCATGGAGCAGCTGTGCTTCCATTGCCGACTGCAACGGCAGCTAGCAATCACCCATCTGTAGGTGAAGTGGCAAGCACACTGAGTGGCGCAATCAAGGGCAGCGCAGCCCTTGCGACAACGAGTCAAGCCAGCGCAGCCCAGCGCCGCGCAGCACAGCACAGCAGGCACCTGCGGGTCGGCGGCCGCCTTCAGGATGTCCTGCAGCAGCCCCGTGCTCTCGCTCAGCTGCTCGCTGCTGCGCCGCACGATGCCGTCCACCAGCTGCATCACCACCTGCAGGGCAAATGGTGGAAAGTATGCAAGCACGCTTGGCAGGTGAGCTCCCCGCACGTGCGATCAAGCCAGCAATGCTGCGCCGATCGAGCGCTGCGCTTTGAACACGCTTCCTAACAATGCAACCACAGCACAAACAGCATGCAGGAGCCACGAGGCAGGCCATGAGGCCCAACCACCAGTCCAGCCATGTGTGCACTCCCGCTTGGCAAGGTCGCACAGCTGCTTGCGCTGCTGCCCTCAACACCGACATGTGACGACAACTGGTGCTTCTGAGCAACCCACACCACAAGCTATGTACGTCCTCCCTTCTCCCCACCTTTGCGAGGTCGGACAGCTGCTTGCGCTGCTCATCATCGGTCGCCGCATCCGAGCGCGTGGCCAGCCGCAGCCAGAAGCGCTGGTCGAAGCTCATGATGTTCTCTGCGGCCCACGAGCAGAGGCACAAGGCATGCAGTGAGCGGCAGTGGCAGAACATAGCATGCCATGGCGACCATGTTGACACATGCCGTGCCATGCCATGCCATGCTCCACATGGACAGCCAGCAGCCTCACCCGCCACGGCCTGTGCCAGATCCTGCGGGTTCTTCTTCTCCAGCAGCACATCTGCAGCACTTGCGGAGCAGCGACGTCGGCACTGCATGCAACAGGCCGATGGGCCGGTCGACTTGCATGGCTGCAGCCGACCAGGCACTGCTGGGCGTCATGCGAGGCATGCCACTGCTTCCTGCAGAGCTGTCTACTCCCCATGTTGCCCCACCAAACATTGCACCTACCTATGAGCTGGTCCAGCTCCTGAATGGCAGCCAGCCCAGCGGGGGTGGCCTCGCTGCCATCGGCGGCGGCACGGGCGGTGCCGCCCGACCGGCGCTGTTGCCGAGCGCTGCGCCGCGCCGCCTTGGGAGCCGCAGAGATGCTGCGGAAAGGAGCCGCGCTGCGTGCGGAGGCGCACGGCCGCAGCAGCGCCGCCTGGGCGCAGACCGATGTCAGCATGGCGCGCACGGCCAGGAAATCGAGGGTCCGGCTATGTCAGACGAGGATGCAGTCCGATGTGAGCGCAATGCACGTTGGCCAGGGGCCATGCACCGCCTGTACGGCGGCTGGCCGCAGGAAGAAAGACGGCCCATGCAAGCCTGGGCCGCGGCTCTGTTCATCTGTGCGGCCCCCAGATCGCACGTTGATCGCTGCCTTCTTGCCCGTCTGCGCTCGTGAAGCCCTCACAGAGTGCCCTGGTGCTCGCTGCCTTTCGCTCTCTCGTTTGCGTGCCTCCCGCCGCTATTGGTGCAATCCGGGCGATCCAGGCGCCATGTCGGGCGACCAGCCGCAGCCCAGCAACGCGCTGAAGCGCTGGGAGCTGGAGAACAATGTGCAGGAGGCCTCTGCGAGCGATATGGACGCCCTCTACCGCTACGACGCCGACGAGCAGAAGGCGATCCAAAATGTCAGGCCATGGAAGAGCGATCCGCACTACTTTAAGAGGTGCGGCGGGCACTCGTGGCGGCGGCGGCGGCGGCGGCTCAGCTCCTTTTAATGCAACCCACCTTTGGCCATCCCTCGCGCTGCTGCAGGGTGCGGATCTCGGCGCTAGCGCTGCTCAAGATGGCGATGCACGCCAAGAGCGGCGGTAACATTGAGGTCATGGGGGTCATGCAGGTGCGGCGAGGAAGCGGGGGAGGGGGAGGGGCAGCGGGCTGCGGATACAATGGTGCCCCCGCAGCTTGGAGGCCCCAGTGCTGCCTGCGTGCTTGGCACCATGCCGCCGACACGCCGACTGTTCTGTCCTGCATTCATGACTGTACTGCTGCATAGCAAGCCGCTGCCACACTGTGAGCCGCCGCCCTCGGGTGCGGATGCGTCCAAGCCTGCACGGCCCCGCCGCCCCGCCCATGTGCCCGTACCGCATGCGCATTTGCGTACGTGTGCTGGCTTCTGTGCAGGGCAAGATCCAGGGCAACGAGTTCATTGTGGTGGACACGTTTGCGCTGCCGGTGGAGGGCACGGAGACGCGGGTGAACGCGGGGCAGGAGGCGTACGAGTACATGGTGGACTTTTTGGAGACAACCAAGGTGGGCGAGTTTCATCAATTGGGTGGAGTTTTTTAGTACGAGTTTAGAGACATGGGGCAGGAGGCGTACGAGTACATGGTGGACTTTTTGGAGACGACCAAGGTGGGCTGGCTTGACTGTGGATGATGAGTGGAAGGGTGCCTGTATGCCTCAAATTGTCTGAACACAGAATGGCGGCACGCAGCCAAGGGACACGAGAAGCTGGCGGGATGCGTGCCATCACGCAGCTGCATGAATGCACAGGCACACCACGTGCAACACCTCCTCCCTNCCCCCGCCGCAGGCCTCTGGCCGGTTTGAGAACCTGGTGGGCTGGTACCACTCGCACCCGGGCTACGGCTGCTGGCTGAGCGGCATCGACGTGGGCACGCAGATGACCAACCAAAAGTACCAGGCGCGTTTCAATGGATCAATTGCATGGGTGTAGGTCGTGCAATTTGGCTGCAGGGCATGACCAACCAAAAGTGCCAGGCGCGTTTCAATGGATCGGTTGCATGGGGTGTGGGTCGATGCATTTCGGCTGCAGGGCAGGACCAACCAAAAGTACCAGGCGCGCTGGGGCACTGTTGGGTTGAATGCGGGGGAGGCATGAGTTGCACAGGGCGTGGATCGGTGCTTTGAATCGGAAACGCAGCAGGGCACCCAGATGGTCTATGGACAGCGCCGCCAAGGACATTGTCCGTCGCTGGCGTGGCTTGCCACATGTGTTGGCCGCTGCTGGGCCTGCGGTGACTGCCTGCCCACCTGGTCGTTGCCCCTCCCCGCCAGCCGCTCCCCTGTGTTGCCTGAATTCACTGCCCCACTTTCATGGACCTGCCGCCGAGCAGGAGCCGTTCCTGGCCATAGTGGTGGACCCGCACCGCACCGTGGCGGCGGGCAAGGTGGAGATCGGCGCCTTCCGCACCTTCCCAGAGGTGCGCTGGTGTGGTGTGTAGGGGAAGCTAAGGCGGTGTGTGGCTTGATTGCACCAGCTGAGTGGCAGGGCAGGCCAGCGCGGCACCTTCTGCGTGCTCCCAAAACAGTGCGTTTGTTGCATGATCGGCACGCGCTGCTGGCTGCTGCGCCTGTGGCATGCGGAGAGCTGGTCACAAGCGGCAGTAGAGCTGAATCTGCCTTCTGCCCTTGCACCCTCTGCCCCCCGGGCAGGGCTACAAGCCGCCGGAGGAGGGGCCCAGTGAGTACCAGACGATTCCGATGGACAAGATCGAGGACTTTGGCGTGCACTGCAAGCAGGTGCGTTGGTGCTCTGGCGGATTTGGAAGGGCACTGCGCTGTTTCGACACTGGGGAAGAAGTTGGGGGGATAAGGGCTGTAGTACTGGAGAGGTGTCTGGCACCCTGCGACCAATCACAGACCACAAACACTGCCCAAAATCGTATCAAGCCAATGCACCACCCACCTGCAGTACTACTCGTCGGACATCTCCTTCTTCAATTCTATTCACTTGTGATGCGAGGGTTTCAATCCTATCACACCTATAACCCATTCCCTCCCTCTGTTCGCCTGCAGTACTACTCGCTCGAGATCTCCTTCTTCAATTCACTTGTGAAGGTTCAATTGAACCACATTGTGAATCAAATGTCCTCCTTCTTGTTTGCCGTTTCTGCAGTACTACTCGCTCGACATCTCCTTCTTCAAGTCCTCGCTGGACGGCCACCTGCTGGACCTGCTGTGGAACAAGTACTGGGTGCGCCCGGCAGTGCGCCTATTACACTCTATTCTGCCTGGCTGGGGTGGTGCGCTGCACGTCCTGCGGGTGCTCAGCTGAGCTCAGCGAGGCGTGGGCACGGCTTGCAGCAAGGAGCCCTGCCTCTCTGGGTGTTTGCCCACTCTGAATTTTCTGACTATGCACCTCTGCTGCTCAGGTGTCGGCGCTGTCGTCAAACCCGCTGCTGGGCACGCGCGATCTGGTGGCGGGCCAGCTGGCAGACATAGGTGGGCGGGGCAGCACTGTTGTTGGTTAGTGGCAGGTTGGTGGGTCGGCTAGTGCAAGGGGCTGCAGGCGGGAAGGCAGTGGCAGAAGGCATGCAGCTGACGCTGGCGGGGGTCGCAGTAGACAATGCTGGATTGCCGAGGTGCCGCCCGCACAAGCCTCTTTCGCCCGCCTGCAGCCCGCTGCCCACACCCGCTCACAATGCATGTCCCCTGCCCTGCACCAGGCAAGAAGCTGGAGGCGGTTGAGAGCCAGGTCAGCACCAGCGGGCGGCTGGGCCGCTTCCTCACGGCCGGCAGCAAGAAGGGTGAGCGCTGGAGTGCTGTGCAGGCTGGATTCGTGGTGCGGTTGCAACCAATCAGTGCAGCACAGGTTTGGGATGCTGGCGGCAGTTAGCAGCCATCCAGTAGTGTTTCTGACGCATGTGCATGTCAGGTGCAAGCTGGTGGTGGCGCCCAGTGAGCGCACTGCATGCCATCTCTCAGTCTCTCATCCCGCCGTGTGTTGGCCCCCANCCTGGGTGGCCCAGGCGAGGACGGCAAGCTGGAGGCAGTGGTGCGAGACACAGCACGTGTGGCCTCAGAACAGATCAAGGGCCTGTCCACACAGGTATGCAGGCTGGATCAGTCTGGCTGCTGGGCAGGGCGGGCGGTTGCCTGCCGGCCGTGTGGGGCCGTGTGGAGGATGTGTCGGCCAGGCGAGCAGTTGCGAGTAGATTGAGGAGCGGCGCGCGCTCGCTTGCGTCCCTACATTTGCTACGGTACACCTGCCCTGAGCTGCCTCGTGTGTCCTCCGGTCTTGGCAGCGCTGCCCACCAGCTCTGCAGGTGTTGCGGCTTGCTGCTGCTCTGTGCTGCTCGGCTTCTTATTTTGTGCCCCTGTGTGCTGGCTGCCGCAGGTGATCAAGGAGCTGCTGTTCAACCGCCGCTGCGGCTGTGGGGCCAGCAACGGGCACGCGGCAGCAGGTGCAGCAGCAGCGGCGGCAGCAGGCGGTGGCGAGGCAGCGCCGATGGAGAGCTGAGCTGCCTGTGGCTGCCGGTTGACTGGCGCTGGCGCCTAGTGTAACCGCACCCGGTGCCGTCCTTGGCTAACCGGTCGTCAAGTCGCCTGCGAGCTGCGTGCAATAGGGAGCCGTTGAGAGCTGGTGCTCTGCCTACATCAACGATTGCGCCGTTGTTGTTTGCCTGCCATCGTGGATGTGCAAATGCAAACTTGTCTTGCCGGCCAGGGTCAGCAGCGTTGGCGGCGGCGGTAACGGCGGCGGCGGTGGGTGAGGCGGCGGCGGGGCACCGGATGCCCCCAGACGTCCCAGAGCAATCCCAAGCAATAGGGGGTGGCATACAAGGGGCAGGGGGCTCAACAAGCCCGGGTTGGGGCCCCGCCGCATGAAGGCTGCCTCAGCAGGGGGGTGTGCAGTTGGGCCGATCGCCGCCTGTCCAGCCAGCCACACTTCACACAAACTGTCAGGCGGGCACCCAGCCAGCCCACAGCTAGGGCGGCCAAAGTCGCGCGGGCAAGCAAACGCCGGCGTTTCCCCCGGGCCGGTTGTCAGCTACCAACACACCAGGGCCCTGCTCTGAGCAGCCTCGCGGCCCGCCGCCGCCTCGCAGGCCCGCCCCTC